>CM067223.1:11524964-11914963 GCA_034190945.1 Octodonta nipae
TGGCAAATCTAAAATTGCCTGAAGGAAAAACTACCCATAAGTGTATTAATATATAATAATTAATAATATTTTCGGAGGAAGAACTTTTTATGATACATTTTTCACAGTAAAAAAATAAAAAAAAATCCATTTGTTGAGAGCTTCTCAGGACACCCTGCATATAGGGTATCAAAATATATAAAATATCACTTTTGATGAATTAATTAATACCTGCACCAACAATTGGAATTACCTAACTTTTTATCCAACACACCAATATAGTGTACCATATAATAACATAAAAAAGTCTCCTACGAAGGTTAATTAAATAAGACATCCCACCTTGAAAAACTTGCTTGATTCTTATCCTATTCACAGATATTGTGAAGAACATGTGGTCTAATTTGTTAGCAATCATATGTTATAGGATTGAGTAATTCTTCTACGGATTTAGGTTGGCTTTTAGATGTCCCCATAAAAAAATATCAAGAGGGAATAAGTCGGGTTATGTCGCGCGCTATTCAATAACACCCTTCATCTTAACCCAGGAAATATTTTAACCATAAATAATGGTAAATGCATAATGAGGTCGAGCTTATGATACTTCCTCGGATTATTCACGGACCAGTAATAATAACATTGGTCTAAACAAGAACTGACAAAAATACAACTAGTTAATTATCATCCTCAGTGTTTTCTTGGACATGTCCAACTTCATATTGGTGGAATTTATTATGATTCAGATTTATTTATCTAGTGGCCCATGAGACTCCCACTGCATTATTTTCATCCCAACAGCTTGGCCTCCAATAGCCACTCCTACCATAATTCATTTATTACCAGATTTTTATTATTTTTTTACTTACCTCTGAATCAGTTTGTCAGAGTTTGCATTTAATTATAGAATGTTTATGAAGCCAAACCGAACCACAAGAATCGATCAGTACAGAAAAAATTAAATATAATGATCAGCTATCTTAATTTAGAGTTGGATTGTCAACTGATAAATGTTACTTAATTAAACAAAATTCTCTCAAGCTTATTTTTCCCCTTTCAAACAGCATTTGATGGCAGATTATATGTCCATTGTAGTAATTTATTAGAACACCACTCTACCCAGTTGAAAAAATAAGTGTGTTACCATATACAAAGATTTTTCAAAATTTTCTTATACAACCTAACACTACCTTGTCGGCAGTTTCGATGAGGATGAGCTTATGTGTGCAAGAGTATCAATAAGGTATGTATAAGCAGATTAAAACAATACAAGTTAGAAACATTCTCAAATAACAACTTGGAAGAAAATTTTAATTGAGCCGCACAAGTTCTACTCTGAATTTTAACAGATTTTCCATAATATGGGCTATCTAGTTATCAGTACAGATCATACAATTATCAGGCCGCAAATAGAGAAATCATTTCCAATATTACTTCTAACGTTAAATAAATGATTTTACCTATGGTTAAAAAAAGTTAAATTAAAAAAACACTTTAAAGTCCACTTCTTCACAACACTACAATAAACACTTTCACAATAAATAAACACTTTCACATTTTTAACAACTTTATAGAAACAACTCATTGTTTTATAAAACGAAAAATGTTGTTCCCTCATTTTTGAAGTAACCCAAATATTTAAATCTTAGTGTAAAATATCTACACTAGGAGTTCCTAGCTTGTTTGGGCTCCACCTACCAGCGGAAAGCATAAACTCTAGCAGATTAAAGATCTAATGTCTGAAAAGCAGTATGATCTTAAGTGATCTTATTTTTCGAAGAACTTTTGATTTTTGTGTATAGATGTCAGAATATGTTATTAAACAAATAGTGGAGATGAATTGATGTAATAAACCTGAATACAATATTCATATTTTCACAAAATTATCTACAATAAAAACTATGCAGATTTTTCACAAAATTGTTATGTTTTAATTTAAAAAAGTGTGATTGCCCGTTTGTTACCCGTTCGATTAAAATATACTACAACTAAATTGTTGGCCATTCGTCTGACATATATATTAGGATACTGTTAACTTTGCCAATATAGGAACTGGAAAGTCAGACGTAGTTCAGCTTACCACTCACAGATGATGCAGCACTGCCTGATGAAATTAAAACAATTTTTTTTATAAGAAATTTAAAGCCATTTGTTTATTTGCTTGTTCAGAACTATCTTTAAATGTATTAATATTGTAAACAATCAAATAATAGTAAAACTTCGTGCTGAATAATTAAATTTTATTGAAGTCACTGCATGTCTTAATTACCTAAACCATCTTGACGTATTTTCAAACTAGGTTTAATGAATTTGCTGCAAATTGAGTAAATAATATAAGCTTTAAAACGGTTGCTGGTGGAGCTATTGTCATCTGGAGGAAAACACGAAAAATTATTTTCTGGCCGTGAAAACGTTCATTCTATGAATTGAACTATTTTTTAGTTGTACATTTTGCTAACTCTGTACAGATATATAAATTCTCAGAGTAGAGTTTTTATATAGGAACCATTAATACTTGTAACTAAACTTCTACTTTTCACAAAGAGAGGGCAGGACGACGACAGTGTTGAATGTATAATTTATTTTATTTTTCTAATTTAATTAAGATTTTTATGAAGCAATTTAACAAAAGAGATTTTTGTATTTATATTTATATAATATATTTATGATTCACAAGTCTTAAGCATTATCATCGTATTGATGATTTGCATTATTTTTGTAGTAGGCCATGACACCAAAGTGTCAACTTTGTATTACATATTGAAAAAGTGCCAAGCTCACTAAATGCCCAAACTGTTTTAAAAAATCACGTGTAATAATTAGTAAATGTGTGGTTTCAATATTGTTAATTTACAGTGTCTTATGAAGTGTTTGTGATAGTTTGCAACATGTAAAATGAGAGGTAAGTGAATTTATATTCTTATTTATGAGATCCAGTTATCCATAACAGAAAACTCTACACAACTTTTTTGGAGCTTATATTTGTTATTTTCTAATTCTTATTTAAGAATAGGATTACCAACTTCATTAATAATTTGATTAGATATCTATTCGATGGGTTAGTTAAAAGTGTAGCTAACTAAAATTTTGACAGAAATTGAAGCCAAAAATTATGTTAATTTTAGTGCCAATATTATTTTAAAATTGGGTCAATATACTCAAGAAGTACATACCTGTCTACACATAAACAATATAATTAAAATATGAATTTTCACCAAGGAATGCCCGAAATAATCATCAACATAATCAATGTTTTCAAATTCCATATTAATGACTATTTTTATATTTTCTTGGGAAATAACATCACAATCGAAATGCAAAGCTGTATATTGAAAGAAAAACCAAACGTTTCAAAGTCGATTCTGATTTCGTTGTCAATGGCTTTAAAATATGTATTGGAAATGTAAATTGCAAATTGTAAGCTTGGTTTATGACATTTTGGTTGACATAAGAAAAAATTCTTGTTTTAACATATACAAGTAGCACAAAAATTTCTAAAGATCATGTATTATAGTAAAGCAAGCTTTCAAGTTGGAAGAATTTGAAAGAGTTATATTTAGAATTTATAAGTGGCGTTCCTAGGTACGAGTTTGTTATAAGATAGCGCATTCGCCAAAAATGCGATCAAAGAATTCTGCTGTTTCACTGATCCCATTATCGTCATAAGGGAAAACGACTATAATGGCTAATAGCCACTTTTAGTACTATTTACGAGGGTGAATCAAATATGAACCGGACTTTTCTGTTTCTCGCCCAGTAGGTAATTCGAGTGGCGTGACGTCTCGATATATGTTAGGTAGGGATGTTAAGAAGAGGGGACTTCGTCGGTTTGGCCAGGCGTAGTCGATGCGCTGTTAGTAGCATCATGTCAGAGCAAGAGGTGCATACGTCTGTTGCGCAACGTGTTGTTATCAAATTATTGGCGCGGGAGTGCGTTAGACCGTCTGAAATTTTGCGTCGACTATCTGCACAGTTCGGCAATGAAACACTTTCAAGGACCCAAGTGTACGACTGGCACAAAAAGTTTTCAGATAGCCGAAAGACAGTGAAAAATGAGCCTCATGCACGCCGTCCCACGACAAGCATATATATATATATATATCTACGCAATTCGTGAGCTGATTGAAGGCGTATTGCTGATCGATTTTCTGCACGAACGCCGTACAATTAATGCTGAGTATTACTGCGAACTACTCCAACAAGTGAAACTTGCCTATCGGCAAAAGAGGCGGGATATGTCTATCCGAAGTGTGATTCTGTTGCATGACAACGCTCGGTCACATACAGCTGCATTGACTCAAGGAAAATTGAACAAAATGCATTGGGAAACCCTTGAACACCCGCCTTACAGTCCTGATGTGTCGCCATGTGACTACCACATGTTTGGGCCACTTAAAGAAGAACTGGGAGGCCACCACTTTGAGGACAACGAAGGCGTAGAAACGTTTGTGCGCAATTGGTTATCGACACGACCTGTTTCCTTCTTTGAGAAAGGTATTAAAAAACTTCCGATTCGGTGGGAAAAATGTATACATAAGAGAGGAGACTATGTAGAAAAATAATATGTATTAAAATTTGTATTGATCGTACCAATAAAATTTTTAAAACAAAAGTCCGGTTCATATTTGATTCACCCTCGTATGTTTTGCGCCATATGCCGATTATCACTATACAGGGTGTTTTGAAGTAAGGTACAATATTTAAGGGGGCGATTCTTGGGTTCATTTCATGAAAAAAAAATGGTACACATAGACTATGCATTAAGGGGCAAAATATGGTTTCGCAAATCGTCAACGTTTTGTACCGGTGTTACGTATACCAATTCCTTTTGGTGTCCCTAAAAGAAAAAAAAATCAATCTAGCGGACTAAGGTACGGGGAACGCGGTGGTCAAGCTTGAGGACCGACTCTTCCCATCATCTATTAGGATATACCCCACGTTCAGATCTAATTCTAATGGGTACTTCTTCGAACCAAGCGGTAAAAACTGTTGGTATAGTTGGCAGTTAACCTTTGTGGAAAAAAATATGGGCCTATTGGATCATTTTCAATAATGTCCACCCATACAAGCACTAAAAATTGATATTAGTGATGACTTGTAACGAGGATTTCCATAGAACCACATATAATTTTTGTGACAATTTATAATCGAGTCTGAAAAAATGCTTCATTAATTAAAATTATAAAACTAAAATTGAAATTAACATCAAGCATAAGGGAAAGTCACGGACAGTACCATAAACACGGGATGTAATTATCTGGTAAACGCAAAAGGGCACGTTGAATATGGTAAGATTTTAGTAAGTATTTTTTCAGTGGATTGAAAACCGTCGAAGAAGAACCTTAGTACTCTCTTCGAGGTGTCATTCTGTTGTACGCAAAGCAACTTATATATATATATATATATATATAGCTGGATTGTTCACAAGGACATGACCATTAGCAATTTCTTCCTTAAACATTGGCTACCAGAAACGAATCAATTCTACGGAGGTATTAGGGATACAATGGTTTTCATGTTTTTATTTAATCTGATCAAAATAATACGAGAAGCGATTGAAATGGAAACCCAAGATACCATAAACAGTAGAGATGAAGCTTTAAAATTATCACCATTTTGGAAAGCAGTAATGCCATATCAAAATATCAATACAACAAACCCAGCAATAAACCTAAATTCCGTTTACTCAAATTACCGACAAAAGCCATAATCACCGCAATTGCAATTTAATTGACCATCTATTAACCCAACCTAATAAACAAGATGAAGTACCTGAGAAATTAAATACTAACGAGGGCTCACAGGGCAGGTATAAATTGAGATCAAGAACAAGAAGTTCTTCAGTTACATAGTAAATATGATTTTGACGAAACGTCAAGTGATTTTTCTACCGAATACAACAAACGAACGGATGTACACCCTAATAAATCATCAACCACATATTTTCATTAGTGAAACAATATACACAAATATATATATATATATATATATATATATATATATATATATATATATGTTTGAAAACAAGTTGGCACGGACGGAACTATGTGTAGCTCTCTTGATGGTCCGGGTGTTCGTCCATTGAAAGTTTTGTCCCTGTAAAGGAACGGTCGCCTGACGTTTCGCCAAAATCTCACTTGGCATTTTCATAAGGCTTTTCCTCTTCTTCCAACACGAAGGGTGGCTGCAGGTTCGGACCTTTCCGGACCACTTCGCATCCGAGATCGTCGGCTAAGTCGTTCTCCGCTTGGTCTGCTCTCCGTGGCGTCTGAAGTGGAAGTGAGCTCCGATATGTGCGCGCCGCTATTTATGCTATCTCCCGAGTCCCCTCCTATTTCTTTGCCCCGCCTCCGATTGTGTTGAGGGGGCGGTGCCGTTTGTTTTGATTGGGTGACACCATTGCGTTGTCGCAAATTGTACCGATGACGTGGTTCTGTTTGTACCGATGGCGGCCGCAGATGTTCGTTAGAAGGGTGGGTGTCCTGATAGTTAGCTACGAGTGACGGAATGCAACGTTGTGGTATTGTTGCGCTCTCTTTTAATTTGTTCTTCCTTTCCCGTAAGATGTTCTTCCAGGTTTGATGCAGGTGTAGAGCTTCGTTACGGTTATTGATTTCTCCTTCCTTTTCAATTTCTATAGCTTCCCTAATTGTTCTTCTTTTGAAGTTGTTCTGGCAATCGGTACAAACAGAACCACGTCATCGGTACAATTTGCGACAACGCAATGGTGTCACCCAATCAAAACAAACGGTACCGCCCCCTCAACACAATCGGAGGCGGGGCAAAGAAATAGGAGGGGACTCGGGAGATAGCATAAATAGCGGCGCGCACATATCGGAGCTCACTTCACTTCAAATAATTTTGTCAGAAATTTTAATTTTAAATTTTAGAATTTACCCTTTTTCATAGTTTCTTTGCCATTGACAACGAGGTCTGACCTAGACCCCGAAACGTTTGGAAATATACAGTAATTTCGTGAATTTGTGGAATTATTTCCCAAAAAGTACTTAAACATTGACAAAATATGCCACAGCTATCCTTCAGGTAATATAGTCGGATTCCGTAGCATAAACCTTGGACCTCAAGTACCCCCACAGAAAAAATCTAATGGTGTCAGGTTCTGTAATCGAACTGGCCATTCTGTGGGTCCTCGCCATCAAATTCATCTATCACCCAACATCTTGTTGAAATTTTATTTCCAAATTGCTGAATTAAACTGGATTATCTTCCGACCCAATTGCGAATTGTAACCTCTTGAGTAACATCTCAAGGTACACCTCACTGGGTAAGTTTGTATTCAGTACTCGTATAACAGGTCCAAGTATGTGGTTTCCAAAACTGCATGCCTAAATCAACACTTTTACTTTCTTTTTCATATTTTAAATTACTAGCCACACTAACCCTGTGACATCTATTATTGTTGCCAGTAGTAAAGAGGTTTATAACTCTTTTATTTTCACCCTCCAAATTTTCAATAGTGAAAGTATAACAACCGTTCAAGAGATACGAGGGGGTGAACTTTTGACCGGCACTGAATATCAATGTACAGTAAATTTAAAAATGCAAACAATCCAAGGCTTGACCTCGCTTTGAGTGGTACTATAATAAAATGCAAAGCTAAAATTTTAATCCAAGGGGTTGTGGGAAATTATATGACTCGTGCAAATTTATTTTCAAAACATTTTAATACACTAAGCGTTTTCGACTATTAATAGTCATCATCAGAGCGTCTACAAAACTCAAGTAACATACAAAAAAAAACAACTTAACATAACTAAAACTACTTACAGTTGAAGCTAATGAGTTACAATATAAATATTCAATTTAAAAAAAAATACATTTTTCTATTCAATTTTTAATTTTTTTTTGGGAAATAATTTCAAAAGTGAGGTTAAACCATGCCGGAAATTTCGTGACCAAATTATTGTGTTTTATGTCATAAATTGTGAAGATCTGTTAAACATGGACGATTAAACAGTTTTAAGGTAAGAGATTTCTATGTAAAGGAATAATTCGGTTTTGTATTTAGACAAAGTGGATTAGATTTTATTTCGTTATCTATAGCAATGTCTTCCAAAAATTCAAGTCTGGTAAGATTTTTATTTACAACTGGGTATTTAAGAATAGAATTAGACTGTGGACTAAAAGTGTGTTTATTAAATGCTAAGTGGTGCCCAAATGCTGATTTGTTTGGATATATTATGTGCTCTTTTATGCGGACCTCAAGAGCACTATATGTTCTACCCACATAAGAAGCTCCACAATCGTTGCAATTCAGTTTAAAAATGCCACTTTTATAAAGCTTATCAATGACATCTTTGGTGTTGATTAAATGACCACCTAACGTTTGGGTGGACTTGAATGAAATGTTAATGTTATTGACTGACGATTTTAAGATTTTTGAAATTTTCTGACATAGGTTATTGTCAATAAATGGGATAGAAAAATAAGAAGTTGTTTCAATTGATTCCTTCAGATAAATGCTATTTCTTAATTCCCTTGATTCTATTTTATCCTTAATCCTTTTAATTATGTTAGGATTGAAGCCATTGTTTAAACAAGTTGTTGAATGATTTTATATTCTTTCTCATATTCATTCTGATTCAATGGTAACTTGACCATGCGTTGTATGTAAAATTTGAATGCTGCTTGTTTTTGTTGGTATGGGTGATTAGAAAAAAAGTTAATCAGATGATCAGTCTGAGTTGATTTCTTCCTAAATATGCCAAATTCCAATTTCTTGTTGTGTAAGTTTTTTGTAATTGTGAGATCAAGAAAATAAATTTTATTGTCTACCTGCAATTCTAAAGTGAAAGTGATGTTGGGATGTATTACATTGAGTGAATTTAATAAACTAAGAGCATTATTCTCATCTCCCTTAATTATACAAAAGATATCATCCACATATCTACACCAATAAAATATCTCATGATGTTTTGAGTCAACAACCTGTGTGCATTCCAGATGATCCATGAAAATGTCAGCTAACAATGGAGATAAATTACTCCCCATGGGTGGCCCTTCCAGTTGTTGGTAACAAATATTATTGAACACAAAGAAATCTTGTGATGAACAAATATTTAACAGCCTAATGATGTAACATATTGTGTTGTGGTTAATTAATGCTTATTCAAAACTTCCTTCACAAGAGAAACTGTTTCTTGTTTAGGGATAGATGCAAAGTTTTAATGTTTGGCAGTTTTATGATTACATAATTAAGGAAACCTTATAGATTTTCTTTAGTTATATCATTAAATGTATATTAACATTTTTTGGCTCACATTGTATGTATTCAGGTTGAACTCAATAAGCTTCACAACCCCCAAACAACCGTATCGCCAACTCGTAATCAGTCTCCATGGAGGTTTATAAACACCATAATAGCGCTCCAACTCCTGCTCTTATGCTTGACGGAAGGTAATAAGTAATCGCCCAAAATCACGATTGCCATGATGATGACAATAATCGTCTTTTGTTAGCGCAAATCGGATCAAGTGGCCTACGGCCTACGTTATGCTACGCCGACCACCACCGCCACGGATCTACGGGCTACGGTGGCTACGATCTGGTGTGATTAATGTGAGCCAATATGATTCGGTCGGGGCGGCGGCAGTAGCAACGTTCAGCGTTAATTTCCATTTATCTGAATCCGTGTGGAGCACAAACGGGAGTAGCGAGTTCCGGGGGCAACATATACACACAAAAAAAACGTCGGAATTTATGACCGATTTCGGTAATCGTTGACAGATAGATAATATAGCGAGGGGTTTTAGTTGAGAATGATTAAATATGTAGGATTGTTGACGTAATATGGTGATGATAAATCAAAAGAATTTGTTCAAAAGTGAATACTAATAATAGAGAATGGGAATGACAGGACTCGTGAAGTTTTTCTAATTATACTCACTAACCAAGAAATCGCAAGTTCCAGAAGGATATGTTTAAATTTTATTTTATTTTGGTAAAACCTAAATGATTAAAATTTGCTGAAGTTTGATGAATGTTTTTACATGTACCTAACCTTTTTTTTATCAATTAATATTGTTGCCGTTTTTTGCATGTTTTCTAATTTACCAAAAAAACAAACTGTCTGATGGAATCCAAAAACAATGTTTAGTAATGTTGAAATAATTAGAGTACGTGTACGCCGAATGTATCGCCAGCTATGTGAATTTGAAAACGGTCGAATTATGGGTTTACGGGAGGCATTTATTTCGAGAAATCGCAACCGCACGAACAGAAATCCAACTCGGCTATGAGATGTTATCAAGTGCAGAAGAGTAGGGACCGGACGTCCAAATTCCACATTCGAAGGGGCACAAATGAAGTTCAAGATCGACTTATAGTCTCTAGAGACCAATTTTCCACAACTCGAAATTTGGCTGATTTGTGGTTTGGAGAACAAGGACATCTTGTAAGAGTTCGAATGGTTTTCCGTCTTTTGAACTGTAGCATTATCGACCCATTCTTGTGCTATCTCTGACCGCTGATCATCGACAGCAACGACTACAATAAATAAATAAATAAATAAATATTCTTTTATTCAACATTTAAAATCACTGCATTTACAAAAAAATAATCTTACAAATAGAAATGATTTATTTGCCTTGTCAAAACAATCACCACCCGCGTCACTCAGCATCTTTCAAAAATTTATCATACGAGTAGTATGCTTTTCTGGACAGGTATGTATAGAGCTCCTTTCCAAACTTCACTATACTTTTCTCATTCCATCTAGCTCGCGTATATTTATTAAAACTTATAGTCCCCCTATAGATATGGGAATTTTGCCCATTTGATAGCCTAGAGAATGGCTGATGTAGTCCATTGCTGCTACGAGTTGAATAATTGTGTATTTGATCATTTCTTGTAAGTGATACTTGCTTTTAATATTCATTATTAATAGGTAAATATATAATGAATGGACCGTCAGAATATTAAACTCAATGAAAAATTGCTTGTAACTAGTTTGTGGGAAACACCAGCTATACATCGTAAGATTCTTTTTTGTGAAGAGAAGACTTTGTCAATATGAGCTGAACAGCCCCAAAATATAAGGCCATATGACAAAAGCGACTCCGCTAGACCGCAATAGGCTAATTTAAAAATGTTGAAACTTACGGTAAATTTTAATTGGCGCAAGTAAATTTATTAATAAAATAATTTTTCCTAAGAACGTACATGAATTTGTCTGCTCAATAGATTCATTATTTAACCTGACAAAGTAACTTAAATTATGTGTACTGTTTTTAGGTAGGAACGACATTATTTGTGATTTTGTAACATTTACCGTTAAACCATGTGAATTACAATAGTCATGAAATTCCCGAGTGACTACAATACACTTTTCCCAAATATTTCAAAATTCATGTCATCATCATAGAGAATTTTGAGATCAGATGTGGGACATGATAATGAAACATCATTAATAAATATAAGAAATAGAACAGGGCCCAATACTGAGCCTTGTGGCACCCCCGTATAGACTGTCTTGAAATTGGATCTAGTTTTGTCTACTTGTTCACGGTTTGTGATGTATGATCGAATCCATTCATTTGCTGAGCTTCTGACGCCTATTCTGTAAAGTTTATCTAGTCACAAGTACTAATCTATGTAGTCAAATGCACGTGATAAATCGAAGAAGCAAGTTATATTTATTATTGTATTGTACAATGAGTCATATATAAAATAGCATAGCTCCGATAATGTGTACATTTATTTGCACGAAAGCCGTGTTGGCAGGGGATTAGTAAATTATAATTCTCGAGAAAAGTGAAGTGTTCAGTCTAATGTTGTAAGCCGCTTCAAAAACTTTAGCTAGCTGACTTTGAACACTTATGTTTCGATCATTTGTAATATTGTCTACTGGACCTTTATTTTTGTAGACTGATATGGATTTAGATTTTTTGAAATGTTTGGGATATTTTCCTGTTTTAAAAGACTCATTTCTTCCATTACAGATTTCAAAACAGTACCATTCCTTTAATCTATTCCAGCTGCTTTTTAAATATTTAATTTCTGGGAAGCATTAAAATAGGAGAACAACGAAAAATAAAAATCTACAACGCAATGATCAAGAGCACTTTGAGGTATAGATATGAGACCTGCTGAATAAATAAACGACTAAAGAAAATAGATGCATTGTAACAGACTCACTAAAAAGAGAAAATAAAAGTCAAAGTTAGACCAGGTTAAGATACGAGTACAATTAATAAAACAATAATTATTTAATAAAAAATTTCGAAAGAAATAGTTTTGAACATATACAGAAAACCAATTAATCTGGTATATACATGTACAAAAGTTTGGGGAGGAATAATTATCAAAAATATATATTGCAATAGATTCTGTAGTTCAAAAATTTACAACTATTCACTTTCAACGTCTTAATTTTACAAACAAATTCAGTGTTTACAAACACAATGAGTAACATTACAGCTGTTTACTTCTTTGGAAGATTCAATCGCATTTTGCGCGGTGTTCAACCTTGAAATAGTATTGCTGTAATTTCTCCATCCACCTGGCCAGTTCTCCTTCCAGTGTCTTCATGTCGAACAGCTATTTGAGGGCGGCATGATCAGTTCGGATTAGGAAATGACGACCATAAAGATATTTGCAGAAATGTCCTACAGCCCTGATTATTGCAAGAACTTTTTTGGGTGACACAATAATTCCTTTCCGGTTTTGAGAATCCACAGTTGTAATACTCATCACCCTCTCTTCACTATCTTGCACCTGGTATAGGACGGCCCATAAACCTGTGTTGCTGGCTTCAGTGTCTAAGATGAACTTGTCTGACTGCATAGGAAACGCTAAGATTGGGCTGGAACATAGTGCCGCCTTCAGTCGTCTGAATAATGTGTCGCAATCCTGATCCCAATGGGAGGTCCCTTTTTCAGTGGTTTGCCGATGTAGATGTGCGGCAATGGTAGCACATCCCGCACCAAATCGCCTGTAATAGGAACAGAGACCCAAAAAGCTTCGTAGTTCATACTTGTCTTCGTTTGTGCAGATTCCTGACTCAACGTGGCCCAAAAACTCTACTCCTTTTTGGAACAAGGAACACTTCTTCGGGTTGACTTTCAGGTTGGCATTTTTAATTCTGAAAAATACTTCGCCTAGATTTTTCGTCGAATGTATGACCCATGACCAAGAATGTAGTTGGGGTATACTAAGCATGTTCTTCATGTCAACCCTCTCAATATATACTTCATCAGCCTGTCAAATGTAGCGAGAGCATTACATAACACAAAGGGCATGACCGTAAACTGAAACAGCCCTTTGCTGGTACAGAACGCTGTCGTTTTCATGTATTTCCACTTCTGACACCAATTGTAATTCTGTGTGTTCAAAAATACTTCCCGGTGGCTACCCATAAAACTTTCGGAGTCATGGCAGTGGATTCCAGACCTCGTTTCTGGTGAGAAGGCGGTACCCTTTAGTAACTAGAGAAGGAGAGGGCACCCACCCTCGAGTGTGACTTGTCAAAACTTTACACAAGTAGTTCGCCGGACACACTTTCCTTCGGGATTGAGCGAAAGGGAACGAAGACGACTTGTTAAGCCTTCAATACAAGTAGTCGTCAGACCTGCTTTCCTTCGGGATTGTGTTGGTGAGACCACCTTGTGGGTAACAGTGAGACCGTCGCTTGAGATGTCGGGTCATCGCCCTGTATGGGGCACGACCTAGTATTCGAGACGAGAGCCCTTTGCCAACCTCTTGCCTGTTGCGGATGTCAGTCTCGTCCAGAAAAGTAAAAGCGGTAGACTTGTAGGAAGTCGAACGTGTCACTCATTGGCGTGGACATCTTAAACGAATTGGAGTATTCGTAAGATTCCAAAATGGGGACTGCGGGTGGAGAGATGAGCACCCACTGGGTAAGGGGCTTTCACTTTCAACGTGTTTACTTGCCAAACAAATTTACTCTTTACAAATACAATGAGTAATGCTACAGCTGTTCATTCCTTTCGTCGATTCAATCACACGTCGCAATATAAACTTTTCAACTTGTACAAGGGTTGACTTTAAATAGCCAGTGTAGAAAATATCAGATTTTGATGATTACTTCCGAGTTGTCTGAGTACTTTCAGGAACCTTATCGAGGCCGCTTTTTACATCCATTGAAATTTCGAGATAGTTATTGTGTTGCTCCTCTTTTTAATTTCAGCCGGTTTTATGTTTACGTGTTGTTTTTCAGAACGATTAATATAGAAGTTTTCTTAAATTTTTTTCTTTGGCGGCTTAAAATGAATTTTATAACAATATTTTGTTGTGATTAAGCAAATCTGTTGCCTGGCTCTTACCCAATTTGGATAAGTTTTTTTTAATGAGATACTCCTCACTCAAACTACAACGATAATATGTGAATCACAAACTCAAATTCTATTGTCATCAATATCATTAATTTACATCATCACACATCAATTTACGTCCAATAAATGTTGAATATATATTACCTAAAGTTTTGGGAACCCCTGTACGTTGTCCGTTACATATTAAGATGACAAAACCGTTGCGGAGGGCTTTCAAAAATAAATATGGCGCGTTGGCGATACGGTCGTTGCGATGTATGGAAAAAGAAAGATTGGCTGTGACTCGAAAGTAGAGATCTCATCATCTTCTTTTGCTGAGTAAAATTTATGACTTTCCGAGGGCGTCGGATAGCTCCGTTGGGCCAACCGACGCTTATTCGGTCGACGTCGAGAGCCATAATCGCGAATGGCAAAAAAGATAACACACAATCCGATTTGCGGGTTGGAAAGCGTCTTTTACTAACTTCTTCGCGGCAGTATGCTCTCATGGATCGCCCTTACTTTCCAACGACACGCTATGCTCTGCAAACGATCGGACTATAAAATTCCTTTTTCGTTTTTACGGAGGTTTTCCAGATTTTTCATTATGAAGACGGGATATTTCTCCGAACCGTAACACTTATTCCAACATTTAACATCCTGAAAGCTGTGAAAATTCTATATTTAGTAGGAACCGTTTTGTTTATTTAAACCTATTGGATAATGGAATAAAAAATATTTAACATAGTTTACTTTTAATACTACATTTCTACAATATTTTTTCATTAATATTCTGTGTAAGACAATCTAAAAATATCTTACTTATCTAAATTACGAGCTGAGAAATTACTCTCTATAAAAATATCCGTTTTTTAAGTTTTATTTGTAATAGCAGTTTCTAGGTAATTTTGCTCTTCAAAAAACGTGGTAGTATTTCTTTAATGTTTATTATCTCAGTACTTTGTCAATTTAGATATATTTTTAATTCAGACAATATGCTACCATAAAGGTACGGCATAATTGAATATTATTAGAAAATCGGAAAATATATCGATAAATTTCTGTCAGAAACGGGTTTTAATTGAAATCGATAAGGGTATGAAAGCATATGATAGTTAAGATTCATGTTTTCAATTCGTCTTATCTTATATATAAACTAGCTGTTATCCGCGGTTTCACCCACGTAGAGAATGTACAAGTCTTTGCAAAAAAATAACTTATGAAACATATGGGTTATCCTATATAAAAGAAATTTCCAAATTTTTTTAAACAGGGTGTTTTCTTTAACTATAAGTCCACTAATCCCGAATATATTTTACCCAAACTGCAAGTGCTTGTGGGACACCCTATATTTTTATTTTGCTCCACATGTTTTTGAATCACCTTGTATAACTGTAACTCTACTTCATCATAAAGTGCTACCATCCTGTATATGCTGCTGTTTATTGTCACCAAATATAATGTTTTTAAACATCTACTTATAACTCTACTCCATCCTATATTTCAGTTATGCCACTGTTTATGGTATACGCTATAACAATTATTTCTGGTATTTTTTGAGCCACCTTGTAAAGTACAATTTCCATTCACCCTATATTTTAATCACCCGTTATATGCAACTTTTTCTAACATTGTGTTAATCACAATCTAAAACTATAATCTTGGCTATGTTTCAGGTTTCCATATAGTAGCATGCAACTGTTCATGCCCTATATAACATTTTTTTTAACTTATCGATCTACCCTAATGGAAATCAGTCAAACACTATAAATTATTTCTGAACCATTCTGTATAACCATAATTTTACTCTACAATTGTTCAACCACTCTGTATGTTCATCTGCTTAGTGGCCATCAAATATATCATTTTTAAACATTTAACTCTGCTCCACTCACTAACTAATCTACGCAACTGTTTATGGACTACTATATAACCATTTTTTAACCATCCTGGAAAGTATTTTTCTAACATTGTTTTAATCACACTGTATAACTATAATTTTACTTCGATCCACGTTTCAGATATTGCATATATACAACTGCTCATACTCTATCCTACAAAAGTTTTTTATTTAACCTGTTTAACTATAATTCTACTCCATCCTCTATTTCAACCACCTTGTATATGCAACTACTGATCGGCCACCCAGTATAACATTTTTTTAACACCCTGAATAACTATAAATTCATCAATGCCCAGTATAGTTCACCAAAACTGCAACTGCTTATGCGGCAGCCTATGTAACAATTTTGTTCAACATTTTTTTGAATCACCTTCTATTTAGTACAACTACCCTGTATTCGCTGCTGCCTATTGGTCAAGTATAGCTAAAGTTTGTCCTATGTACAAGGCTCAAGATCAGAAAGATGTCACTAATTATAGACCTATATGTATACTGAACAATTTTGCCAAAGTTTTCGAGACCGTGCTTTATCGTCGGATTTACCAGTCAGTCAGTTAAGAATATGTTATCTACCCAACAGCATGGATTTATGAATTCTAGATCAACAGTTAGCAACTTAGCTATATTTAGTCAATATCTTTGTGAGAAATAAGATAATAGAGGGCAGGTTGACGTAGTCTATACGGACTTCTCAAAAGCTTTTGACAAAATTAGTCATTCCAAACTTCTACGTAAACTAACTTGTTTGGGTTTCAGTGATAACTATCTGGGACTTATAAGATCTTATAAGATCAACGTAAACAATATGTATTTTACAATAGTTATTGTTCAGACGTTTATCTTGCAACAAGTGGAGTTCCCCAAGGATCAAATTTAGGACCACTATTATTTTTATTATTCATAAACGATTTATGCAATGATTTGGAATGTAACAAATTACTGTTTGCGGGTGATTTAAAAATATATATGTCGATCTCATCTATATGTTGCAAGCCTGGTGTCTGAAGAATCAACTGTGTTTGAATATATCTAAATGTAAGATCGTAACGTATTGTAAAAATACACCGGTGAAAGATCCATACTCAATTAACCATATTGTACTAGAGCGCACGAATACAATCAAAGATCTAGGAGTCCATTTTGACAATCAACTTAAATTTATGGATCATATTAATATCACCGTTAATTCTGCTTGTAGTAGGTACTTATGGTTTTATATATAGGAACTGTAGAAATTTTGACAACCCCTCGGCACCATCTGCCTTATACATTAGCCTAGTAAAGTCAAAATTGGAGTACGGAAGCATCATTCGGAACCCAATATACACACAATATGCAGTTGGTATTGAGAAAGTGCAGAAAAAGTTCTTAAAATTCCTAAACTTTAAAGTGACGGGACACTATCCACCAAGAGGAAGCAACTATCTGAACTTGCTTTATAGATTTGGCTTTGTAGTATGTTATTATCATCATTATTTTACTGTAATTAAATTACTGCGCCCAGAGAAATATTATTCTGTTTTTTATCTTGTTTATACTTATTGTTATTAGGTCTGTTTATTATTACGACACTACTGTCATAATTATATTATTATCTATTCTAGTATGTATGTTTTTACATTTTTATTTTAATTTAACTTTTCTATATTGTTAATATTTTTAGATTCGTATTTAACATTAAGATTTCTTTATTTTTGTTCTTTAATTTACTATTTTATTCTAGAATTATTTCATTGTAAAATTGCTCTGTAAATGGGAAGCTGTTAGGCAATAAACGCTATTATTGTTATGTAACATTTTTTGAATACTTAACTATAATACTTCTCCACTCTATATTTCAACTATCCTATATGTGCAATTGATTATGAGCCACGCTATTTAACAATTGTTCCTCATATTTTTTAACCACATTATAAAGGATAATTTCTCTCCACACTTCATTTAAAGCACGCTTCATTTGCAACTTTTTCTAACCTTTTTTGAATCACATTGTGTAACTATAAATTTACTGTGTCCCATATTTCAGGTACTCCATATATGCAACTGCTATATAACAAAATCTTTCTACCTTTTATTACACATCCTCTACAATTATAATTTTACTCCACCCTATATTTCAACAACTTTGAATATGCAACTAATAATTTGCCACCCAATATAACATTTTTGTACCACCCTGTATCCTTAAAATTCTACTTCACCCTATTTTTCAACCATCCGGTAAATCGAACAGCTTGTAGATCATAACAACAACTCTTTCAAATTCTTCCAGCTTGAAAGCTGTCTCAGTATAATACATGATCTTTAAAAATTTTTTAAGTTACCTGTATATATAAAAACAACAAATTTTTCCTTATGTCAACAGAAATGTCATAAATCAAACTTTACAATTTTACAATTTACATTTTCAATACTTAAAAAGCCATTGACAACGAAGTCAGAATCGACTTTGAAACGTTTGGTTTTTTCAATAAACAGCTTTTATTTCGATTGTGGTGTTATTCCCAAGAAAACATAAAAATAATCAAGAATATGCCACAAACAACGTTTTGAAGACAACGAATAACACATTATTTGTGCAGGTTTAACTCTTTAAATTTAATCTAAAATTTATTTGGAGTTATCTGACAGTTTATTTTTCGTTTATGATAGTTAACGACGTTTTTAGTTTATTGTCTGAGCATTGAATTTAATTAATTTCATATTTTTAGTAAAAACCAAGACATAAATATATAAGATCACATGTCAGAACTGCGCATACTTTTTATAATTGTTTAATATTATGATTTATTTGTGAAAGGGCTTGCAATAAATATAACGCATGGCACAAAATTAGTATAGCAGACAGGTTGATATTTTTTTTTCTAAATTTAATTGTTATTTTGTCCATAGTCCTTTTTTTTCAAATATCTTCCAATATAGAGCGTGATTATGAACCGTATAAAATCCAAATCTTTTATTTCCTGAAATTTCTTCGCTGTCATTTTAAAATCCAATAACAAAAGGCGAGAATTCTCGAAGCCTATCCATCAAATCCAATTTCTATAAAACGAAATTACTGCGTCTCCTAATAAACAAAATTCAATTTTAGAAACTATAAGAAAAATCACAGTTTAGAACGGCAAAAAGGGAAGGCACTCAGTATCAATGGAATGATATTTCATTATGAAGCCCTAAGGGTCGGCCCTCCTTTAGCGAAAGCCGTTTTCAAAGGTTATCCTTCTCGAAAAAGTCTGTTATGAACGGGGATTTTTTAAAATATAGCAATAAAGATAAGGAGGTCCCCCTCTTTGAGAATATTTCCCGGTTATTAAAAGATTTTCTAGTGGAAGGAGTTAACGTGGCCAATTTTCTCTTTAAAATTGTTTTATCTCTTATAAGGATGCATTTAAAGTTAATATTCAAATTATGTATACAGAAATTCGACATATTCATTAAATGATAGATTCACGGATTCATTAGAAGCGTGGAATATCAAACAGTTGTGTCTATACGTACCAGTGAGTGTATGAACGCAAGGATATTACATATTCATAACTAATTTGCGTGTTATCTATCGAACTACACATCTGAACAGATCCAATTTATCGTTTACAGCGTTCGCATTTTACATACCTTATTATGTTAATTAATTTCGATCAACTTAGCATTAACAGATTAAAATCGATTTAGGAGCAGCTAAAATGGAGTCAGAAGAAAATTTCATTGTTCTATCTAGGAAGGGCCTGTTACAAAAGTCAAGTCGTTTTGTCTGTATAGGACTATGGAATGTAGAGTTAAGGATCACACACTCTTGTGTTTGAAAAAGTGGCGCTGATGCAGCAAGTGAGTGGATTTTAACCAGTGGTTCAAAAAAGACAAAAACTGTGGCTAAAAAAATCTTACTTTATATTTAGCAATTCATATCAAATCTTCTTCCTACACGAGCGCCAATCCGGTCAGTTCTTCAAGTTTCTATTTATTACTTTCATTTGGAAACTTTCTCAGTTTAATTCCCATATAAGTTTGTCATCCTTATCTCCAACTTTAATATTATATAATATATAATCGCTAGGTGACTCTGGAAACTGATAAGACGAAGAGCGTGTGTACATGGCAGACTTCTGTCAGACTTCTATTGTGTTGCATCTATGCAACTTGACTGTTCAGACAATTGTCGAATAGGAAAGTCTGCGGTTTTCATACAAATTGGAAGAATGACTGTATGTCGGTGTATTTCTTTGTTAGTTTAATCATCGCAATGAACTCGAAACGCAGAGCTGCAAATCGACGAAATGATTGTTATAACAATTTGTTCAGTTTGGGTCTTTATTTGAAACATTACTCTATCTCGCAGCTTTATAGTGCTAATAAATACAAAAGTGTGAACTAAACTTCGCAACTTCTTTTTTGAAGTCTGCACAGGTGTCTGTACGAACAAAAGTCTGTTCCGTGTAAATGCAGTAGACCAAAATAGGACAAGAAAGAGTCTATGTAGTATGTAGACTCCAAGCTATTCTCCATATCGGTAAGGTTACTTTTATCTTTTTCTGTCTGTTAATTGGTGTTATCTGTTTTCTGAGACACATAGATATTTGATATTTTTAATAAGAACAAAATGAAGGAAAGGCAATTCTCAATCTCTATAATGTGCGGAGATACAATTGTTTTGTGTTTGTCAAATAAACAACCCCCCAATTTCGCTTCTGTGAAAATAGTTGCAGTCAAATTAGAGCAAATCTTCCACGTAGATAGTAAATAGACGTTCTGTTCAAAGTCCTCACGGTACGAACCCCCGAAACTTAATACTATCTGAGATATTAAGCTTTGGCTCAATTTCATTGAGACAGGAAAGCCTTGTGGAAACAACGTTTCAAGAAGGGGAAAATTCCGCGAAATTATACTTGCTTATCTACAGAGTATATGCTGAGCAAAAAATTGATACTTGTAGAAGAAGAATTAATGGAAACCAGAACATGGGAATGGATTTAACCAATAATCTAGCTCTAAAGTGTTAGCTATTTACAATTTGAACTTCAATGTGAGAAATTTAATAAAGTGAAGTTTTAAAGTGTGTTTGTGAGTAAAAGACTAAACGAATGTGTTAGTCGCAAGGTAAGTAACATTTTGTTTTCTCATCCTTGAAAAAGCCCCTAATAAGTGTGGGCGAAACGTCGGAAAACTTTCTTTATATGTTGGTTCAGATATATAAATAAATTAATTCGAAACACGACGTGGTCCAATTCCGGAAAAAGCGGAATCAGCGAAAACCTCCGTTCCCATGTATTTTTTATTAAATTGTAGGTATATATGAAAACAAAATTGCATTTATTTATCACATTTCCTTTTCTCGATTAATTATATCTATAGCATTTGTTACCAATTAAAATCTATTAGATTTAAACATTTCAGACTGATTTTGGTAAATTTTTATATTTGAATAAACTATGAGTTTTGCAAAATAAAATACATCTCTATGTTCTGCAGATTTAGGCTTTTTTAAGTCTGTTGAGTTGAATCTAATGATATATCACTGTGGCTTGACGCTTCTCACAATTTCAATCATTATTTGGGTATTTTCAACCAAAAATTATAAATAATAATCACAACCTTTGTAATTGTTTGGTGATTATTTAACTTGCCCATTTCTTCTGAACCTGCATTAATGTATTTCCTAGTTAATGGCACATTTTTTTTGTATATAAACTGTCTGTGAACACCAAATACGTCCAATAATATTAACGTGTAAAAGACATTGTGACACTTTGATTCTCAAAATGTTGTACTTGCCAGTATTTTCTCTGCTGCGAATACAGTCTTTATATTTGTCCGTGATTTGTTGGTCACAAAAAATAAAACTTGTTTAACAATAATTCACTTAAACACACAATAATTTCTAGTGAATTAACGGAGTCAAATTTATGAACCCATTACCAGCGTGACGTATGTTTACTGCGACGTCAATGTCAGTCAACGATTTCCATGTAAATTGTCAATTTAATAAGTGTAAGTTGTTTGAGTTACTCCGGCTCAAGATGACGGGGTGACCATATGTGTGAATGTGTTAGGCTATCCTTAAACGTATACTGATTTAATTCCTGTCTTTCAAATTCTTTACATTCTACAACCCTAAAGACCCTTTTAAAAGTGATAAAGACGCTCTGGAATGAATATATGAGTTAGTGATATAGCCGGAAGTCATAGGTTGCTCCGTCCTGTATATAAACGTGTACATAAAGAAAACTTACTATAACAATTCCAGAAGAGGTATGGTAATTCTCAGACAATCCTCTCTGGAAACCCACTTTGACTGGCTGGATAGCCCTGGCAGCTTAGACCAATAAAACCGAATAGAGAGAGAGAGAGAGAGAGAGAGAGAGAGAGAGAGAAGTTGTTTGTTTTCTGAGGATGGAGCCCGAATTACATAATGTTACTTGACCAAACAAATAATCAATATGATAGATATAATGTCTCAAATCTCCCTGTGACATTTTTTATACCATTCACTTCGTACAGCTTTTTAATTTTTATAGTAGTATCCACAATTAGTGTTTGCTTTTTAAAAGCCCACCTCCTTAATACACTCACACCATCGATTGTGACAGAGTTTAAAACTATTTCTGGCAAACGAAAAGTTTCCTAGTACTAACTGGCATTTACGAAGTTCGAAAATTGACGACCTTTTGGTGTGATTGGGTAAAAACTAGGCTTGACTATGTAGAACAACTGTTACATAATTCGCTCTATTTTAAATCACTACTTCAACCGATAACTCAACAAGATATAAGATCTAAAAAAGAACTGAACTAAATTCACTCGATTTGTTAAACGTTGTTCTAGTGAAAAAAACACCCGAAAGGGCACAACAGTACATTATTCAAAGTTTTGCATCAGAAAAGGAGATAAAGCGCAACAATTTTATCAGTGAACAGAGAGCGGGACCGCAGGCTGGAGCAGCAGCAAGGCGAACGGATGAAACACGGAGTCGAGCTGAACTGTTAACCCAACGCAATCTTGTTTCAAGACCATTAACTTAATTAGTAATGAGAGAAACCCTTTACTTCATGTTAGAAAGAGATAACGATTCCCATATCAGATGTACAATGTGAATATAAAAGCGAGAGGGAGTGATAAAATGGAGGAAGGAAGTGAAATACTTAGGAGTCTTTATATTTTCGTGAAAATGATTTATTCCGGCTGGAAAGTCGACCGGCATCGAAAATTGTTCTTCCTCTTCTATAATTCCTCCATTTGCCTTTCGCTACCGCGGGCAGAGCAGCCGATTGTGATAAGTGGCTGATTTACTGTTCTGTCCTTGTTGGTTGGAATATAAATTTGATTTATGGTAAATTTTGAGAATAGATTCCCACTAAGTAACTAAGTAAATATTTTAATTATAGTGTAATTAGAAGATAAAATAGATCTCAATAGAGTGTATGATATCAGAATGAGACCTAATAATTGACGTCAATATTTTTTATTGATTACTGAACCTATTTTAGAGTTCTTTCTATGACAAATATTTTTTAAATGTTCAAATTGTACAACTCTGACTTCAAAGAAAGCCCGAAATATGTGATTAACTTTCTTGTTCTTGAAGTACTTAATATTTGGGGTGCCTCCCCTTAATCTTCGAAATTACTGAGCCTAAGAATTTGAAAAAAATATGGTTGTAGGGGCACAGTTAAATTTTACAGTAACAATAAAACGAAAATAATAACCAAAAAAATAAAACTATTTCAAGTGAGTTATGTGATACATTAAAAGAATGGGTTCGATATGAGTAAAAATAAAATATTTTATTCCAAATTAATAAAACAACTTGAAAAAATATATATAAGTCAATTAGGATTATAGAGCTTCACTCGAATTTTACAGGAAAAGCAAATGGAAAATCGTTGCATTAAATTTGGAAGGTAAAGTATGAATGAAAGGAAAAAACTCACATTTTTTCAAGCTGTCCCTATGTCTTCTATCAAATGTAGGTAACGTGTTATAACAATATATTTTGCCCATATAATAAAAATAATTTCTTTAAAATCTATTAACGAAAATAGAGCAAAATCCTTCTTCATGGGGGATAAAAGTAAAAATTAGGGCATTTACAGTAAAATGAAGCAAAAATCGTGATTTTAAAATAAAAATTACAATTAAAATGAATAATATCATGTTTTCAAATAAAAGGGCTCGTCATAAAAATTAAATTTTTAACATTTTTTAGAATTTTGCCATTTTTGACATTTAAATATTTTTGACTTTTTTAACATTTTTGATATTTCTGACATTTTTAACACATTTGAAAATTTTTATGTTTTGGCATTTCTGACATTAAATAATTTCGAAAAGATTTTTGAGGAGGTTTTGGATTATTTTGCCTGTTCATTAGGATTTACTCTACTCAGATTTTTTCCTGCAACAGATAATTATTTGAAAATTGTAAATTAAGAACAAAGAGTCCGAAAGTCTATAGAATGAACAACCAGTATTCCAGTATAAGAATAGTTTTGTATATTGTGTTATCGTTATCTGTTTTTGGAGATATTTCAACTCCAACTCTGGAGTCTTGTCAAACATTTTGTATTGAGGTTCGAGGTTTTTCCAAAACTTTCGCTTTGATGTTAATTTTCTTGATTGTCAAAAATTTTGACATGTTTGAGATTTCTGACAGTTTTGACATTTTTCACGTTATCCACAGCTTTCACATTTTTAAAATTTCTGGAACTTGTGACATTTTTGACATTTTTCACATTTTTGACATTCTTGACATTTTTCACATTTTTGACATTCTTGACATTTTTGATATTTTTGACATTTTTGACATTTTTTTATATTTTTGGCATTTTTGACATGTTTATGTACTTTTGGGAAATAACACCACAAGTCACAAAAATTCCTGTAGATTCCAAACGTTTCGGGGTCTAGCTCAGACCCCGTTGTCAATGGTTAAGAAACTATTAATAAAAAGGCATAATTCTGAAATCTAAAATTAAATAATAGATATTGTCAATCATTTTAATTAAAGAATATATATTGTCAAACCAAATAATAGATATTGTCAAACATTTTAATTTTACATTTCAGAATTGTGAAATTTTATTCATAGTTTCTTAACCATTAACAACGAGGTATGACCTAGACTCCGGAAAGATTGGAATATACTGCAATTTTTGTGACTTGTGGTGTTATTTCCAAAAAAGTACTTAAACATTGAAAAATATGCCACAAATGTCATTCAGGGTAAATTTTTTTAAATTTTTGATATTTTTGACAGTTTTAATATTTTTGAGTTTTTTAACATTGTTGACATTCTTGACACTTTTCACTTTTTTGACATTTTTGAATATTTCAATAATTTTTAATTTTTTTACTTTTTATACATTTTTAATAGTTTTGATTAAATATTATATGAACAAAATCATGGCAAATCAAGGTTAATAGGGATTTCTTCAGGTCCAGCAGGAGTTAGATGCTCAATATAAGATCTACCATGAACAGTTCCAATTAACATTCATTATTTTTCGAATATTTTAAAATTATTTATAGGATGATGGAATTAATTTATTTTTGATTAATTTACCCTTATCAGAGATCATGTATTGTTTATAACACTTAATGAACGTAATGATTATTAATTTTTCGAAAATTTTGCTACGTTTCATATCAGAGAAATGAGTTTCAATTAGTTACATGTTTACCGTTGCTTTTATGATCAAACTAGTAGAAATTCAAATGAAGTTTAATGAAAAATTTTGATTCTACAAATCATGAACTACGAAATCACTTAAAGACTTTAATGCTTTTAGATTTTTAGCTTATTGTATTATATGTTTCGATTTTTACTGTATTGTAATATCTTGTATTTAATTTAAAAAATTAAATATTCAACCGTTAAACCGGATAGTTTTTGATTAAATAATTTTAAATGGTAGCTTATTCTCATCTAGAAGGATTCCTGAAATATCTTTTGGAGACACTCTGTTTGTGACAACAATATTTAGAAGCTATTATAGGATTTTCAATAAATAATTCTTGATTACCATCATAATTCTTTCAGCGACAGCATTGGCAATCTTCGAGAAAGAACGTTCCTAAAATAAATCTATTATATAGTACTCTAGTCGATGAGAAAAATCCATAAAACACAAAAGAATAGAAAAGAATGAAACATAAAACAACAACCGGGCGAAACTAAAGACCGAATAGAGTCGTTCGAGAATGGCTTTTATAAAATGGCAAATTACTTTTAGAGTGTCACAATATAATCTGCCGGACCGAACCGGGCGTTAGATAGAGTCAATCAGTCGATAGAGCCAGGGCGATATTGAGGGACACATTAAACTGATAGAGCGATTCTACAGTGTCATACAGGGAAGTCACATTGTATACCCACATATTCTTCAGGTATTATTCGAGGCATTGTGTTACTTTTACAGGATGTTTAATAAACTGCTGTCATTTTTTAGCATGTTGATTCTTGCATTTTTGAATTCATTAACCGAATTCAGAAACTTACTATTAAATTTGGTGGAGGCGTCAATATTAATTAAGTGATATTATCGGTATTCGAATGCTAGAATGAAATTAATTGTAAATAGAATGGAAGTAAGTGAAAATATATGACAATTTTAAATGAAAATTAATATTAATTAATGGATTATTTTGCCTGTTCATTGGGTTTTCTTATCTGTGTTTGGAGACGTTTCTACTCCAACTTTGGCCACTCTTATATCGGTGAAACTTGACGACTATTAGAAGTAAGGACAAAAGAACATCAATATAACATTTCCAGAAGACATGTGGACCAATCAAATTTGGCTACTCGTTTATTAACGAGTACTGGCAACCATAGGATAGAGTGGGATAAAAATAAGATTTTGTTGAAAGAGGAAAATTTAATAAAAGAGAAAACTTAGAGAAGACAGCTGTATGGTGATAAGCAACATGGACTGGAGAAATCTATTGCTAACAGAGCAACAAAACGGTACCGTCAGTATCAAGTTATCGCCAAACGACAAATTGTCACTGTCAAATTTTTTGACAAACAACAAAATCAACATCCTAACGATTTTTTTTTAGAAAAAAACCTCGAAATACAATACCAAACGATTGACAACGGCTCCAGACTCGGAATTGAAACGTCTCCAAACACAGATAAGAAAGAATTTTGAGGAGACCAAACCCAAAGAACAACCAAAATAATTCAAGACATCCTCAATAATCTTTTCGGAAACTACTTATTATTATTAATTCAAACATATGGAGACTCTTTTTTTCTTCTCTGTATATAGTGTGTCTACCTAAGCTGGAGTCATAGGGGAAACCTCTTTATTATTAAAAATAAGAAATGAAATTTGAAACCCATTTAATCATTGCATATTGCTTTCTTTAATCATTTAAGAGTTTGGTCAAAAACAACTTTTTGCAATTTAGAAAATGTGCATGAAAACAAAGTTTATTGGAATAGAAAACAGCATCAAATTATGCATCTGAACCGTATACCATGAAAAATCTAGTTTGATGTTTTTTACAAATTATCGTATATAAATATTGGCTTCCGCCAAATTCGTCAGAAAAATTAATGACAAACAGTTACACTCGATTATAATAATAAAAGAAAAATAGCAAAGTGAAAATAAAAAGTGATATAAAAACTAAGTTAAATTCTGTTTTACTTTCATTATGACTAGTTTTGGATTTGAAACTCCATATTCAGAGTAAAAAGATAAATATACTATTTTCAATTACATATCAATTACCAGTTAAAACTAAAACTATGAAGTGAGTTTATTAGTTTAAAAACAACATTAAAAAAGATACCCCTATTGGCACTACAATGTTATAGTGCCTTCCTCACAAATAAATTAACAGCGGCATACAGATTTGTTTCCCTCGTTAAATTTATTGCAGGTTTCTGAATTTATACATTATTTAACATAATTATAATAAATATTTCTGAGGCCAAATGACATTTTTAGTTTTTTTGTCATTTTTGACGTGACATTTTTGAAAAGAAGAAGATGTAAGACCGACATCTGACAATAGAACTACACAGAGGTTCCGAATCTGGAGCCGTTCCGTGTAATTACTGTTCTCCTAGGACAGAATGTCACAATAAAAATTGACCTGTCAAAGATATTGTGTGCCAACGCAAGACAAATATATTATATATAAATATGATATATATTGTTTCTGGTCGGGAACCTTCATCAGTTTTTTGAATGTCCTCTCGAACACTCTTTATGCATTTGATGCATTTCGTTAAATTTGAAGACGCGAGATGTACATCTAGGATTTTCAAGAGAATCAGTACACAGAGGTTCCGAATCTGGAGCCGTTCCGTGTAATTACTGTTCTCCCTTAACTAGGACAGAATGTCACAATAAAATTTTCAGTTACTTCACCTGAAAATAAACTCTCTTCGAGGTGTCATTCCTTTGTACGCAAGTATTATATAAATATAATATATATTGTTTTGGTCGGGAACTTTCATCAGTTGCGCTCAATTGAAGCCCTTCGAAACTTCTTTATGCATTTCGTTAAATTTGAAGACGCGAGATGTAAGACCGACATCTAGGATTTTCAAGAGAATCAGTACACAGATTCCGAATGGAGCCGACGTGTAATTACTGTTCTCCCTTAACTCCTAGGACAGAATGTCACAATAAAATTTTCATTACTTCCCCTGTCAACTCCATCATTTTACGCAGACAATATATATTATATAAGTATGAAGGTTCCCGACCAGAAACAATATATATTTTATTTATATATAATATATATTGTCTTGCGTACAAAGGAATGACATCGAAGAGATATTCTATTGACAGGTGAAGTAACATGAAAATTTTTATTGTGAATTCTGTCCTAGGAGTGAAGGGAGAACATATACACGGAACGGCTCCAGATTCGGAACCTGTGTACTGATTCTTAAAACTAATGTCGGTCTTAATCTCGCGTCTTCAAATTTAACGAAATGCATCAAAGCATAAAGAGGTGTTCGAGAGGACATTCAATTGTGGGAAGCGCAACTAGTGAAGGTTCCCGAAAAACAATATATATTATATTTATAAAATTATTGTCTTGCGTAAAAGGATACCTCGAAGAGAGAATTTTTGAAAATTTTGATAATTTTGACATTTTTGCTTTTTTACGATTTATAAATTTTTAATAGTTTTGATTATGTAATAAATAAAGAAAATCCCTATTTCTTCTGATCCAGCAAGAGTTAGACTAAAATGTTCCAATTAACATTAATTATCTTTCGAATATTTCAAATTTTTTATAGAATGATGGAATTCTTTTATTTTTGATTAAATTACCCTCATCACAAATATGTCTTGTTTATTTTTTTTTTGTTAAATACAGGAGGTTTAAAAAGTACTCATCTAAGAAAAAATAATTTTACATAATAACTTGGTGAAATTTACAGATCGCCCAGGTTGTTTCTGTTTTTAAACAGATAATTGTTTTAATATCAGGGTGTACCTAATTTTAGGAAGAAAAAATTTATTCACGCAGAGTGTTAAAGAATTTTTTTTCAAGTTTTTTTCTCATTTCTGAATTTCAAATATTTGGCATAGATATTACTATTGCCAATTTCGATTGCAAATCTACATATATTCGGGAACACTGTAATTGTCCTTAAATATTTCAAAAATTGCAAAGAAAAGCTTTGTTGAATTATGCTATCTTGTATTATTTCCTACGGGTACGAGAAAAAAATTTTTGATTCTCTTGAAATTTCAGAAAATTCCGAATTGTCATAGAAATTAGTTGCTACAGTTTGGTGAATGAATAAAATTGTTAGTTTTGACATCAAATAAACTCCTGTGTTTTGAAAATTAAAGATGGTTGCATTTTCAAAAAATGCTACGAATTCCGAAATGGCTTGCACGTATGGTCTTGCAAATGGTAATTCAAGAGAAGCTAAGCGTCTTTACATGGAACGCTTCCCAATAGAGTAATAGTTCATTGTTCTATTATCACAGGCGTCTTTAATGGATCTTTTTCTGCGAAAAATATAAAAGACCAAAGTGTGAGAACACCACAGTCGAAGAGGCAGTGTGAACGAAATAGAAGAACACAAATCAAGAAAAATTAGGTTACCTTAATACAAGTCATCAAGTTGTGGGATTCTTTGCTTTCCTTCATTTAGAGGGTGAGGCGTTCTTCCAGATTCTCATCCAAGAAATTTTTTGTCAGTGGTACCTAGAATGAACAATCCTCATTTTGATTGCCAACTCCTATAAGAGCCTGTTTCTCAGGACTTCCATAAATTTTCGAACATAGTGAGGAGAATCCACATGAAATTGCCATTCAAGAGGAACATTAAATATGTGGGGTGATAATATTGGCGATTATTATTGGTCCTTTCTTCTTGCCAGGGCGACTTACTGGTCAATCATACAGACATTTTTTCGATTTGCCCTTGTTATTGGATGATTTTTTATAGAATGGATGGAAGGTGCTCCTGCTCATTTTTCACTTTTAGCTAGGGAGTATTTGAATGAAAATTATTAAACAGGTATTTTTGCCAGATCCCCAGATTTAAGTAGTTTAATGGGCCATTGAAACCATAACGCCTCATCAGAGATCAGGTGCGTTTGTACAATTGAATTCTCCAGGAGTATTTGAAAGAGTTTCGTTATGAGAAGAAGAACAGAAGTGTATAAGGGTTGGGGGAGGACATTTTCAACAATTGCTGTAGAGTTCCTTTGGTTTAGTCCTTTGTTATTTAGTTTTTTTATTTGAAAAGTTGTAGTTTCTTGCAGTAATACATTTTTTTGATGATTATACTCATCTTTAAGGCTAGTTTAAAATTCAAAAATTTTTTACCAGTGGCTCACCAAAAAAATGTTGAAGGACAACAGTTGTCGAAAAAATATCACCCTGTAGATTTGCAATGTTGTCACAAGGTTAAACTCTTAATTGTAATATCTATGCCAAATTTCATTTGAATATCTTGTTGCAGATATATGAGAAAAAAATTGAAAAAAATTGAAACTTTAACAGTATCTTGAAAACGAAACGTTTGCGGACCCATGTTTATGGGACTTTTTCTTCCTAAAACTATTCAAGGAATCTCCACTTTTCGTTTGTACCTCCAATTTAGAAATACCCTGTATATTAGATTCAAATATATTGCTGCAACTAGTATGGGGAATGGCCTGGAGATATTTTGATATTTTTTAAGTATCTACTCAAATAATGTTCCCACAATTTAATCTATTATAATGAAAGTGACCTCCTGTATATATTACTAGAATATTAAATAAGTGAAGTAGGTTTAAATTATTATATACAGTTCAACAAACTGTCTATTTAAATTAAGAACTAAATTACACTAACAAAATAGTCACAATTATTTTAATGTTCCAGAAATTATATCAAGTACTAAGAATGACACGAAGAAAAACAAACAAAGACAGGGGATAACAAGAGATGGGAAATGTGTTTCGTAAAAATCTTTGTCTTCACTCTTTGAGTCTTAATTGATCGCCGCTCTCTTTAAACGTACAGAGCAATGTACAGCATAAAAACAATTCTGAACCTCAAATTGTCATTTTCTATATCTTGCATGAAACTTTTGAATCTTTCCCCGTTATTTTCCTCTCTAAGATGAAGTCTACACATAACCCTGTAGGATGCATGATACGCTGTGCCCGGGGCAATCGAGTTCAGCATCATGCAATATAACAGACCGTAAACTAATAAGAAAGAGTGTCCATCTAGTAATAGTAATAGAATTGAACGAGATGTAGTGCCACCACCTTTGAGCAACTTATTCCCGGCGGAATAGAGAAAAATATCGCGGGGGATCGCCAGGCGACTTGATGGAAAATAAATGATGTCTCAATTTTCTCATATTCTACAGCAAGATGGTATGAAAATTATTTTGCGAACAAAGTCTGGGGACTGTTATTTTGGCTGTAAATATATGTCATTGACGAGCTTAGTTTCTGAAGAATTATTAATATTATTACTTGCAAGCATTTTCTGTATCATTTTCTCATCGAAAAACGGTTTTCTGAGAAGAACTCCATAGTTAGCCAAATGTGATATGCACCCGTATTCTATAACTCGTTATGAGTCGAAATAAAACGAAACATCATAAACTTGTTCATAGAGAGCAGTTGACATTTATTGGTGGTGGTTTATCTTAACATTATATCGACTTACATAATACGGCTGCTGTGCAGCTTGTATTTTCGCTAATAGATCTTATTAACTCTCAACGATGGATTCTTACAGCCCTGGACAAAAGAGTCGATAGGATCAAAGATCATCTGACCTACAGTCAATTCCGACATATATTTTTTTCCAAAACGCATCTTTATGTAGTTTCTATCCCCAGCAGAACAGATGCTCCATCGGGCTGTAACTACAAGATTTTTTTCATCGCAAACATATTTTGGAATATTCCACTTTACACGGGATTTTTGGATAAATCAATTCAAAAATTCCACATGTACTAGAAAATCTCTAGGTTATAAAACTTAAATTTTGGCAAATTCGTAACAACAGAGAATTTGTTCTCTTTTGGTATAATTTTCCATATAGTGGAATTGTCCATTCTCAATGCAATGCTTGGAGTTTGGGTACCTACTGCTGATTCTTCAGAATTCTGGACTAATACTACCTCTGATAGAGTGCTTATTGTTTGTGAGCTTCAGCATTATTTCTATTATATATATGTACTATATCCGGAATTTTGTTAGAATATGTATTGGTAAAGAAAATTCGGATTAATCAAAAAACCTAATTCAACTTAATCATTTTACCCGAATTTCTATACGGAGGAACTTAATGAAATAATGTCTCTTCACAGAAGACCATATTGCAATACATATGGATAATAAGGGATTCACCTAATACCCAGCGTCACTTAATAAACATTGAAATTGACCGGCTACACAACATGAATTTCTAAAATCGAAAAATTATTGCAACAACCGTTGATATATAAATATTCCCATTTGGCCGTTGTCATTGCCAATAGACAAGGCCTACCTGACAAAACGTCATATTTAATTTCTGTTACATGACATATTTACAAAAATCATTTTGGGATTTTCCACAATATTGGCTTTAGTGAGGTACGTAAATTCATAACAGTGATATATTTTTTTATTGTTACTTCACATTATAAATATTTGCCATGACCACCTGCTATGCAATACAACCGACGAAAACTGAATGAATCGCTAGCTGTTCTTATTTATATATTTATCTTGGAATTGTCTGGTACGTCCACGAACCATCGGGAAACTCTTTCATGTTCTGGAAGCTTTAAGGGAATTCCCAGTAACGACAGTTGAGAGACAAACATTTCAGATTCCCTCGGAATAATGTCCCCCACGAATTGGTTGATGGCCGATTGCACCAGCTGTCGGATGAATTCTCCTAGCAAATATTTAATATTAGCCTGATACTCGACTAATGGGTTGAAACATGAGACAAACGCAATAGAAAGAAACACAGATATATTTGTTTACAAATATACATCGCGTCAACATTATGTTAAATGTTGATGTTGTTCAGTATCAAAATAATACAGCTATGATATGCAAAAATTACAAATATGTAAAATCTCTATGTACAATATAAAGAATTTGGCCTATGACATAACCAACATGTAATATTCATTATCAAAACATTCATTTAGCAGGGGCACGAAATGGGAATGTAGTTGAATTATGGGGGAAGGTACAACTTAAATGAATAGCAGGCCGTTTTCCTGCATACAAAGGACCTTGAAATACAGCATTTTATAGAAGGGTAAGACGATTTGAAAACCAAATGCTAATACAGTAAAAATAGATTTATAATGTACTGCACCTACAGTTCAGGCAACTCTTTCTAGTTGTTGCGTGTGCGTAAGACTGGGATATAACTTATTGATACTTAAAACGAAAAGCTTACTAACTCACAAATGCTAACAAAATCCATCCATAAGAGACTTCTCTTGTCGATTTATATAATTTTATAAGAGGATTAGATTATAGTTACTATTATAGTTGTTTTCTATTTGTGCGCATCTTCTAGTCATTTACAGAAACTCGCAGAATTTTCTGGGAATAATACCACATCAGAGTTCAAACTTGTGCCATTGATGACTAATACTCACTCGATATTTACTGTACAAAATCATGTCCAATCATGACAACCAGAATTCATTGTTTTAAACTCTGGTGAAAGTGTTTTGAACTCATTAGAGAAGCCCCTCATTGGAAGACAATTTAAACGGTCATGACCAAGACTTCTTTATCTCGCTGCTTCTCTTTTTCATCTTCTGCAAATGTCGAACTTTTACATCTGGTTTTGGAATCTTGGAGGTAATGTATCTATTATAGTTCCTATACGTGAAGGCTTTATAATAGAGAATGCAGAGAGAAAATTTGATCCATATTAGTGGGTTTTTGTTAGAAATATATTTATTTTTGTCTCCCTAAATGTTGTTTGTGGCATATTCTTGATTACTTTTATGTTTTTTTAAATGACACCACAATAGAAATAAAACGACGTATATTGCAGGAATACCAAACGGTTTGCGAAAGTCTATTCTGACTTCGTTGTCAATGGCTTTTAATTATATCTACATCAATAAATATAAAGCCGTTGACAACGAAGTCAGAATAGACTTTGAAACGTTTGGTATTCCTGCAATATACGTCGTTTTATTTCTATTGTGGTGTCATTGCCCAAAAAATATTTATTCTTGTTTACAATTGTTTACAATTTTTACTATTCTATTTTGTAACCGTTGCAGCAGGTTAAGATTATTGTCAGGCTCCTCCCCATGCAATATTGCCATAATGGATTATACTATGGAACAGAGCGTAATAAACCATTCTCAATGTTTAAGTGTCCATATATCTGGATATTTTATAAAAAATAAAAACCAAATATTTGTTTTTTTTATAATGTATTCAATATGTTTGGCCCATTTTAGATCGGGATCAAAAATGACACTTAAATATTTGAACTGATTCACTTTACGTACGTTCTTTCCATTTATATGACCGTCAATAGAATGTGGTAAACTGTCGCATAGATTCCCGCAAAGCATATAAACTGTTTTATCTATATTCAGGGATAATTTATTTAAGGCTAGCCAAATTCCGATAGAGATTTGATTTTAAGGCTCAGTGATTCATTTTTGATTCTATAACACACGAACTTGCCAATTGTTTTGTCATAAGTTTTTATCACAGTATCATCAGCGTAAGAAAAGAAGGTGTTATCAGTCATATCTTCTAGAAGGTCATTCACATACATTCACATACATAATAATTTTTTACCCTTCAAGAAGTTACACCAAAAACACTTCAAATAAAATAAATCACGACATTATCCTCAAAATCACAATCTAAACAAACACAAAAGTTTCGTAACGCACTGTTGCGTGCTGATCTCTAGGAAATCCTGGGGTAAAGCTGTAAAACATTCGGTATTTAGTCGTTGCCTACAGTGCCCAGACTTACATCTTATTGGTTACAATAGAAAGAAGTTTGGCATGGGTAAAGGACTTGTTTACTATTTTCCGACGTCATCTTTCAACCCATATTTAACGTAAACAGGCAGGTCCATTTATATTAGTATTCAATGGCCTGATACAAATACATTATGGTGAAGTCCCTGGTTTCAGAAAATTATCTAATTGCAGACTATTTTCATTTTTTTTAGTAAATAATTTATGTTATATAGAAAACTGAAAAGTTAGAAACTTTCTCACTTTCGATAAAAATTTAAACATTCCAAACACACAATGTAGTACTATAATCGAAAATATGCTTTGGGAGACCCAAATTTCATATTTTATTTCCATATTTCCCGATAAAAAAATGCCCCCCTATCCGAATAACGAATTAACGAATATGCAGAATGTGACGTAAACAACAAACCAAGAAGGCCATAAAAACATAAAACAGTAATAAAGCAAGCCGTCTATTCGCCCGACTGAAAGAAAAAACTAGACCGTATCTAAAGGCAGAGCATATAGTCGTTGGAGGAAAAAAGAAAAATAATTTTCACTGACTGCTCAGATCGCGCGGTCGGAACGCCGAAAATCGATTCTCGACTACCGTAGAAAAGGAGAACGATAGAAAATTTTTCCTACGACGAATAAAATATGATTTTCATCCATACGGATACAGTCCATATAATAATTTCGAGAATCGAATAAAAATAACTATAAATCACGAACATTAGCATAAAACGACGTTTTATGTAAATTCGCGTTCCGTGCTCCACTCTAGGAAGAAGAAGAGGACCGTCGGAGACGCCATTTTGCCGTGACTTATGTGGAGCAGCGTGTTTGTTGTGGTGAGGAGCTTGAACGGAAAAATTCAATTGTTTTTGACTGTAGTTACTACTAAATTTTGCTCAATGAAGTTATTGTTTATGTTTGTTGCTGACGTAGCCCATACTATATTTGTAAATAGAGTGTAATCTTAAACTTTAAAGAAATGTCTTAAATATACGATATATCGAAAAAATCCAACGAAAAAATAATTAGCCTGCCAAATATTTATTTAAATCATTGGTTGTTTATTTTGGTTGAAGTTGGTGGAGTAAAAACTGTTCAACAATAACCATAGACAATAATAGATAGCTCGATTAAAAAATCCTGGTACTATATAATCAGATAATTCTACAAGTGCTTTATCTCCATTTACTTATTTCTTCTTATGTGCAACTGTTGCAGCTTCTGTGGTAGTAGCTGGTGCTAATTCACCTATAGCTGCTATACCTACGCCATCATCATATACATTAACTGGCCATTACGATTCAAGATTAATATTTTCAGAGTTAAGATTTTTAATCAGATAAGGTGAATTCTTCCTTGGAGAAAACGAAAGTTATAGTGAACTCTGTACAACACTCCAAACTAAGGTAAACTTAACAACTCAAGAATAGAAAAAGTAATAAAATAAATTCTCTAAGATATACTCAGTGACAAAAAAATCGCCAAGACGTGTTGGGGAGTGTTAAGATTACCACGGTGGACAAACACATTATTAACAAACTCAATAAAAAAAATTTAAACTCCTTAGTATTTTTTATTCAAATTTTAATCATTTCTATTAAAAAAAAAACGTTATTTTTGACATAATAGATATGGGACCACCTCAGTATCTTCCGTTATAGATTATTGTTTAAATTATTCAGATCGGATAAGGCGTTTTCAAGAAATCGGTGAACATTGAGAAATACAGCAAGTATATGCTTCTAATATAATACCGTTTTGGACAAAATTAACAGTTTTCTGATTTCGTCTTACAAACACTCTGTGCATATCGCATAAGGAATTTAACATGTCAACAATGACTGTTTGGACAAAAACTTTCACATTTTCTATAATTTTTCTTTACTATTGAGAGGTTTAAATGGAGAGGAAGTAAACATAATTTGTAATAAATAGCGCTCATTTGTAACAATAAAAACTTTTGTTGGTCAAATGTTCTCGTTAGTCGTTTGTTGTAAATTTACCGATCTCAAATTTCTGCATGAACATGAGTTGACCTGATGAGATTTGTGATCGATAACGAACACTGGACAGTGGACTGTGTTATAATGTTTTCTGATGGGTCCCGTTTTTTGGAGACGATTTCCAGATGGTCGCGAACATATAAAGATGAAACCCGAGGAACGATTTGCACTTTGATGTATTTTAGCCAGAACGCTATCTAAAGGTGATAGTATTATGATATGAGCGGGTATCTGTTACAACGACGCACCGGTTTAAATTTCATGTCTTGCCGGGAATCCTGTTCTGGAGTTTCCCACTTGTAGTCCTAACGTGAAGCCATTACAAGGTGACATTTATGGTCGAAGAGTTGCATGTGTACCCGCATATAAGCCTTTCGCAGATATAGGAAGGGGCTGTACCTGATACTACCAAGGGTAATTAAATCTCTTTTTTGACAAATTTTTCTTAAACCGTATTTTTTAGTGACTTAATTTTCAGGAAATGTGACTGTTTGCTAAACGTCTTCATTTAGAGAAATTTTAAAAACTTTTTTATTAGTACAAATAAACGCCTTTTATTTTTAGTGTTTACTTCCTACCCATTTAAACTACTCAAAAGTAAAAAATAAATTCAGAGGTAGTTTCAAAAGTAATAATAAAATATTTAATGTGAACCGTAAATCTCTTAAATTTTGAGGTTTGAGTGTTAAAGTTTTAAAAATTTGATCCACTGTTTATAATATCTATGAAACCACTTCAAATATTTCATTTTTCGATTTACATTTCTTTTAACTTTTTCCAGTGATATAGCTCGATTTCAACTAATTATTTTTAAACAAAAAATGATACGCCACTGCGTTTTTCAGAAATAGAACTATTTTTGTAATTCCCATTTACTTCTAGGCAGATTTGATTGGTCGAAAGAAAATCAGCCATTTACGAGAAAAATATTGGCGTAGAATATTTAAGTGAAATGTTGTTATGCTTTTTAATGCATAGTCGGTGTGTCCCAAATATCATTAAAATATCTAAAGTGGCTTCCAATATATTATAATGACAAGAACATTTTTTGAAAATTTTTCCACCCAGTATCTTAAAAAAATTTTCTCCATAAAATGAACCCAAAAATCGCTGCCTTAAATATTTTAACTTACTTTGGAAACATGCATGCAGTTGTTTCCTGAATGATATCGGTGACATATTTTCAATGTCTAAGTACTTCTTAGGAAATAACACCACAGTTACGAAAATTGGTGTATATTCCAAAAGTTTCGGGGTCTAGGTCAGACCCCGTTGTCAATGGTTAAGAAACTTGGATAAAAAAGGCACAATTCTAAGATGTAAATTAAAATATTTGACAATGTGTATTATTCGATTTCTGACGTAACTAAGAGAATTTTATTTGTAATATACAGGGTTGCACAGAAATTTCTAAAGATCATTTAATCATAGAGTTCCAATTTGAACGAGAGATCTCCAGAATTTTATGTGGCGCTCCTAGGTGCGACTTTATTATAAGATAGTACATTCGCCAAAATTGCGACCAAAGAATTTGGTTCATTCAGTGATCCCATTAAAACCATAAGGGAAAATCTAGGAAAAACCAGTTATAACTATCCCGATATTGGGTTGTTCACAAGGACATGACCATTAGCAATTTCTTCCTTAATCATCGGCAACCAGGAATGACTGAATGGTACGGAGGTAGTAGCGATACAATCGTTTTCATTTAACATAATTTAACCAGACTCTTATAGTTTTCTTTTGCTGTTGTGTTCTTCTTTGTGTAATATAACTGAATTTTGAAACTGTATTTTATGACCAAGGTCCCAAGCATGTTCACAAATTTTGGATTTTTAAAATTGTCGTTTTTTTATGTAATTTTTGTGTTCGTTTATTCTAACATTTAGAGGTCTAAAGGTTTCTCCAATATAAAATTTATTACATTCACTAGGGATTTTATAAATGCAATTTTTTCTATTTTGAGTTGTGTTATTTGGTTTGGTTTTTGATATAATTGATATTAGTGTATTTCTTGTTTTAAATGATGTTTTGATATTATATCTTTTTAACCGACTTCCAAAAAGGAGGAGGTTATCAATTCGTCGCGTTTTTTTTTTCGCTTTTTTTATGTATGTTACCTGATTTCTTCTCCTGTGATGCACCGTTTTGAATGAATATGGTCTTCTTTAGTAGAGTATATATCCGGATTAGTGAAACTTCAAATTTTGGAAAAGAATTGTATTGGTAAAGTGATAAAATTTGTGAATGAACCAATGACAAAATATCGCTAATATTTTAGTCGATTTTTCGATAATTCCTTATAGATGTGTATAGTTTTTTAAGGTTTAATCTATTAAGGAAGATCCTTAGGTGATCTCATATACTTTTCTGCGACGTGCAACTTGCAGTTTTGGAGAAAATCGCCGAAAATTCCAAAATTCTCATCAAAAATTTCATCGAAATGACATAACGGACATTTCCTCATAAATATTTTAATTCCAACGTAATAGTGGGGTAATTTTAGGCACTGGAAGTTTTAATTGCGAATTTGAAAATTTTCTATGTACATCTCAAGCATATAGGTAGTAAAGCATAGTATTTTCGGTTCCGTAAATCAATGAGTACCAAGCTCGTTTTGTTAGTATACCAGGCAAATACCTATTTAAATGCAAATTTTTCCATTTTGCGAAGACGGTGGTTTTGGTTGTCACATTCTCCCGGCCTAATAGAAAATTCAGTGACAACACATGTCAAACTTTAAGCTGCTATTTGGTGGTACGTTTATAGACAGGGTGTTTAGTTACAGCAAACAAAATCACAAAGTAAAATTATAGGAGTTGCATTTATATGAAGATTGAAATACAGGACGGACTAGAATGATAGTAGTCCGTAGGCAGCCGTATATACAGAATGGTTGGAATATAGGGTGGACTGGACGTTTGGTGGTATAAAAATGTTGGGAAAAAGTGAAATTAAAATTATATAGGGTGATTAAAAAACTGTTATATGATGTGGACATGAGCAAATCATATACAGGATGGTTGAAAGATATGCTGCAGTAGCTAAGTACGCAATGAAGGATTTTAGATTTTAGATTTGCTTGGCACCGGTGTTATTTATTTGCTAGAGTTGTATTTTGTTATAATTATTCTTAGCTTTTTAGTTATAGGTAGAAGTCGGTTATATATATTTTTTAAATGTTTGTTCCCACTCTTTTTAGTCTTTCTGATAGACCCTGTATGCATGGTATAGTTATTGTCTTAATGTGATTATCTTGAGAGTCAGTGTTGCTGGGTGAAGTTTGATATTGGTTGTCAAGGATTGTTTGGTATTCGATTTTGTTTAACTCGTTATTAATAAATTTATTAGGGTAATGATTGGCAGAAAGTACATTTTTTATAAACGTTTTTTCTTCATTGAATTTATTGATGTTAGAACAGTTGGTTTTTGCTCTGTCATATAGAGATTTGATGACTAGAGTTAAAGTTGAGATACCTGTTAATATGAGTCGGTTTTCTGTAAACTTCTGTTTCAAATGTCGATTGTGTTTTGGTTATTAAAATGTCTAAGAATACATGCAGTTTTATTTTGTCCAGGAGTATGTTTCTCTGAGAAATCCTTACTGCCATTTGTTGATCTGATTTCAAAAGAGAAAATCTTAAAATAAATAATAAAAGCAAGTGGTATTTAATTAATAATGGACTTATTTTTATTAATGACACCTTACATAATATGTCGACTTCAAGCACGTTGTATATAAAATCTAAAATAATTAATTCCATGTAGCCGGCGACACTTGTTCGCTCCGTTGTTTGACGCTCTTTTCCGGGTGTGCGGACTTTTGCCGTCCAAACTTAATTTTCCGGGTGGTGAACTGATCTCGAATCTCCGACCATCAAGGACCAAAGAGCAAGGAACGAGAGAACAAACAATATCAGATTAGAGCGAGGATTTCGCGGCGGGCTGGGTCCCCGGAACAAGACCGAACACAACTGAACGTATAGGAGAGATGGGCTTAAAAAATATTTAATATGAATCTGTCGCTGGGGTCCACTTGAAATCGGACACTTGTCTCACTTCATTTTCGGATTATGTCGGAGACGACTTTTTTTTTATTTATGCCCCAACGACAGTTTGATTTTGTCAGTTTTATTATGTGCAGTTCGGGCTGATTATTCGCTCTGGGTGAGCATTTTGATTTTATCTTTATGGTATAGTTTTATGTTTTGTTTATTTTTTTCTAACCGCTTTGTGGGGCCTAATAGGAGTCATTCCGGTGGAGAAAATTTAATCTTGTGAAGTAACATACTTCGATTCTACACGATGGTTTATCAGATGGGATTTTATGTATCACACAGAAAAAAAAATGGAAACTTAGTTATTGTAAGGGATGATTCATGCTGGGTGTAAATTAACAAAGAAAGTGTTTCAAATGATTGTACAGCCATAATCGACCGTGATCTATATTTTTAACTTCCCAAAAGAAGGAGGTTATCAATTCGTCGCCATATTTTTTTATGTATGCTTAGTGATTATTCAAAAACGGCGTGGGCAATTTTGATGTTTTAAACGGAATTGTATTAAAAATATTACAGAAAAAAAATGTAATTAAAGGACACTTCAGTGAATTTCAGTCAATCTACACTGTTTTCTTAAAAAGAGCTCAATCAATTTGAATTATATTCCAGTTTAATTCCGTATATTTTTCTAGAACTTAAAACATACCGTTTTTCTCAAAATCGGAAAAATATATGCAAAAAAACTGTAAATATCAATGTAATTGGAAATGGTGTGAAACCGTTGGTGTGTCACAAATGACGGTTTGTGCACCCTAACACCAAACCTTTATTTTTAAACATTCAACGCCGTTTCAACAACTCAAATTGTCATCTTCAAGGAGTGAACCAAACTAAATCTAACATTATAATTGATACCTACCGGTAAACTATTAGCAACTTACAGTAATTAGTACAAGGGGTAAATCCCAAGTACCTAAATTCTAAATAACAGAATTCACAGATAATTCAATCTATACAAAACTTTTCGTTGCAATTTTGGTATTGTTTGTTGTTGGTTCCTTATTTCTTAGTGTTCTCATTCCACAAACTCTAAATTACCTGGAAAACTTACTGCGTGAAAACGCTTTTTGTGTGCAGAATTTAATGAGTTAATTTCCCTCACAAAATTATGAGCCCAAATTGTTTTCAGTTTGGAGGTTGCTTTTATCAGCAGAAGGAAGGAACGGCAATGGGAAGCCCCTTGTCGCCATACCTTGCCAATTTGTTCATGGGCAAGTTCGAAGTTGAAGCAAAAAATGACTCCAAGTATTTTCCTAGGGTATGAATACGTTACGTGGATGAGATATTTGCTATATTGGATACTAACGAGTTTAATGTTAATGATTTTGTCATGCACGTGAACAGTAGGTTTGCTTCTATTAAATTTAGATATGAACATGAAAATAAGGGTACTCTACCATTTTCGGATATATTAGTTTTAAAACATCATATTCATAAGTTAGAGTTTGATGTTTATAGGAAGAATAATAGCACATATAGATATACGTTCTTTCACTGTCAACAACATAAAATGGCGGGGATTAATTTCCTTGTACATCGGTTGTTGACATTCCCTCTTAACAAAGAGAGGTTTGACAATGAAAAGAAAATTATTAGAGAAATAGCTTTGGTTACGAATGAATGAAGTGTCAACTTCTCGAAATGAGTCACAAGAACCAAACTTTATCTCTGTTCCGTACAATCGTTATACTAGGTGCTTTAATTTTTTTTTAAAGCTCTTGGTATGAAGGCGGTGTATAGAACAACTACAACACTACAGAAATTGTTGGGCAATCCTAAAGATAAACTTGCTGATTTCCAGAAGTCCGGTATTTATGAAATCAAATGTAACGTTTGTGATTTAAAATATTATGGGCAGACACGCAGATCTATCAGTACCCGTTTCAAATAGCATATTCACCATGTGAAATACGGAGCGGATAAATCTAGTGTTATAAAAATAATAAACTAATGAATCCCATACAGCTTATTGTATAGTTGAGTTTGAAATAATCCATAAAATAGGCATTAAAAATGTCATTACTTTATAATGTAGGGTAAATGTAGGTAGGTTATTAGGGATTGTCCTAATCTACATATAAATAGGCAAAAGAATGACGGACGCACCATGGTACATGAGAAACGAGCAGCTAAGAAGAGATCTAGGGATACGCACTATAAAAGGGGAAATAATAAGGAGGACTAAGAAGCAGATAGCAAGAATGGAAAACCACAGGAACCCACTACTACGAGAGGCCACAAACTACGACGAAAGCAAGAAACACAGGACGAAGAGACCCAGGATAGCGCTACTGCAGACAGAAGAGGAAGTAACAGGTAACTTGAATATCTTAGGGAATGAAATATCTTAGTGAATAAAATATCTTAAGGAATAGCGTAGGGAAAATATTGTAACAGCGTAGGGAAAAGTATATGAAACATGGAAAACAAATTAGGGAAATAAGTATAAAAATATGGACTAGGAGTAAGAAATTTGTAAAAATTTAACTCTGACAATAAAGACATGAAACCGAAACTGAAACGAATAGGAACCATCTTCTCCTCTGTCTCTCAACCGATTTTCTTCATTTTTGTTTTGTTTAGTAGCTCCTGACGACCTTCAGTGCAGAATGCTAATATTAATTTATAATATTGGTTCATTCATTAAATAAAATATAACAAAAATTATTTACGTCCTTAATGTCAACGCCAAACAACTGAATGTGCCGCCGCCGCCAGACTCAAAATATTGAGTAATTATATATAGAAGGACCAATGCTGTTATATATTTAGAGCAGTACTTCTGGAAGTGGCATGCAAGCGCTGTTATTGTTTAGTGGTAAAGTAATTGTTGTATATTATAATTATACAGAGCGATTCCAGATATGTTGCATATATAGGGTATTTAAAATATAGAGTAGAGTGCAATTATAACTAATAAAATAATTATATAGAGAAGGCCATTAGCGGTTGAATTTACAGGGTTCTTGGAATAGAAGGTGCAGGAGAATTACAGTTATACAGTGTGGTGCAAACAATATTATACAGAGATGCATATACAGGGTGGCGGAAATGGAAATGCAACATTTCGTAACCCATAAACAGTTGTATATATAGGGAAGATGAAATATAGGGTGAGTGGAATTATAGATATAGAGGATGATGATAGAAATTTCATAAACAAGAAGAGTAAATACGGTGGCTCATAGGCAGTGTCATATACAGAATGGTTTACCGGGTGGTTCAAACTTGTTATGCGTGGTCCATGAGCAGTTGCATATACAGGGTGGTGGAAATATATAATGAGATGGAATTATTATAATGAGAATTTTAATAAATGTTAGAGAATTGAGTGCAATTATAGCAATACAGGGAGTTTAGAAAAAATAAATATGTAGAGTAGCGGTTGAATTTTTGTCATATTAAATTAAGAAATACGAATTTGAACTTTTTAATAAATATCTAGCTTTAACGTCAAGAAATGTCGTAAAAGTATATCGTACAGGGTGTTTGTGAAGGTTTTCATTTTGATGCGTTTCAAGTCAGTTTCTGTTTGAAATTAAGTTATGTTACGGGGCTTAAGGTCAAGTGAAATGGCAGAAAATATATAATTATTGGATCGAAACGAAAAATTGTTATGTGGTGGTGCATAAACAGTTGCATATATAGGATGGTTGAAATATAAGATGGAATTGAATTCTAGTTACAAAGGTGATTCAAAAAATATTTTATGGGGTGGCACATAAGTAGTTGCATATACAAGGTGGTTGAAATAAGAGTGGAGTAAAACTATACTTGTACAGTGTGGATCAAAAAACGTAAAAAAATGGTTAAATAAGCATATGCCGTAGGCATATTTGCGGTATTGGGCGGAGTATAATAACAGTTGTACAGAAGGGTTCAAAAAATGTAAGAAGCAGTTGAATATAAATAGAGAGAGAGAGAGAGAGAGAGAGAGAGAGAGATAGAGAGAGAGAAACCACTGAAAGCTGGATCAACCAAAATAGTTATATATGTTCTCAATCATTCAGAAACTGCGTTTTATATCGATCATTTTAACACTAAATTTGCATCAAGTCAACACCCTCCGAACTACAAAAAAATTATTTGCCTACTTGATGTTGCCTCAGTTTAGCACACACCTAACCGAAATCAGAAATCACCATCGTTCCGCATTTGCACGCCGTGAAAAATTCAATTCGGCCGACGACGAATTTCGGCAGATCGCTCATTATTCAAATACCAATTTCTGAATATGTTTCCTTTGTTGATTCCCGTTCGACGTCCCTTCCTGTTTGAACTCGAACGAATTCAAAGGAGACCTCGAAGCAAAGCCAATTCTTTCTACACCATTATTTCCTGAGTGTTACGTCGATGAATAGAGATATCGGCATATATTATTGGTCAAAAGATTTTCGCCGCGAAACGCATACGATTCTGCACGGTACCTAAACACACAATCGTCTTTGTCGAATATATATATGTATATTCGAATATATGTGTATTTACATTGTAGATGGGAATGGGCCTGACGAATTAGATTTTTCGCAACTCAAAGAAATACTGTTCAAGCTTTTCCTGAAATTTATGTTTCCAATAAAAGTACTCCATCCTTGTTGTTCATTATGTTTCTAACAATTGACCGTTAGTTGTTTTTGAGTAATTTATACTGAGTGTTACACCTAGAAAAGTATACTTTATTTAACATTTTTTTAACATGTAATAATAAAAAAATAATAATATGTTTTGTGATCGCCTAACAATAGACTCAAATCAAACAGCGTGAAATAGAATATTGGTTTTTAGCTAATAGGCTTAGTCTCAATAATAGTAAGACCCAGAACATTACCTTTACATTGCAATCTTCACCATCGACATTAGAAAGTGATGCATCAGTGAAGTTCTTAGAGGGCCTATCTTGATCCTTGGTTGACCTGGGAAGCCCATGTTAATTTTCTTAGCTCCAAATTATGTAAAATAACTTTGCTTATAAGGAGTCTGTCAAAAAATGTATCTACGAACACATTACTGACATCGTATCATGGATACGAGTACTTTAGCTCTAATATGCCCTATGCGATTTTAAACTGGGGTCATTTTCCGTGCTCTGCACAAAATTGTAAGTTACAACGCCGTTGTGTTGAATTATTGCAGGAATAAAGTACCGGGAGTGTTGTAGAGATGGATTTGTTGGACTAAAACTACTTACCCTTCCTTGTACTTTTATCATTCAGTGTCTTGTCTATATAAAAGAGAACCAAAACAGCTACAGAACACACAACGATATTGACTCCTGTTCAACCAGGGAAGGAGGAGACTTAGTTCTCAGCTTCCACAAATTGCAATGAATGAGAATGGGTACTTACTATTTTGGTATTAAATTTTTTAATGCACTGCCAGCAGAAATTAAAAATTTAAATGTATATCATTTTAAAGCAAGAGTGAAAAATTATCATTTAAAGCACGCCTTTTATTCTTTTGAGGAATACTTTCGAAGTGATTTCAATGTGTAAAGTGTTTGCCTCAACAGGGTACTTTGTTGTCTATATATTAGTAAATAGGTCATTTTATTTTCTTACCATTTTAATAACATTTTATATATTCTTTTGTATACATATTTAATACATTTCATACTTGTGTATCTTTAACTTGTAAAAACACACAGTTGTAATACTTTACCAAGAAATAAACTAAACTAAACTGAGTACATTCCTAGGTATCGAGAAAATGATACAGTCGAAGCCCGCTTGTTCCAACCAACTTGAATTTCGTATTTAACTATGCCAGATGATGGTGGAAAGTGGACAGTTTTATCCTCAACATATCCCACCCATGTCCGATGGGATTTAAATCCGGTGACCAGAGTGGCCACGGTCTGCTTCTTGAGAAAATTCCATGAACAATATGTGGACGTGCTGTGTCTTGCTGAAATAAGGACTTGTGGATGGCCGTCTAAATAAGGCAATAAATAAGATCATAAACACAATGCGCAGCTGGCATACTGCCTTGAATAAAGACTAGTGATGATCGGCTACCATAGGCAAAAGTCCCCTGAACCATTACTCCAAAAGTCCTATCTAAATGCCGCTCAAGTGCAAACAATCTCTGACGCCGTCTCCCACGTAAACGCGATTTGCGCGGTGCGGGCGGTGCGTTGCGTCAAAGTGACAGCTGCAAACTATCAAAAATATCCAAAAAATTTCTAACAAGCACTTTTTACCTGAATTTCTTGAAGGGTTTACTTGTAAAAATAATATACTATAAAAATATCAAATTCTTATAAGATCCTAATAATAATTTTTCAAGAGCAGTTCCAATCTTAAGTAGGTTACCAAATCACCCTGTATTGAAACTCTTGTAAATTCAAAACTTAGCTGTTCTAATTGTCACAATCGTTGTTTCTCGGTAATACGTTTTTTCCCGACCAATCGATTTCTACTCGCCAAAACCCCGAGATTGTCTAATTTTGACAAAATCGTTACGTGATCATTACTGCCGTTTTCGATGTATACAAATAAACAAAATTATATGAACTATTTTATTAGATAAAAATATTGGCAGCATTCGTTAAAAGAACATTAAACAGTTTTTGACAGCTAATATTTGAGATGGCATGTTAAAATTAATTTAAAAGAATACCTTACATGAAATAAAACTGCAAAATAATTCGTTTTGTTTTTATTATAACTTATTCAAGTTCCATTTGCACATTTCAAATAAAAATAATTAATAAAATACTTGCATATTACATCTCGTGAGTGTTACTTTCATTTTTGAGCAATAATAGATACACATGGTTTTCCAAAATATTAGTAAATTTTATTAGAGTTGTGATAAATTCATGACTGAAATGGTTACATGCTCAACTCATGGCTCTTCTGTAAGTGCGAAAAATTTGGTCACTTTAATATTAGCTGTTGTCATTGGTTTTGTAAAAAAGTACCGTCACAGATGAATAGAAAAGAAGATTTTAGAGCATATATTTTAGTAAGTGAAAGTCGATTATTTAAACAATATGCTGTCAACGACCACAATGTCAAATTTCGAGCATTAAATTACTTAATCTACCTGTTCATAGATGGCGCCTTCTCAAATACTTTATCTTTAATTTACTTATTTTAAAAGAAATAAATAAAGATTCTTTATATATTGTGCACATCTATGGCACATTATCTTTCGAGGGGTAGACGTTTCATTACCCTCCTACAAATTGACATTTTAAATGTTTTCGACAGATTTTGTATCTTGTGAGGTATTTTTTGCATTTTCTGAAATTTTAGATGAGTTTAACATTTTTTGCAAATTTTAATGGTTTGACAATTTTTAGCATGTCGGATATTTTAAACAGATTGAGACTTTTGAAATTTTTATCATATTGGCGTTTTTTATTTAGAAAACTTTAGTATTTGATATTTTATATATTTCCGACAATTTTTCTCTGATTGTTTGAGTTCACCAAATATTCTCTAAATATTTCAACACCACTTAATATATTTCCAAATCACGTCTTTGTATCATCCATTTAAAGAAACAAACGAATCTCGCAATAAAGACTGCGATTTCTAAGATAAATAACGCCACCTGGTATGCGATAATTAAATTTTCGCAGACGGAATAAACTCATCATTTCAAATATATATCTAAATTTCACAATTTTATCAGATTTTGTTGTGAAAAACTGATTTTCTGGAAAAACAATATAAAACCTGTCCAAATATTGCATTTTTGCAAAATTACTAATCACGCCTCTAACAAATTTAAATTTAATAGCTCTCCACCCCCAAAAACAGTTTTCCAGCACCTTGAGATATAAAAAACTTTTCGGATTGTCGATCCGAGACCTAAAACAAAGTTATGAAAGATTTTTTTCCTTTATCATACCAGTATGATTAAACTGTAGATAATGATTTTTACCAGAAAATCTCTGTAAAACTGCCCTACTACACTTTGTTTTACATAGGAAGACAAGAAATTAGTGAGGAGGGAGTATTAAAGGAGTCGCTGAACAGTTATTTCGAATTAGCTTATTATATTCAGCACATATGAATCATCACATTTGATGAATACACAAACATGGAAAAATGGAATGTTATTTTTATTTAAATTCGAATTTTAAAAAGTTGGTAATTTATTTTAAAACAATGTAATAAATTTCATGCAAATAAAATGCACGTATTCGACAAATAAAAATTAGTTACCCAGCAATAAAACATACACACACAATAAATGAAATAATATTTTTGGTGTGCACAAAAGCCGAAACCGAACATAAAATAACAATAACGAGAAGTTATTCAGAGCACATTTATCAGCGAGACTCACTTATATATTTTTCCAAGTTTGAAATATGGTCTGGAAGAACGCTAGCGAGGACAATCGAAATCAGACCAGACCGAAGTTAAAAATTTGTAAAGCGGCGAAAGGAAGTAATGAAAATAATGATGTTCTTTTCTTTCTGAAAGAATACACTTCGAACTTCCTGTTTCCTGTCATTTCGAAGCGGAATACTTCGCGGGAAAAATCTCCATATTATTGTCTTTGCTAGGACGTCTGCTAAAGCGGGATACAATAGCGCGCGGTTGTTTTGAATCACGAAAAGTTTGTCACTGCGAAATTTTACATAGAAAAAAGAGATTTCAGACTTTTGATTTGTCATTTTTTTCGAATAATCTTATGTATTAATACATGAAGACAAAAACGCACTACCCCTTTTTGGCCTTCATTTTAAAAGGAGAAATATGAAACGTAGGTATGTCATTCGAAAGGAATAGTGCCACAGATGTGTAGAATATGCAGGGCTTTCATTTCAAAACTAGCCACCTAAAATAACTTTTAAAATGTCTTTGAAAGAAAAAGACAAAAGAACACATATTTATATTCAGGGGGGGACACATTTTGCATGTATCGGGTACTCTGCAGTTTCAACGCCTAAGCGGGAGTTAATATTACTTCTACAGGTTTAAATACAAAGGGGTATCATGTGACACCTCTTTTTAAGGATCATTTTTTAAAATCAGATTATTTTTTACAGAGTAAGGACCTAGAATTCTTAAAAAATTAAATTCTTGTATATACTTGCCAATTATACCAAAATTGCTTTAGTGTGGTTTTTTAGGGTCTCTGATCACGAATCCTAGGTCACATTTGCAAAATTCCAAATCAGCCGCTTTGCACCAAACTTCTTATAAGGAGGTTTTGGGTTCGCCGATCACGAATCTGATAGGCAAAATTCAAGATGGCCAATGAAAATAGCCCAGGGCACGAAAATTTCGTCCGCCATCTTGATTTTTGTTTATTCGGATCTCATGATCATAAACGCCAAAAATCCCTATATACCAATTTTGGCGTATATCGGTTGATTTAACAAAAAATGTATCGCCATCTTCAATCTGCCATTTTGAATTTCGCAAATCTGACCTCGAATTTGTAAACAAAGACCCTAAAAACCATACTAAACCAACTTTGGTGTAATTGGCAATTATTTTCAAAAATTTTATTTTTTTCCGGTTATTCATCTCCGCTTAGGGTTTGAAACTGCAGGGTGACGATACGTGTAAAATGTGTCCTCCATAAATATAAATTAACGTGTTTTTTTGTCTTTTTCTTTTAAAGATATTTTATAAGTTATTTTGGGTGGTTAGTTTTCAAATAAATATATACTATAAAGAATGTTTTTTTAATAAGTAAATTAATGATAAATTATTTAAAAAACCAAGTGAAAAAGTAGCTTAAGCCTTAAGCTAATGTTCGAGATTTGACATTTAGGTAGTTAGTCAAAAACATCGTCTAGCTGTAGTATAAATATTATTTAAATAATCGACTTTTTCTTATTAAGATGTATGCTTTAAAACCTCCTGTTCTATGCATTTATTACGTTACTTTTTTACAGCACCCAATGACAATAACAAATATTAAAGTGACCAAAATTGAATGGGTTTATAGGGAGTTTTCTCGCATTTACAGAACAAACCTGAACAAAAAACAAGTTGCTCACACATTAATTATTTACAGATTTTAGAGCTAACTGATTGATTTGTTTTTAATTTCACACGAGTATATAAAGATGCTATATGTAGCTAAATTGTGACATGTACAAATGCAACTTTAATAAGTGTTAGTAATAACTATTGGGCAGTTTTACTTGATATAAGGTAATCTTTTAAATTAATTTTAACAACAATCTAAAATATTTGCAAAATCAAAAATATTGTTGTATGATTTTTTAAAGCACACTTGCTACAAATATGTTTTACTTATTTATCTAATAATATAATTCATAATAATATTTGCATATATGTATATTTATATGTAATTAGTTTCTAGAAAACCGCTCTAGCGATTGTTGAAATTTCACCATTTCGGGGTTTTAGTGTCTAGAAATCGATTGGTTGGGAAAACTCGTATTAGCCAGAAAGAGATAGTGTACAGTACAGGAAGATATTCTGGTCTATCTGAAAGTGACAGTGCTCTTGTAAAAATTCCTTGAATACAAATTGATAGGTAGGAACTAACACATATTTAATATATTCTAGCATTACATCCTCACAGCTGGACCATTCATGTCTTTAAAAATGATAATCTACTGGTTAGGCGACTTTTGGATGTATAAAATGTTATGACTTTGCGTGTTAATCTGAATGAAGATAAATTTTTAGAACTGCTCCAAAATAATGTCGTGCCAACTTTGACAAATTCATATCCTGATCCAGTAAACCGACAAGACTTTCGCGGCGAGCATTTTGAACATTTCCTACACTGACATTAATGTTTTTTTGTTTTTTTATGTTATTAAGAAATAATCAGTATTATTACGTTTTTAGTGTAACGTAGGGAATTTGTGAAATAATATAATTTTCTTTTTTTAATGTTAATTTTTGTAATAAATCTGAAAACACTTGAACAGTTAATAACAATAATATACCGGGGCTTGCATTTAAAATAAGAAAGTTGGTGTAGGCCACTGTCAAATGACACACCCTATATAATTTTTTTTTGTTGAAAAAATGCGCATTAAAAAATACTAATCGACGTGTCCAAGCGTTTTTCCCAACACGGCCTCCTTTATTCGTTATCGAATTTATTCCATTTGGCTGTTCCACACTGTATATCAGAAACAATTAAAATTTAAAAAAAATAAGACACCAGTATTTGAAATAATGTTACAAAACTTGAAAGGCTCGCTATTGGTATTAATAGCTTATACAATTTTCCGTATATTCGAAGACAAACGTTTCCCCAAAATAACAAATTGCGCTGTCAGTGTATTAGAATCTTTGATTTTCGATTAGCAGTGAAAATATCTCGTAAATCCTCAAGAGTGCTAAAGGCAATTATAAGCACATGTGACCGGAGAGAATTCCATCAATCAAACTGCCAAATCAGAGGACAACAGCAGTACATCAACTTCTTCTTTCCAATTGTACGTTTGGTTTGTTTTTTGGAAACGAGTAAATTCTACATTTTATCTCAGATATTTATAAGTCGTTTACAAACAGAGGTGATACGGTGACATGCGACATATTTCCTGATGATTAATCTCTCTACATATTGTAATTCGTTAGCGCTATACAAATAAAAATGTGACCATATGACTTTCGCATATTGTCGTCGGAGCACTGGATCGAAATTAAAAGTTTGCTAAATACTTTACAATATGGACCGGTCCAATGTACTCACATCCCCGGATATATTCTCTTTTATTTGTGCTCTACAGTAACAACAGGGGGTCGCTATTGATGCTGGCCTAGACCATATGTGCTTTGAAACCGCATGTATCCCTATACGATAGACAAAACAGGTGCCTAGTTTATCGGCTTTTTAATCTACATGAACGAGTCCCCTTTTTTCATAAGAATACAAAGGACGGAGATTGCATTAGGAGCACTGAGAACAGGTCTTATTACATGTGGAGGTGGCGATTAGATAATTTTAAAATAAACAACACAAATATTGTATAGATTTAGACCAGTGGATAATATATTTTATGAGACTATATATAATTACAAAAAAATATCTAAATCTGACGTGTTTTGAACACGGCAATTGCTGAAAGAAAATACAGTAGTTCGAATGTCTGAACTAATGATGTGTTTCAAAATCTACTCAAATAAAACATTTTAATTATCCATTGATTTGATGAAAATTAAATCAATTTTTAAGAAAATGTACATCAGGTGAATATTCACACATATATTTAGTGTGTTTAAAACTTTATTTATTTAATTTTTTTTTAATATTTAATACTTAACTAACAGAATTTGTTATTAATTTTTTATATGAAAGAAAGTATCATTTTTCAAAAATTGATCAAACACTATTGAAAATGAAGTTGGGATTAAATGTAGTTTGCCTAATACAAACAAATTTATCTATGATTATTTCTTGGATTAAATTATAGCGGTAGCCCAGTACATAACACCATGGAACTATTGTAATAAAACATTTTTAAAAAAATATATAACCGACTTCAACCTATAACTAAAAAGCTAAAAATAATTATTATAATAAAATACAACTCTAGCAAATAAATAACACATTCAATGTTGTTAGGTATCTACCCAGGAAGTAAAAAATGTAAACATTAAAAGGTGCTCATTCTGTACAAATTACTTACCTACCAATCTAGTATATTTTTGAAGTCGGTGCCAAGCAAATCTAAAATCCTTCATTGCGTACTTATCTACTACTTCATCAAACTTGATTGTTGCTAGAGATTTTGTTATAATTATTTTTAGCTTTTTAGTTATAGGTGGAAGTCGGTTATATATGTTTTAAAAATGTTTTATTTTCAACTTTTTAGTGTTTTTGAACTCAGGTAGTTTTCATTCTTTATTTTTTATTTTATATGTATAACCTTAATAGACAGGACCAGGTAAGATCGAAAGCCTCAACATTACACAATGATACATTTTCATTTAAATTGACAGGTAAATATTAACGAATAAAATGTACTAGTACGCGTTGACTTTATAAGCCCAAAATATATTTATGCCTTATGGACCAGGCCATGTAACCTTTTTTCAACTTTTTCTGACAACTCTGTATAACTATATATAATTCCACTCCACCTATGTACCAAAAATCCTGTACATACGACTGCCCATGGACAAGCAAAAATTTGTTAGCTGCCTTCTGTAAACTATAGGACGGAGTAGAATCCATCCCATATTTCCGGAGTCAAATCCGTCCTATATTTCGACCATAGTATATAAGTCCATAAATTATTTAATTTTTAACATTTTGTGGATATCGCCCTGTGTAACATTAACTCCTCTCCACACTTTATGCAACTTCTTATGTGCTATAAAATAAATAATTTTTTAATCACACTGTATAAATATAATTTAACTTCAGCATATATTTCAACCATCCTGCATATGATTTGTTTACGTCCATAACATATAACAGTTCTTTAATCACCCTATATAACTTTAATTTCACATTTTTTTCAACATTTTTATACCACCAAATGTCCACTCCACCCTATATGCCATACATCCTGTATATACAGCTAAACGGCCTAACATATTTCAATCATCATATAAATGCAACTCATTCTGTCACTTTACTTTGTGATTTTGTTTGCTATAACTAAAAATCCTGTGTATAAACCTACCAAATAGCAGTTTAGATTGACATGTGTTGTCACTGAATTTTCTATTAGGCCGGGAGAATGTGACAACCAAAAGCACCGTCTTCGCAAAATGGAAAAATTTTCATTTAAATAGGTATACAAACAAAACGGGCTTGGTACTCATTGATTTAAGTAGTCGAAAATACTATGCTTTACTACCTATATGCTTGAGATGTACATAGAAAATTTTCAAATTCGCAATTAAAACTTCCAGTGCCTAAAATTCCCGCACTATTACGTTGGAATTAAAATATTTATGAGGAAATGTCCGTTTTGTCATTTCGATGAAATTTTTGATAAGTATTTTGGAATTTTCGGAGATTGTCTGCAAAACTGCAAGTTGCATGTCGCAGAAAAGTATATGAGATCACCTAGAGATCTCCCTTAATAGATTAAACGTTAAAAAACTATAAACATCTATAAGGAGTTTTTGAAAAATCGACCAATATGTTAGGGATATTGATCGATTTCCTGCACGCATGTGTTCATTCACAAATTTCTTCACTTTACCAATAAAATTCTTTTCCCAAATTTGAAGTTTCACCAATCCGGATATATAGTCTATAAAACAAGACCATATTCATACAAAACGGTTCACCACAGGAGAAGAATTCAGGTAACATACATACAAAAAAAATACGCGACGTATTGATAACCTCCTCCTTTTTGGAAGTCGGTTAAAAATAATATGAAAGTTAGTAATACTTGTCTGAAAAATCAATACGGATCTACTAGACTGACTATTTTCCTATTGAACTGTAGGCAGTGCCTGACACTGGTCAGTAAAAGATGATCATTAGATATAAAAGAATGATTTCTTCTTAAGATTTTAAAACATTTTAGGTTATCAATTTTAACATCAGCAATGTAAGATTTCAAACGAAAAATATGTCGAATATAAATATATGTCACTCTAGAATAAATGTACCTCACTTAACCTAATAAATAGGTAAGTAATTGAATTTCATGATATGTTTATTTTAACTTTGCAGTAACTGACTGGTAGATTACGTACATAAAACTAATTAAACGTCTGCCTTCAATTTTCAATATGATTTTCATTTAAATTCTTTTCTTTGAGACTGAAAAATTCCAACAGTCTTAAAGTGTGTTAGTAATTTAGAATCTTTATTCAGACATACAACAGTTACGATTTCAATTCGTAAGCAGAAAATACAAGAAACTAACTTAAAAGTTATTATGAATTTGAAGAAATATTACATGACAAATAATTACATACATAAGTAGATATTAATAAACATTAAACTACAATATATCTTAATATCCAGTAAAATTTCATTAATTTTAATTAAACACACTTACCTAGTAACCCATCATGATTACTGTTTTATATGGAATCTATAAAAAAATACGGAGCAGTTAATTAATATTAAATTCAACTATTTTACTGAGATTTTTTTTTTCAGAGAATTGGAAATGAAATCTTTGTAATAATACATTCACAAATTTTCTGACTGAATTGAAAACCTATAACCTAATCGCTAAAAAAGTAATGAAATGTCAAAATTCAAATCGAATTCGCTACAATGATGATGGTGGTGAATATCAAGGTTGCCAGATCTAACTATTTATCTTGTATCTTACGATATAGGCATAATTTTGCGATTTATGTAATCTTAATCAAATTATATGAAACTTATTCGGTAAACAAAAATCTAAATTATAAGTATAAAAGTAATAAAATATTTTCAGAAATAAATTAATGAGTTGCAACATAATTCTGATTTTAGGTGACAAACCATATATCCAAGGCAATGAAAGTTGCAAACTTGGGAGAGCCCAATAAAAGGCGATTATTATGTAATATAAGTTTTCGTCAATATGGCGGCACTATCTTGTGATATTGTAACTGGATTTTAGCTTTCTGTACTAAGATCGTCAATAGCTACTAAACAACACAAAAATAAAGAACTTTTTTGTGGTTGCCTATTTATATATAGATTACTACTAACTTTTCTTACGGCTTACCTGGCATTAATGTTGATTTCATCATCCGAATTCTTGTTATTGATCTATAGAGGTAGAGATTGAATAGTTACAAAAAAAGGAGTTATGGTTATCAGACTTCATCTTAAATTTTATTTACAGTTAATTAGCATCTCTCATTAACTCTGCTTGTCCATGCGGGTTAGAATCCTGAACACAAATTATTTCAGGATGCTGTTATATACTACGTTGCATGTCCTTAGCGCTAATACATACAATAATGGACCAATCAATAGAGATTTTTTCGTGCAAAAAATACTATCTATCTACTGCCTGTGCCATCACATTAAGAACGATTTGTAGTGACGTTTTGCTACCTTTTCCACTCGCAACTATGGTTTTTTAATTTATTATAAACAATTGAAACAAGAAAATTGCGTTTTTTTTTTCGTTGCATGTTTTTAAAATGAAAAATAATAAACTAATCTCAATGGTGTCAACAGGTGAATTGTAAAGCATGAAAATACCAATGAAATGAGCCCAGGATCGATCCGATAGGATCTTTAGTAACAAGGAAAATCAAAAAATACTGGAAAATTTAGCGGTTTTGTTTATATTATCATAACTCCCTCACTATCGAAGTTGTAGAACTGGGCTTGTGGGAACTGATAGTAATTGATATGTACCTTATGGGTGACTAAACCAGGAGCTATCGGTTTATTAGTTTTTGAATAATTGTGATATGAAGTTTTTAGTCCACTATTCTTACAGTGCGTCTCCATGCGATATGGATCGTCAAATATCAATTCAGAATAGAGATATTGGAAGTACGGGTATCATTCTACAATGCCTCTATTTTAATTTCTCGTTAAATGTCTGTGAAATATACGAAAAAATTTAGCAAACATCACCAAAATTTGGTGAGTGTATGAATGTGTTCGCATAGTGGGGGGAACACGGTTGTTGAGGGGAACTGCTGACAATAATTATTATCGATAGTAACTGTCACTCTGACAGATGACAAAGCTTATATACAGAGCGATTTGTTCGAATTTATTATATCAAATGAGAACTGTTTGTTTATTAATATATTTATATAATATTTTATAGAGAACTCCAGAATTAAGGCAATAGGTTGAAGTCAAAAAATATCTAAATTAGTTTCTAACAAAAGCAATAAAAATATTTATAAATTAGAGGCAGCCTGCCTATATTATATATCACTAAATGCTTACCCTCAACAACCGTGCTGCCCCCACTCCTTAGATACATTCATACGCTCCCCCATTTTTTGTCATGTTAGCTAATATTTTTCAGATATTTCACAAACACTTAGTGAAAAATGAGATAGAGGCTTTGTAGAAAGTCACCTCTACTTTCAACAACTTTTTTCAAAATTGAAATTTGATTATCTATGACGCATGGAGGCACAAAGAAGAAATAGGGAACAAAAAACTTTATATCACAATTGTTCAAAAACTAATAAACCGGTAGCGCCTAGTTTTGGCATACATAAAATAGTTTTAAATTACTATCAGTTCTTACAAGCCCAGTTATACAGCTTCTAAAGTGACGAAGATTCGATTTAAAAAAAATGATACAATTTCCAGTATTTTTTGTTTTTCTCTGTTACTAATGATCCAATCGGATCGAGCCTGGGCTCATTTCATTGGTATTTTCATGCTTTACAATTGACCTGTTGATATCATTGAGATGAGTTTATTAGTTTTGATTTTATAAACATGCTAAAAAAAGTAATTTTCTTGCTTCAATTGTTTATAGCAAAGTAAAAAACCATAGTTGCGAGTGGAAAACATAGCAAAATATCGCTACGAATCGTTGTTAATGTGATGGCACAGTTGGTATCCTGATAGTATTTTTTACACATTATCAGTTAATTTTTGCTCTATTTATTGGTCTATAATAGCAAATCTATGTTGATGACCAATCAATGTTGAATAGAAACATGTACTTCGGATATCTACATATTAGTCTGGTAAAATAAAACCATACCGTTTTGTAAAAGTTGCTCAGAGCCATCGAACTGTAAAAGTACTAACCATGAAAATTACAATTGCAGTATGGTAACTCGACCAATAGGGTAGATTAAGGCTTCTTCTTTCTGGGACTGAAGTCGATGGAAGTAAATTAAAGAATTACCCTAAGATTTCGTCCCTGGATAAACAGCAAAAACACATTTTTTAAAAAATTCGACTTCATTCATCAAGATAGTACTACAAAATGGAATTTTCTTGGATGTCGCATGGTTAAAAAAATTTTACTGTGAAAATTTAAACAATTTGAATTTAGAATCAGAAAAATATGTTGTTGATAAGCAGAGTCGATTATTGACCATTTTATTTTCCTCCTAAAGAAGGCTTTGTATAAGAAATGTACGTTTTTTAAGGAAAAAAGCAGCTCAGTGAACGCAGGAAGGAATATCAAATGAAGTGATGACACATTTGCGGCAACTTGAGTGGACCGAGACAGATCTCGATCTTCACGACTAGAATACTAATGTAATCAGATATTTCTGGACCCTGGCACGGAATGCCTGGATATATACGCTCGCCTTCGGACTCTAGAATGTGTTAGTTGAATTCGACCCTCATTTAGTCTGGGGATGAGAGCAAGCCGATGAGTTTATCTTATTTCACACTTTCTAGGTGTACCCGTAATCTCGGCCCGAATGATCGATTCGACGGTTTAAGGAGTTGTTAATAGTTTGTTGCGGACATGACTTGCATTTGTTTTGTAATGGTTTAGCTTTTGTTTAGACGTATTTTGCTGAGAAATGGCTTCATAACATTTTATTTTAAAAGCGTTTGATAATACAGGGTGATTTTTTTTTTTTTTTTGGTGATCAGTATGGGGATCTCGGAAACTAGCGGAGATAGAGCAATGGTTAAATTAGGAAAGATTTGCAGTTTTACTGGCCCAATTTAATGAAACTTTCGAATATTTGTAAAAAGTCATGGCTTACTAGATATTAAAAAAAACGAAATTCTGTCGGTTTAGTCAAATCTCTCTAGCTCCTTTGTTTTTGATTTTATAAAAAAAGTGCAAACATCAAAATTGAAGGGAATTGTATCCTGAATATGATTGTCATGTCCTAGTTTCCGTGACAGCTCTCGTTTTCGAGATATGACACAAACTTATCTTTTTTGAATAGAAACCATAGATGGCTATGGCCTCAAAAAATCGGACATTTTTAGAGCTTTTCAACGATATAATACTCAATATAGTTATTCATAAAAATAACGGAGTTATGGATGCTTTTCTCTCTTATTTTCACTTTTAACGTAGGTAGCCATGAAAAAGATTGTTTTCACTTTGACGTTTCCTCATTTGAAATTAATTCCATTAGTAGTGCTGAACTGACAGTCGGTATTGACAAGTTTTTGTCATAAAATGGAATATTCTAACGAAGAAAAACTGAATATGGTGCAATGTTATGTCATATGCCATAAAAATTCAGTTCGTGCAGCTAAGGAATACTTTCATAGATATTTTAATCGTCGTCAACCTGCTATATGTACATTTAAGAGGCTTTACAAGAGTTTACACCAAAGGAACGTAATCAAATTAACGAAACAGCACAAATAAATGTTTTGGCGATGGTAAATCAAAATCCACCTACATCAACTCGTGAGATTGCGACAGAAGCTGACACATCTCAACGAACTGTAGTTAAGATACTGAAAGCGCACAAGTTCCACCCGTACAAACTTTCAGTTTCTGAAACTTTGCATGCTGGTAACAAACATCGACGTATTTTGTTTTGCACATGGTTTAGAGACATGTGCCTTGACAATCCACAGTTTCCATTAAAGGTGTTATGATCAGATGAAACTAGATTTACTAACTGCGGTATGTTCAATAGTCACAATGAGCATATCTGAGCTAAAGAAAACCCTTTCCATGTAGAACAAAGACGACCCCAGATAAAATTTGGTTTTAATGTTTGGTGTGGTATCATACCTACTATTCTAGGGCCTTATATCTATGACGAATCATGTTGCATAATTTGAATTTGAGAACTCGTTTAGAAATTGAGTGGTTCCAACATTATGGAGCACCTGCTCATAACTCGTTATTAGTAAGACAACACTTAGATAATATCTATCCAAACTCTTGGATAGGAAGAAATGGCACACGCGAATGGTCACCCCGGTCTCCCGATTTGGCAGTTATAGATGCGCTAAAAAACAAATTATACAAAAGAAAGTAAGAGACAGTTGGTGACCTAAGGGAGGCGGTATTACAAGCAATTGAAGAAATTGATAGCCGGTCTGTGAGGAAAGCGGTAATGTCAATCTTAAAAAGATGCATTTGTGTCTAAATAACAATGGTGAACTTTTCGAACATAAATTGTAACCTTGTACTTTTTAGTAAGTACCTACTTATTTAGTTTTTTCGTTATATCTGATGTACCTAATAAAAAAATCGTTCAGTGTTTTTTGGAATAATTATTAATAAATCAAACTATTTCACGGCTAACTACGTTAAAAGTGAAAATAAGAGAGAAAAGCATCCATAACTCCGTTTTTTTTATAAATAACTATATCGAGTATTAAATCGTTGAAAAGTTCTAAAAATGTCCGATTTTTTGAGCTCATAGCCAACTATGATTTCCATTTAAATAAAGAGAAGTTTGTGTCATATCTCAAAAACGAGAGCTGTCACGCAAACGAGGACATGATTTTTATAAAATCAAAAACAAAGGAGCTAGAGGGATTTGACTAAATCGACAGAATTTCGTTTTTTCAAAATATCTAGTAAGCCATGACTTTTTGCAAAAATCCGAAAGTGTCATTAAATTGGGCCAGTAAAATTGCAAATCTTTCCCAATTTAACCATTGCTCTATCTCCGCTAGTTTCCGAGATCCCCGTACTGATCATCAAAAAAAACTCACCCTGTATAGTTTAACATATATTAAAGAAAATATATGAAACTCAATGAAATAAAAAATAACACCAAAAAAATTCTTACATTCTTCACATGACATTTTTTATACTCAAAAACAACAGCCAAAAATTGTTCGCCTTCCCGAAATGCCTCATACACCCTAAGCATAACGAGAAAGCTATACAGAGGGTTAAGATTACTCTCGGTTGATTCATATATACCTAAGTTAAAAGACGAAATGAGTATCGTATGAGATATAAATAGGTTTTGACAACTCTCTAGGGTCATACATAATACCACTTGTCCATATGTTGCTTTAATGCACACCCATTCCTAATTCGTACTCTTCACCCCACATATGCACAATTATCAAGAGACCTGCGAAGAATACACTTCTCTAGCCCTTCATCATGTCGATTATTATTTACAATTAGTAAATATTGTTACTAATACAAACATTTGTATTTATTATAATATTATTTATTTTAATTTCTTTTACTTCCGGAATATATATTATATTACTTTTCATGTCAACGAAACTGAAAATATTACATTGTCTTTATTAGCGTCATACTTTGAGCAAATATTTCTCTTAAAATTTCTTATCGTTTGGAAAAAACGACTAAAAATCTAACAGCTACACATTTACCGCACAATCCCACTTCTGACAAGAACAAATGAGCACCACTCATAAAACAAAAGCCGGAACGCGCCTCACAGCCTTCTTTGATACATCATAATCTCTTTTTGTATTGTTTGTGTGTTCACTCTGACAATTCTTTTGGTCGATTAACTTATGGTGTAAGTTTGAAAAGCATATAGTTGAGTTAGCAAGAAAACGGCCACCGTGGCCATCATCAATCATCTCTACTAATGAAACGGCAATTTAAGGGACGCTCTCGTGATCAAGAGATTGATGAGCAGATAACAAAAAATAAATAGAGCGGGTGTGTGTTTAAAACTGTTGTCTTCCGACATCGGTGGTGTCATTAATTTTTGCATTAATTGTACATTTTCGAGTGCTAATTGATTTAAGTAAGTTGTACGAAGAAAGAATTTAATCGATTTTAATTTAACTGATGAATAGGGTAGATGGGAAAAACACGAGCAGTACAAATGAAATGTTTAATTTTTGAAAGTATTGTAAATCTTTAACCGAAAATTTGATCATGAAATGTTTAAAATGATATCCATATGATAAAATAAATAAACTACTTATAGAATGAGAACAAAAGGACACAACACGAAAATGTAGTATTTCGCCTGTTTATTAGGGTTTCTCTCCTCAAATTTTTTCCGCAACAAATAAGTATTTGAAAATTTTAAATAAAGAACAACGTGTAGTAAGGCCATTTCGTAAAATTTCCCGAATTACTGTCTGTCTGTACAGAAATTCTTCCTCACAGTTATTCTGAGGGAAAGAGATGTCTACAAAATGAACAACCAGTATTCTTATATATAAGTAGTGTATTGTATATTGTGTGATACTTATCTACGAGGGTGAATCAAATATGAACCGGACTTTTCTGTTTCTCGCCCTGTAGGTAATTCCAGTGGCGTGACGTCTCGATATATGTTACGTAGGGATGTTAAGAAGAGGGGAGTTCGTCGGTTTGGCGAGGCGTAGTTGATGCGTTGTTAGTAGCATCATGTCAGAGCGAGAGGTGCATACGTCTGTTGCGCAACGTGTTGTTATCAAATTTTTGACGCGGGAGGGCGTTAGACCGTCTGAAATTTTGCGTCGACTATCTGCACAGTTCGGCAATGAAACACTTTCAAGGACCCAAGTGTACGACTGGCACAAAAAGTTTTCAGATGGCCGAGAGACAGTAGAAAATGAGCCTCATGCACGCCGTCCCATTGAAGGCGTACTGCTGATCGATTTTCTGCACGAACGCCGTACAATTAATGCTGAGTATTACTGCGAACTACTCAAACAAGTGAAACTTGACTATCGGCAAAAGAGGCGGGATATGCCTATCCGAAGTGTGATTCTGTTGCATGACAACGCTCGGCCACATACAACTGCATTGACTCAAGGAAAAATTGAACAAAATGCATTGGAAAACCCTTGAACACCCGCCTTACAGTCCTGATTTGTCGCCATGTGACTACCACATGTTTGGGACACTTAAAGAAGAACTGGGAGGCCACCACTTTGAGGACAACGAAGGTGTAGAAACGTTTGTGCGCAATTGGTTATCGACACGACCAGTTTCATTCTTTGAGAAAGGTATTAAAAAACTTCCGATTCGGTGGGAAAAATGTATACATAAGAGAGGAGACTATGTAGAAAAATAATATGTATTAAAATTTGTATTGATCGTACCAATAAAATTTTTAAAACAAAATTTCGGTTCATATTTGATTCACCCTCGTATGTTTGGAGACGTTTCAACCCCTACTCTAGTGTTGTTGTCAACTGCTTTCTATTGTAGTTCCAGTTTTATTCTAAAATTTTCGCTTTGATGCTGATATTCTCGTTTGTCAAAAATAAACATCGAACGACAATAGAAAGTGATTGACAACGATTTCAGAGTTGGACTTGTAACGTCTCCAAACACCGATATGTATCACACATTCTACAAAACGTAATTTCAATAAAGAAATACTTGTTGATCATTTTGTAGACATCTCTTTCTCTGAGTATTGTGAGGATAATTTCCGTACGGAGAGCCAGAATTCCAGGCAATTATACAAAAGGAGAGAAAACCCTAATAAACAGACAAAATAATCCAAGACCTTCTGAACAGTCCTTTCGAAATTACTTACGAATATGTAGTTCCTTTTTAGATACATTCTGAAATCACTCATAAATGCTTTAATAATATTATCTTCATTCACTAACTGTACCCATTCTGAGGAACATTTTTGGGTGTGAAATATAAGACCTTTTTACTAATTAGCAGTTAGAGACATTAAGGAAAGCCTTAACTAATAACTTATTTATATCTTTATATATAATTTTATAAAGTTTAATTAGTTAAAGAATTCATGTATCGTGTCTCATATTTTCCAACCCCTAGATGTCTTGTTTAGTATAGAATTGTAAATTTTGACCATTAGACAAGCTTGTAATGACCACCTAAGTTGAAAAAGTATTTTTATTAAGTTTTTTACTGTTCTTCTATTCAGCATTCAGCATTTAGATACAAGAAGTTATTTAAATAGTATACTAAAACTTTCTTTAGGCCCTTTGGTTTCATTTTGGAGCCAGTGTTGATCTAAAATTCCAAAAACAACTTGTTTTTTGTTTAAATGATTTCTTATATTTGTCGTTTTGCTGGCTCATTACTTTTAACAATTTACAAAAGAAAATATCCAATACTTGTTTTATAATTATGTCTCTAAACTTCTTAGAACCCAAGAGATGAGCGCATAAACTTTGTAGCCTGTTTTTGTCTGACCTGATGAACCGAGGTTTAAAGTGACTGGGTTTTTTATGTAGGTATGCTGAGTTTTCCTAAACAGCCTAATCATCTTCTATTGTTGAGACTGTATGCTGTTGAGATGAATCATATAATAGTATTTTACAACATTTAATGTGATACGTACTGTTTTATAGAAACATATGTTTAAAAAAAAAACAAAAACCGACTTCAAAAAAAATTAACCAAAAAGCATTAAATAATTTTTTGTTACAACCATTAAATACTTTTTATGAAGTCGGTGCCAATTTGAACAGTGAAGTTGTGAATCTTATAAATGTAGTTCCCAAAATATTTTAACTTTACATTGGCACCTACTTCATAAAAAGTATTTAATGGTTGTAACAAAAAATTATTTAATGCCTTTTAGTTAATTTTTTTTAAGTCGGTTTTTGTTTTTTTTTTTTAAACATATTTATTTTACACTTTTTAGTGAAAGGCACCCTCAATATATATATATATATATATATATATATATATATATATATATATATGTGTGTGTGTGTGTTTTAGGTGGTTTCCGGGAATTCATCCGCGTAGTTGATAACTGATCCCTGCCGGGATCGATGGGAAAATGACGACGTTTCGGCAGAGTCACATCTGCCCTCTTCAGGTCGGTTCGCATAATACTCGTAGCCTTCTGCTTTCGCTTCTAGTTACTCGAATACTAACCGACCTGAAGAGGGCAGATGTGACTCTGCCGAAACGTCGTCATTTAACCATCGATCCCGGCACCGCGAAAACTAATAAATAATATATATATATATATATATATATATATATATATATATATATATATATATACTATTAGATATTGAAACAGTTAGTATGTGCAGACCAGTACATGTGTTTCTAGTTTTGATAGAAAAAAATATTAATTCGAAGAAGTACTTAGTAGTATATTGCAATTCTATATTATGATCACCTATTTTTTCGGAAAAATTGGACATGTCGCAACCGTCCACTAGAACAACGCAGAACAGTCAATTCTGAGTGGTACACAACCATTTGTTTGCCAGTTGTCTTCCAAGAAATGAGGAAAACCAACAGCCGAAGACGGATCACTCTTCACCAGGACAATGCGAGCTCTCACACATCGGCTCAAACAACTACATTTTTGACCACTCAAAACATCGATTTGATTAGTCATCCGCCGTATAGTCCTGACTTGTCACCAAATGACTTCTTTTTATTCCCGTACGTAAAAAACAAACTGAGAGGTCAACGTTTTTCGACATCTGAAGAAGCGGTTGCTGCGTTCAGAATGCATGTTTTGGAGATACCTCAATCAGAGTGGAAAAAGTGCTTCGACAATTGGTTCAAACGCATGCAAAAATGTATAGATCCTCATGGGGAATATTTTGAAAAACAATAAAGCTATTTTCGATGATTAATGTTTGTTTTTATTCTCTAATCCCGAATTATAAAAGGCAACCCTCGTATAAGAATTTTCTATACTAATTTTCCAATAAAAATAGCATAATAATTAACCTGTCTCTAGTTTATTTTGACAGACCATTTCCATGTTAACCACAGAAAGGTTTACTTAAAAGTCGTGCATGAAACATAAAACTTAAATTTTACTATAAATGCAAATTTTATTGAATTTTTATGTACCACACTTATCGATATTTCATACACTTTAAATTAAGCCTAACAAAACCAAAAAAACAAATAACAAAACATTCTATTGACCATAACCGACCCACACCCTTGAACAGAATAGAAAAACTTTTAATCCGCACTGAGCGCGTTTCAATAAGAATCGTATAACCTGCACATATGTTCACATCCACGATGGGAAAGTAGTTTTGATGTTAGTTTACTACGTATTGACTATTGAAAAAGGCAATTAATGCTCTAAACTTAATGTAGGGTGTTCTCGTTTGCACCCCGCTCACTGAGGGATTGCTAATTCCTCTAAAGCCCTCAGTATTTATTCATTTCGTCCACTGGATCAACTGCCTAGGCCTAACTCTCACTACTACTTGCAATAATAAGGGGTGGCAAATCAGTTCAGCACTCTAAATTTTTCACAGTGGCGTGTAAATGTTGTTTGTTCAATAAAAATTCATCATAATAACCGTAAATATTTGTGTGGTACTGAAGCTTTATAAGGCAATTATAACTATACCTAAACTATCTTAAAGTAGATGCTATATTGTTAAAACATGTAATTTTACACTACTGAAAAAGAATACTTCAAAAAATTAGTCATATGTAACAAAAACTACCTCATCACGATGAATATATGACGCGAAGACGGAGGAGGGCTGTAGTTCGTAACAATATCAATTTGCCAAACCAGAATGTTTTTAAATTCAGTCGATTCTTCCATTTACATTGACTCTAGTCCTATCAGAAGGGATATATACGCCTTGCTTTGAACCAATTCTCACATAAACTGAACTCAACTAACTTTGGGCTCAGGCTCAAATTCGACAACTTTAACAGTTAAATATAAACCATACGGAAATATTAAAATTAAAAAGGTCCATGATATGCTTAAACATGCAGAACATTTCTCTACCAACATCTAGGTGTATTTGGATTAAACAAGTGCCGGATTTCTAATATTGTTGAAAGCACAACGTAGCATGGACCTCTTCGATGTAAGAGATGACAGCTCTGACAATAAATGTCAACAACAAGAATAGACCCAATAATCCACATTACACTCAGGAAAACTTATGTCTTTCTAGGAACGAGAATTTCACAAAAAGTAGCCTAATCGACAACGATTTTGCTATAATTTTCACTTTGCATAAATAGTGGTATTTCGCTCTACCAACAACATTGGATTCTCTAGAATAATAGAATTATCCAAGAAGACGTTTCGCTTCAACCCAAACCAATCATAAAACACAGCAATTTTGCAAAAAAATTATCAGCAAACTACCGGCACCATATTTTGAAGTGCTGTACATAGACAGTTGAACTGTAAAACACTACTTGAGCATTAGTATTTTTTAACAATAAAAATTTTATAAAAGCTACTCTAATTTTTTGCATATATCAATACGTTAGTTCCAATTGATCATTTGTAGAGAACCAATAAACTTACAAGTTGTTTTCCACCAATAAAAATCGAAAAGATGCTTAAGAATGTTGTTTAACTATATGATCAAAAATGTCATTTATATAACTCAAGAATAGGGGCAGTTCAGTAGCCGTTGACTACGAACAACCTGTATATATTTCTCCATATTCATCTATAACATTACCAATTCTTGCGAGTAGTTTTATGCTGTAAACATATCTCATAATTAGCTACAAGGCAATGCCATTTATTCTATCAATATACAATTTTTGCATTAGAATGTCAGGATTGATTGTTCTAAACCCTTTAAACCAAAACAGATATATAATATTAAGAATAGCTTGGAAAGTATCGGTTGTATTCCATCTTTAATGGAACCATTTAGCAATTATTTTCATATTAGTTACAAATATATACTATTCTTTTCAAAAACTTTTAACTTGCTGTAGCACATGTACAATACTTACACATGAGAACATTTGCTAAACAATGGGAGGAATATAACACCAGTGATTTAATGGCAATCTCACTCAATTCAGTTATGTATTCACCATTTTTACCCAATGTCCTGACAGTGTTTTCTCATTGTTTTAATGACTTGTTTGCACTGGACAATTTTTATAAAGACTTTCAGCATTTATAATTTTTATTATTACTCGAAATTGTGAGAGAAATTCTATATTTATTTCATAAATGTTAGAGGAATTCATCATATTATGTTTGATGGATTTCAATAGAGTGGATGTTTTCAAAAAGTAAATTTGACTTATAGCAGTTAATAAAATATATTTTACCAGAGATCAATAGAGATTGTGAAAGCGAGAAATTGTATCATGTTCAGCTTTACTATAAATAATGGAAAACAAAAGTAGTTATTCCTCGAAGTTTCCTTGGACTTCCATCGTCTTTAAGTGGTTGATCTCACAACGTTTCAACAGCTGTCATGGTCATTGGGTCTCATCCGGTCCAATCAGCGTCGTCGTACCTGGCGGTTAATTGCCGAAGAAGAGCTCGCCAAATATTTTTAATTTGAACACTGGGCTGGCTAATTATATTTTCGTTCGAGACTATATATGCTGTCTCTATGAATTTTATTTTGTACCAATGCTCTTCCTTGTAAATTGTTCTGGCCTGGTCCCAGTTGACATTATGGTGTTCGGTCCATGCGTGAGTAGCTAACCCAGACTTAAGAAATACCGCATAGAGACATCAAGTCGATGGAATTCCAAGGAAACTTCGAGAAACGAGTCACATTGTCTACCAACTGCAGACTAACAAAAGTAGTTATTCTTCAAATAACATCATTTAGTTCTTAAATTTGTTAAAAAGCGGTATATATTACAGAAAAACATCAGATCTATTTAAGACAAGGATATTTCGTAATATATACTTTCAACTAAACTACATTTTAAATATATTTTTTAATGAGTAAATTATCTAAATATAGTCTACTATTGCACCTAGAACTTTTTTCTAATTTAGTTACTCAAATATTTCCGAACAATTTTACTCAATTCCCTGTGATAATAAAATATCGAATTTTCGCAACATGCTTTCCAAAACTCATTATTAGTGTTTGATTTTACAAGTTTCCCCATTTAGATAAAGAAATTTTTTTTTGTATTGAGAAGAACTGGAAAATTGATTCATGATACGTCACTGCCTGAACGCCAAAGACTTTACTAAAGAGAAGAGAAAAGTATATAGAGCGAATATATGAATGAGTGGCTTGTTGGCCTGCAGCGTTACCAGCTCCTGCACCATATGTTGGTCTAGGCCGCCAACATTTGAACAGATGGGCCTATACGGCAAAAAGTCATTAAAAGATATTGTGCCTGCCATGCCATTCAATAACATCGACAAGTGCTTTGTACTAAATACTCTCGTATATATATGTGGAAGTGGTATTAACCACGATACATATAAGTCAGATTCCTTGAATATTGAATCTCTTTTTAAAAATCCAACCAGAAGAATGTAATGACAGTTGGATGATGATCACAAAACATTTGAAAATATATCGTGATGTTTAGTTACTCACAAATGATTATTATTTGAATGTTTTACGGAAGTATTGAACTTGTAACCCAGTCAGCAGCTAAAACAGAAAACAATATGTTCTATACATTACTAAGAGTAGGTGCAGCTAAAGCTAGGTTATTGCCCAACAGTTTCCCATTTACAGAGCAATTTTACAATGATATAATTCCACAATAAAATAGTAAACTAAAGAACAAAAATAAAGAAATCTTGATTTAAAATACGAATCTAAAAGTATTAACAATATAGAAAAATTAAATTAAAATAAAAATGTAAAAACATACATACTAAAATAGATAATAATTTAATTATAATGACAGTAGTGTCGTAATAATAAACATACCTAATAACAATAAAGTATAAACAAGATAAAAAACAGAATAATATTTCTCTGGTCGCAGTAATTTAATATTAGTAAAATAATGACGATAATAAAATACTAAGTAATATCTGCTTGACTCAAAATGTAAAATTAGTGAAAGAACTTTTTTCTTAATATAAGATGTTAATTAAATGTAATACGACAAGCCTCTCTCAAATCATGTAAGTTGCATGTAAAAATGTCACAAATATTGGATATCTTGTTTGCATTTCTGCACATTAAATGCAAAGGTGATTTTAACAATATATTGGTTTTAGGTGTATTACACAAAAATGTATCACTTCGTCCCGAGTTCAATCTAGGAACTAAAATATTAATTTGAGATAGTAGTTGTGGACAATCCACACTACCTTTCAACAATTTATGTAGAAATGTAACTGATGCTTGACATCTACGATTCGTCAACGACACAAAGCCAAATCTATGAAGCAAGTTTAGATAGTTGCTTCCTCTTGGTGGAGAAGTGTCCAGTTACTTTAAAGTTTAGGTCTTTTAAGAACTTTTTCTGCACTTTCTCAATAGCATCTGCATATTGTGTGTATATTGGGTTCCAAATGATGCCTCCGTATTCCAATTTTGACCTTACTAGGCTAATGTATAAGGCAGGCAACCGAGGAGTTGTCAAAATTTCTACAGTTCCTATATATAAAACCATAAGTACGATAAGCAAAATTAACGGTGATATTAATATAATAATTAACTGATACTACAATTGCAATTTCCACAAATTACGTCGTCTAGTCTAGTCTAGACTAGTCTAGTTCCTTGACAAAGACATTAGTCGAAACGCGTCGGACAGTTTTCAAAAAACGTAATTTGTGGAAATTGCAATTGTAGTATCAGTTAATTATTATAATGAATTTCCAACAAGTATCGGCCGAATCAATTCAGGATATTAATATAATCATTAAACTTAAGTTGATTGTCAAAATGGACTCCTTGATCTTTGATTGTATTCGTGCGCTCTAGTAAAATATGGTTAATTGAGTATGGATGTTTCACCGATGTGTTTTTACGACAATACGTTACGATCTTACATTTGGATATATTCAAAGACAGTTGATTCTTCAGACGCCAGTCTTGCAACATATCAATCTGCTTTTGTAATTTAATGCAGTCCTCTGGGGAAGAGATTGACATATATTTTTTTTAAATCGTCCGCAAACAGTAATTTGTTACATTTTACAACATTGCATAAATCGTTTATGAATAATAAAAATAATAGTGGTCCTAAATTTGATCCTTGGGGAACTCCACTTGTTGCAAGATAAACGTCTGAACAATAAGCATTGGAAAATACATATTGTTTACTTTGATCCAAGTAAGATCTTATGTCTCAGATAGTTATCACTGAAACCCAAACAAGTTAGCTTACGTAGAAGTCTAGAATGACTCACTTTGTCAAAAGCTTTCGAGAAGTCCGTATAGACTACGTCAACCTGCACTCTATTATCTAATTTCTCACAAAGATATTGACTAAATATAGCTAAATTGCTAACTGTTGATCTAGAATTCATAAATCCATGCTGTTGAGTAGATTTGTCTTGTCTATAAATCAATCATGACTAATGGAAAAATTTTCGCCATTAAGATTTTCCGCTTGAGTTCTTTAAAACGTGCTTCAATTTTTAACCTGGTCCTATTAATAGTTTGTTAGTATGGGTGATTTTTTATCCTAGGGATCGGATTTTTAAACCATTGTTTTGCATTAACAATTCTTAGGGGATGGGTGTTGACCTTCGAGGCCTGTACTGTGGTATAGCAAAACAAAACAATTAATTCGTTCCAAAATCATGTTTAAAAAATCTGTATAAAAATAGATCGATGAACAACAAAATGGATATTTGGCATGTTCCTGATTCATCTCGCATGCTACTGTCTTACCCGATTGGGACAGGATAAAAACCAATCTAAGATCCAGTTGCTGATAACTGATAAATAATGTCCTTTTATTGGCAACAATTTGGTACATTAGTGTGGAATTGGAATCCTATTTTACCTTTCTTCTGAATACTTTGAAAGTCTAATAACAATGTGTTTTGTGCATGTAAAGACTATTGTTTTCTATAACTTAAATCATAACCGGTAGTTTGAAAATGCAATACAAATATATTTTTCTCTTTAATAATAAGACACAAGCTTATTACTATAATATAATAAAATATTTTGAACGTGATTTTTCCCAAGTAGGTATATAGCGAAAATAAATAAACATCTACATAAACACAGAACTTTTGAAAATTTTAATTACGTCTTAAAACTTGAGTTATCTATTACTTTATGTAAAATGACATTTCATGTTTGTACCTTAAAGGAGATATTCAAAATTTTAAACGATTTTTTTTTAAACTAAATAGTATTTTATACAACAATAGTTTGTTAATAAAAATTTGTTGTTTTGTGGACGATATTTGTGGGATCTTCTAGCTTTTTTGACATTACTAACTGTACTCTCTTCGAGGTGTCATTCCTTGAAAATCCTAGATGTCGGTCTTACATCTCGCGTCTTCAAATTACTAACTGTATATTTAAAAACGTACCAAATCTTTTCATAGTTTTGGTGTTTTTTATTATATTGAATTCGTTTTTGGGTTTTCGAGAAGAAATTGTCTAAAATGAATTTAATGGGATTAAAAAACAATACCCTTGTTAAATTGTCAAACATTTAATTTCAAATATACATTTAATTACCAATCCATTGACCACGAGGTTTCAGACCTAGATAACTTGGTATTTGATAACATACAGTTCTTAAAAGTTAGTTTAAGAAAATATTGTTTTCGTTATACAGGGTGTTTCTAAAGATAGGAGTTCCCCAAACCTTCTGCTGTGTATAGAACTCATAACATAAACCGAAAAGTCCCTGTTAACATGTGCCCTTAAACGCACCCTTAGGAGGTTATATGCCCTCAAGTGCTCAAACAAAACAATATTATTTTCTGTTACAAAACGGTGAAAAATAATAGAGATAAATGTACGGGATCTTACATAACTTTTTACGTTAAATAACATATGTTCTACTCCGTTTTTCGACATGCAAATCATAAGCGTCCTATTTAGATTGGTTAAAGGGGTTTTCAGCCCTTAAAGACCAGAGTAATTTCCAAACTCAATTTACTCAAAAACCATTGGAAATGTCGATTTGGACAGAGATACACAGATAATATTTTACGTAAAATTGTTAAGTATTTTTAATATGTAGAGAAAAATGTAAAAAAATAAAATAAAAAATAGGGACCGAAAAAAAATACGGGCTGAAAACCCACTTGACCAACCTAAATGGGACGCTTATGAATAGCATGTCGAAAATGGAGCCCATACATTTTTTTCTACTTATTTTCGAGCGTTTTGTGAATAACAAATAACAGAAACTCTTTGACATCATATGGCCATCTCCTGACTTCATCATCAGACCAGCTCAATAGATGCCATGATCAACTAATTTAATTAGGAATGTGCAACATTTTCATAATTTTTAAACCAACCATGAGTTTCAGATAAAAAATATAACTTGACTTATAATCTAAAGTTTTTTTAATGAATAACTGCACTGCCTCTCTGTTATAAGTAAATCTATAACTTTTTTTTCATTATTTTAATAAAAGGAGTAAAATTAAAATTAGTATACTAAAGTGTTGCAACCTCATGTATAATCGAATTTTTTAGATAATAACACGACTGCATCTCTATTATAAAAGTATAAATCTATAAATTTATTTTAATTACTTTATTAAAAGAAGTAAATTTAAAACTATTACACTAAATTATTGTCCTGTATATTTTTTATATTTTCCTGAATTAAATAATGTCCTTATCGTCTTCTGCTTTTCAGAAAAATGAAGGTTTTTTTATGTGTTTATCCCGTACTTGTAACAACAATAAGAACTATTATCTGATACAATCCTTGTAGCCAATTTCTACAATATGCCCTTTAAATTGCAACCTGATGTATAATCTAATTTTTTTTAGATAACAACTCTACTGCTTCTCTATGATAAAAGTATAGGTAAATCTATATATTTATTTGTATTTATTTTAATTAAAATGAGTAATAATTAAAACTATTATACTACTCAAGTGTTGTCCCTATATTTTTTTGATAGTTTCCTGAAAATCTCTTTATGGTCGTTCAGCTTTTCAGAGAAATAAGGGCTTTCTTTTTTATGTGAAATCTCTACTTGAAAAATATTTTAATTAACAACAATAAGAAACTATTATGTCTGATAAAATCCCTTTAGCCAATTTCTTACAATATGACCTTTTAAATTGCAACCTGATGTTTAATTTTTTTTTTTTAGATAACAACTCTACTGCAACTCTATGATAAAAGTATAAGTAAATCTATATATTTATTTGTATTTATTTTATTAAAAGGAGTAGAATTTAAAACTATTATACTAAAGTGTTGTCCTATATTTTTTTTATATTTTCCTGAATTAAATAATGTGCTTTATGGTCTTTCGCTTTTCAGAAAATGAGGGCTTTCTTTTTATGTGCAATCCTCTACTTGAAAAATATTTTAAGTAACAACAATAAGAACTATTATATGATACAATCCCTTTAGCCAATTTCTACAATATGCCCATTAAATTCCAAAGGACACATCAACTCTCTCTCTCCCCGCCAACCCCATCTTCTCTCTCTCGCGATTATTTCCTTGCAACAATGCAAAATATCTTCGAATAAGCAACCGAAACCGCACCGCTGCCGCTTCACGTCACGCTAATATTGATAATAACGATGATGATAGCGCGATAATAATATCTGAAAACCTGCACTTCTCGCCTGCCGCCGCCGATGCTGTTTTCCCATTCACACAAACTCACATTCAACATTGAAAACCGTATTGGTGTACCGTATTTCCGAGCTCCACCCATAAGCTGCCATCCCATTGGCTGTTGGGGCACCCCTCACGTGCACTTACCCCTATAGGAAGGCCGATTCGGCCCCTTCTAATGCTCGGCTTTTCCGGAACGTATGTCTTTCCTCTTTGTTCTGTAACGGTTCTGTGTTGTATTAGAAGTGCAGTAGTTGTCCTTTTTTGTCGTCCAGAGGGTTGGGTTTTCCACTGGAAAGCTGCTTCCTCGAAGGGTTGTTCTATGCTTTCAGACACCGACAATATTTGTTCGGGAAGCGAATGTTTTTCGGCATTATGCTTCGCGAAACTGTAGTGGAAACAAGTACGAACGTTTTCGATTACAATACGCGGGTGATTTAAGTGTAAAAAAAAACAAATCATGGACGTTCAAAGTCGAAAATTAGAACTTAAAAGTGAACTGTGCGACGAACCTACCCAGTTGAATTCTAAATCTGTTAAAAGACCGTTCGATGTTGCATTTTTAATGCTACCAGATGACAAACTGAAGAAGCAATCCAAGCTGATCAAAACTTACGAAAAAGAATTGGACGTTTGCTACAATAATAACGAAGAAGATGAAGAAATCGAAATTGAAGACACTTCACCTCGTGAGTACAAAATTTTCTCACCACCAAAAATATTTTACAACACAAAAACAACAAATTTTCGACGATCCAAGTTTGATTCGACCAAAATCTGAGTTGTTGAAACACAATAAGATGCTGGGGGGTTCACAAAGTGATCAGAAAAGTGCATTCACCAAAGTTAACTTAGCCCCAAAGGAATCAAGATTATCACCAAGTTTATCTATGAGTCCAGATCTGAGCTATCAAAACTCGCTCAGTCCAAGCCCACCAATTGTCAACAGAAGCTATTCCAACTTTCCAGTTACTATTCTTTCACCAGGACAGATTTTGAAGAACCAACAAATCGCATATCAAACGCAGTTCCTGCCGGACAACTTCCATCACACCACAGGTAGTAATAACGTAGAAAATAATTTTTTCAAAGCCCAACCCGAGTTGATTCAACCGAATTTTGCTAAAATGAGGCCAACCATTTATCGACCAGACTTGCCGTACAACTACCAGCAATTTCCCAATCCAGAAATGTTGAAAATGACCCCGCCGGACATACGAAATCCAGCCGCTGCTATTTTAACTTCACTCCTACCACCATCTCTGGCTGCTCTGTCTCTACCAGCTCAAAATGTTTGCGCCAAGTGTAACATTTCCTTTCGGATGACTTCTGATCTTGTTTATCACATGAGATCTCATCACAAAAACGACTGTGGTGATTCCAACCGGAAAAGACGGGAAGACAAACTCAAATGTCCGGTTTGTGCAGAATCTTTCCGGGAACGACATCATCTGACTAGACACATGACCGCACATCAAGATAAAGATGAAGAGGAGAAAGCTGCTACGGAAAAGAAGACAGCTGCATTTTAAAATTAATTAATTAATTCTCTATTTGTCTAAATTAAACGATATTGGAATTGTATATATAAATGACAATGGCTTCAAAGTCGAAATATTTGAAATAGTTAAATTGGTTTGTCCAGAAATTTTCTTTCGATTTGCTCAAATATTTGTAAATTTTCTGACTAATTTTGTAAATATTGTAAATTTTTTAAATATGTAGATATATTTAATTTGTTAATTCTGTTGTTTATGTGCAATATTATATGTTATGAATATTAAATAAAAAGTTGATTTTGAATTTGTTTTTTCAGAATTCTGTTTATACAACAGATTCCCTAAATCCCAGATTAAATACAGGGTGAGTGATCTATGCTGAGTAATTTTGTCTTTGAATATTTTCAATTCTAAATGAAAAAAATATGTACATTTTTGGATTTGAAACATCAATAATTTTGTGTTTTAACTGTTCAACTAATAGACATTTATGTGAGATACCTAGAATTTCCCAAATGATAGATTCACCACATATCGTCAGCCCTATCAAATTAACGGTATAATTATTAAACAATGAAACTGCAGGTAAAAATGTTTTATTTTCAAAGTTTCTTAGTACTTCCAATCGCCTTAAGTTTATTTTGGGCAGAACTTTTGTGTTTTTAAGATTCACATATTTTTTTGATAAGTAATTATCGAAAATGTTTTTAAATTTATTTTTGACTCCGAAAAAGAAAGAAAATAAGTTTGATTTTTGCGAACCCACTCTAAAGTTTCAAAAAAATAAATATAAATGTTCTTATTGTAACATTACAATAATATTCTACAGAACTATGCTATTTAAAAATTAGAGCTTTTATATCTGTAAAATTAAAATTAATGAATTTAAAAAATTGTATACTTACTGATAAGGAAACCTCAAGACCAACAAGGAGATGTTTAAATTTAACATTGTTTTGGTAAAACATAGATGCTATATTGTTTTCTGAATGTTATTTGTGGCATCTTCTAGTTTATTTTAGATTTTCTTGGGAATAATACCACATCAGAGTTCAAACTTGTGTATATTTTAAAACCAAACGTTTCAAAATCCTGTCGGATTTCGTTTTCAATGGATATAAATTTTGCCGCATTTTGGTTTTAAAATATACACAAGTTTGAACTCTGATGTGGTATTATTCCCAAGAAAATCTAAAATAAACTAGAAGATGCCACAAATAACATTCAGAAAACAATTAGAAATCAGCCATGGGACTGTAGTAACTAAAGCATTTAGAGATTTAGAAGTGTTATGTAAGAAGCTTGCCCGAACCAAAAATAGCGTGACATTCTTGTGCAGATGTCGGCAGATGAAAATTATTCCAAAAGGTTTAAGGTTCCGTCAGCCATACATGGGCAGAAGAATCCACGAAATATTGGAACGTGCAAGTTTTGCCGCAATTAGAGATAGAATTCAATTTCATCGATATAATAAGTTTAAATTAGAAAAAGATATAGGGTATGTACAGAACTTCCTTTTTTATCAAATACCAGAAAATGAGTTTAACAGAATTATAAACAGTATTCTCGCTAGTTATAACAGAGAATTTATATTACAAAAACGAAGACATTTACACAAATTCAATCAACTTCTCTTAAATAAAAACATATCAACAAATACTACTCGAGACAAGAATTTTATTTTAACAAAAACTGTTATTAATCTTTCTGACAAACAACTAAACATTTCTGAAACTTCAGTTTTACAAAAAGGCCTTAATTTTGCAATTACCCCGAAAACAGTTCCTAAATTTGACGTTATTAGTGCTATTGAACAAACCGCAAATAAATTAAATTCAAGTGACGCTGAAGAATACAGGATTAGAGCGAAAATTGAACTAGAAAAACCTTTAAGAATCAAAAATAATCTTTCTAAAAATGAATTACATTCAGTTAAAGAATTAAGAAATGATAATTCAATCAAAATTTTACCTGCAGACAAAGGCAATGCAACAGTGATTTTGAATAAAAATGACTATGATGACAAAATTATGAACATAATTAATCAAGGACAATAGGTCATATATTTCAATTTTACTTTATAAATTTATATCCATTGAAAACGAAATCCGACAGGATTTTGAAACGTTTGGTTTTAAAATATACACAAGTTTGAACTCTGATGTGGTATTATTCCCAAGAAAATCTAAAATAAAATAGATGCTATAGTCGTTTATATGACTTCATGGAAGACATATAAATGACGTCAACCAAGATTATGTCGACAGTTCAGCTACTGGTTGATCTCTGGTCATATGTGGCTGTATATTGGCAATCCAAGATCTAGTAATTCCAACTAAGAACTATTTTAAGTACATCGTCAAAGACCCTTCTATCAACAACGACAGATGCAGATATGGTTGCCAAACATCTGAATCTATCCACCATATTACAGGAGGTTGCCAAGCGCTTGCTGCAACTGAATACAAAGAACGACACGATGCTGTGGCAAAAATACTGGACCAGGAACTAGCGCTTAAACTTGAGCTATCACAGTCGGTAAGAACACCCTATTATATATACAACCAGAATCTATTTTAGATAATAGCAACTACAAGCTGTACTGGGACCGCACGATACTGACCGATCGGACTGTTGCTCACAGTAGACCAGATATAGTTTCAGTAGATAAAATCTCTAGGAAAACAACCTTAATTGCAATAGCAATCCCTAACAACAATAACATAAATATTAAGCAGGCTGAAAAAATAGCCAAATAGTTGATAATATTGAGTAGTGTCGAATTACTGTACTTGTAAAACTGTTCCAAAATTTTTCAACAAGGACTGTCTTTCCTATGTTTCTCTTACATCTTATTTCATGACGTAAGTGTAAAGTTCTTATTTCTTATTTAAAATCTTATTCTTCCAGTTTATTGTCAAAATTCTCCTAAATAAACATTAATCGAGAGGTAATGTCCCATCTCATCTTTCAAGGTTCTATGCCATATAATAAAAGTATAAAAAACTTTAGACCCAGATTTTTGAGGCGCAATTTGAGGTACCTAGCCAGCAGCATCTTTATTAAACACATTTATGCCTTGTCCGATGCTTGGTTGTTATTAATAGTGGTATCTTAATATTTGAATTTCTTATTTGACCAGTTATTCCATTTAACTTCTTTTAATATGCATTAGACCAACCTATATTACAACTGCTATATATTTTAAGTCTTTTATATTTAAAACATTTCTACTTTAATACTGTTTCCATATTTCAATCTGTTATAATTAAAATGTCCTCGTTATTTATTATCTACTAAATAAGTGAAGTAGGTTTGAATTATTATAATTCAGCAAATTTTATATTTTAATAAAAAATAACTTAAACCTCATATGCTCTTGTTCAATTATATATATATATATATATATATATATATATATATATAAAGAGGCAAAGAGAAAACTGTTCGGTACCATTTTCTCCACTGTTCAGTAGCTATTGACGACCTTCAGTGCAGAATGCTTGACTCGGAAAAGTAAACTAAATTAAACAACAAACTAACAAATTTTGATCGGTTCTGAAAGTTATTCTATATTATCACGCTATTCAGATCTCAGAAAATAACCATTCATTTGGTACTAGATGAGTTTGAAACGTTCATGTCTTTCTAAATGTGGTTTGTCAACTAAAATTAGAATTGTGGATTATGTGGCAACTGATCAGTAGGCTTCCGATAATATTTTATTATTTTAACAATATGCTTTTAGTTTATACTGTTTCTATTTTAAAGGCTAATACTTTCATACAATTTAACTAATATTACAAAGCCATATGAATACAATTAGTGCGATTTAAGATAAATAGTAAGATCTGACATCATGGCAATGTTCACGGCCATCTTCGTTTTATCTAATTTGGTCATTTTGATTTCAGTTTGACATATCATAACATTGTTTGGTTAATGTACCTTTTCAATTTAATGTAAAAATTATCAATGTTTTATTTGAAAATTTTCAATTTCAATACACTTTATCAGCACGTGCAATGTATTTCTTTATATTTTTGATATAATTCAGAAATCGTCATCGCTAACTTTGTGTGTTAAATTGAAATTATTAAGATTATACATACATTGCAGTTTAAGGTGTACTAATATGTACGTACTTATGTGTCGTAGTTATATATATACTGCATCTTCATAGTTACATATGCGTTGGTTTCTTGCATTTTCCTCTTAGAAATTTAAATCGTAATTGTGGAATATCTGAATAACAGTAAAGCATTTTGAAAGAACTAAACTTTAAAAGTATTATATTTAATATTAATTTATTATTTGATATAACATTCATGCAAAATCCTGCAGTAACAGTACAGGTTAATACGGAGTGAATGAAGTTTAACTAAATTGTACATATTTTCATTTTAAATACATGTATTTTATTCAGAATTAAATATACGCAAATACAAAAAGGTTTCTGTTTGTGAACCATTTTTCTTGAGTTTTTTAGGTACCAGTAGACGGCCTGATCCAGACACCTGCTTCCGTGAGGGGCGATTTCGTGCTTCGGGAGGGAGGGGGCGATCCTGTACTTAATTTACTTAAAAAAAAATTTAACCCGAATTTCTTGGGTCATTACATTAAAAATTGTTGTTTGGAGGTTTAAATCCATAGAAGTTACCTTCTTCTAGGCTCTTGAAGTTAGGATTACCTCGTTTTAATATTTAATTTACCAACTTTGAGGCTCTCGCCCATGGCCTTTAGTGCTATTAAAAAAATGAATGAAACGGCCAAAATTTTCCATTAATGACAGTTATTGCCCCACCTATTCTATAATACTATCGCCATTTCCACCGGTAGAAGGCAAAGAGGACAAAATTATTTCAAATATTTTTAAATAATTCAAATCAAGGTTTTTTATAAATTGCTGTTTTTTATTAACGTTTTGAACTCTCGAAGTGTATTTGTATTTTTAATTTATTCAACAATAGTATGATGGCATGAAAATTTGTACATTCTTTTTACTCAGGAACAGAACGTTATTTGATTTTGCTTATTGAATATGCCTTTGCGTCATACATGTACATTAACTGGAACCGTAAGACACCAAAACTGACATTATTATTCTTTGCGAAATAGGTTTTTACTTAATTATAATTGAACTATATTCTATAAGTAGATAAAAAAATGTATAATAGTAAAAAAAGAGTTGGAAATATGCAAATTCATATAGGTATATTATCTTTAAATTTTTGACAATAATTTTGGTCCAATTTCGACCACTGGGCGATCGCTAGTTAGGATTAATACTTAATACAAAATAGTGACAATTGTTTTAATTCTCCTGAAATTTACATCCATTACTAAGAATGATACAAAGATAAACAGATACAATGAGATAACGGGAGGGAAGTATATTTCGTAAGGAACATTCGCTTCCATCGGTGAGTCTCAAATGATTGCTGCTCTTTTTTAAGTTTTAAGTATGTTATTTTCATTTATGTTTCAAGCGTTGCAGTAACTAGCTCGTTATTATCTATATTGCTTATAATCTAAATAAAAATATGTCCTGAAATTGTCATTATCGAAGCTAGAGATGATGTCATAATTTCTCTATCCTCACATAATATCTACAGAACTTATATTATTTCTCTAGTCCCCTACAAATAGTTCTCACATTCACAGAATCAACAAAGTGTAACAACATAATTATAACAGTACCAATCGAGTGAGTGATGTGTTCTTTTACCCTGTTACAAAGTCGTCGTCTAGATTCTCCCATGTAATCTCGTTTCACGCTCCTTTTATGAGAGGTCGCTCCCAGACGAGGCGTTGCGAATCAATCGGCTGTCCCGCTACGCGACTGTGTTGCAATTCGACACGCAGAGACACGTGACCAAGACAAAAGCAAATCGACGGCCGGTTATTGTTTGTTCCTGTTTCGTCTTGTTAGCGAATCTGTTGTTAATTATTACACATCATTGGCTTGTAATGGTACAAGGAAAGACTTTTGGGGATAGAGGTTGTTTGAATTCGTTTATAAGTTGATTAGGAATTAATGGTGAGATGAAGAAATTGTCCGAATTAGTGGAATTTGTTGTAATTTATTTATAGTGAATAGATCAAAGTATCCATGGAAAATATATTGTTTTAAAGAGTTCAGATAGAAAATTTAGTATTCTTTATCAGTAATTCTAGAAACAGTTAGCGTTAAATACATACCTAGCTTCTACTTGTACATTTAAGCCGCAATATTTTTGATTTTGTAATTGATTGAAAATTATAAGATCATTCTGTTTACTCATAAAATGTAAGTAACTAATATACGCATGAGAACTGATCTATTGATTTCGTTCTTTAATTGAATTTAAAAGTATTTCCTCATTTTGCAAATTCAATTTATTTGGACAGGAGGGAGGGATGATTTTTAATAATAAATGTGAAATGACGTTTATGTCCAATTCGAAAAATGTGAAATTGTAAAAAATACCTATAGTGTTAAAATACAAATGTCGACCATCAAAAATGTCAATATATGTGAGACTACAAAATAAATGATAAAATACTATTTTTGATAAGTTTTTAAAATTCCCGGATCGATAATAGATTTAAATAACGAAAATAATAAATTAGTAAATAACTTTAGAAAACTTCTATAAAAAGAAACACATTAGTAACAGCTAAAAAACAATTAATATATTTTTCGATTTGTTCTATTTAATGTTATTAAGAGATTATTGTTTATTATGTGATTAGTATTAATTCTTTAACATAATTTTGAATCCAGTACCGAGTCAAACCGACTATCAAAGTCAAAGCCCTGCAATCTGACAATATACAAAATAGCTCAAAAATTATATACATTTAAAAGTTATGGAGAAATTTTGGCTTAGGTTCGTAGAATCGATTATCTTAAGTTTCATGATATATATTTTAAAACTGATCTTCATTGAGATTTGTTCATCGTAAATGTTTATGTGGTGTTTACGTAATTTATTATTCAGAATCAGAAACTCATACCTTAAGAATAAGTCAGTTTGAACTGCCTAACTACAAGAACTTTTGCTCTAAATACCAAAACCAACATCGTACTACAGGTTCACCAAATTAGGAGCGTAAATTTCCAAAAAATTTACCAAAATATTGGACAGAAATTTGACCTCAAATGTCCAAAAACTATTTATTCGAAAACTTTGAGATAGGTAAGCTTTCCTTTAAAATTATGTAAACATTATTTCATAAAACAGAAATCTTCATGGGTTACTACGTTGGTAAGTACATTTTTTATATTGAAATGTAATGTTTTCTGACAATGTGGGTATCTTATTGTTAATTAATTTTACATTACATTACATGGTCCCATTGTTGCAAAGTTCTGACTGTTAAAAACATTTTAAAGATTTGTTTGAATATATTAGGTTAAGTTAATATTTATTCTAGAGTAAAATATATACTTTTACATACATATTACCTTTGAAATCGTACACTGCTGACTTTAATGACTTTAAAATTCACAACCTAAATGTTCAAAAAACTTAAAATCCACAACGCTCTACACGACAACAAAAACCACTGTAATTATATCTCTAGGTTGGTTTTCAATGATAAACACGGCAGTGGCTGCGTAACGCTCTTTCATACCAATTGATGACCATCGTTTACTATCTTTGGAGTTGCCTATAGTTCAATAGGAAAATATTAAGTGTTGTAAATTATAGATCAGTATTGATTTTTCGGAAAATTAGTACTTTTACCTGAAAATTTCGGGAGCCCAATTATTATTTCTTCGTACCTATTACTCATTGTGACAAGTTAAATAAAAAGTGAAGTTTTGAAAGTGTGTTCAGTCAGCGGTTAATGGGAATGTCATTAAATATTAGAGTTTTCATTCGGTTGTTTGTTATCTCTATTTTTAAAATCGGAAACGGAAGCATTTATGTTACAAAAAAAACCGCCGATAATTAGATCGAACATGTTGCATAGACATATTTATGTAAAAATAATATTTCTATAAATGTGATCCAAACGAAGTAATACGGATAGCAAAGGCCTGGCCTACTTTTCTAATTTCGCCTCAACTCTATATCTTATACAGACAAAATAACGTCAGTAATGTTCAACTCATAATTTTAATGAATTAGGGTCGAATTTCGACCACTGGGCGACCGTTAGTAATCATAAAATCGACAAGTTTTAGGCGGTGAATAGGCTCAAAAAAAATAGTTGAAAAAAGGGATTAATTCAATTTCCCCAACTATAAAAAACCCTTATGGTTCATTCAGAATTCTAACATTCCTGAGGAACACAGGTAATAAGGTTAACTTATGTTTGATATAGGCGATTAATTATACGGCAAATTACCGAAATATATAAAGAACAACAAAGCAATTAAAGTAACTGTAGGCTTTACAAGATTCGTTGCTGCAATTGTGATAAACTTATCTCAGGGGGACAAAAGAAGTTATACCAGATATCTTAAATGAAATAATGTACGCCATTTGGTCAAAGATAACCATAACCTTAATGATAATCTAGAAATTTTACATTAGGTGGAAAATCACAGCAAACTCAATTTATTAGAGTCCCTGAAGATTAACAGATATAAACCATTAAACAATCAATTAGACCTTCTCTTCTTTTAAATCGTCCTAATGGGTAAGAATTTAAGTAGATTCAATCTAACGTGATAAAGAAGTATAAATCCAAACACGTGTCGTTAATTAAGAGAATAAATCAGTGCAAATCTCCAAGTAACTTGTCAATTTTTGTTTAAACATTTTAGTAAATGAATCATTAGTTACCTTTCACTTCTTTAATCCGCTGAACTGTAAACATATGACAACTAGACGGAGTTGTCTCCCCCTCAAAGAACATCACCGAAACCAATATGTTAATAGAGGAATTCGGTGAGAGAAAGAGCATGCCAGTCTGTCTGGAATTGAAGTTATGAATGCTGATATTTTACGAAATGAAAAAGGATGAGATGACGATCCTGGCGACGTATGTTCTCCACTCTTCCAACAATATGGCGGTGACGCTCTCTACCAAAACCCCGAAATGGTAAATGGCCGGCTGCGGCCGCCTTCGCTTGCGGTCTCCACCAGAACGCATCCATTTACCAGATTAAATTTGTGATTCATCGTAGCGTAACGGAGAGTTGTCACATATGTCCTTTAGTCCTTTTTAGCTAAACTGCTAGCTAGTTGCCTCGCTCCTATCCGTTCTGTATTCGCGACTGCACGTATCAAGTAAAGTGCCTCAACGCCGCGGCCTGTTATAGTGTGGAAAATATTTTAAAACGAGCAAAAACCGTTCTACAGTTCCACGCTAAGTGATTTATGACAGCGCCGTATACAAAACCGCATCCGAATAACGGGATAACTGACAAAGCGAAGTTCTCGTTGTCTCTGGCTGTGCTGAGGGCTTGATTTGCAAAAACTTTTAAGTGTATCCTTGTTTCTTGCGACCCGCGTTTCGCAATCTGGCTAGCTACTAGCTGTACAATGGATTTCAACATATTTTCGCATATTACTTGAATGCTTGTCCTTGTTGGAGAGGTTTTCATCAACACTCAATGAATTCCCTTAAAAACTTTAGTGCACAAACGATTAAAAGTAATTGTTTTTTAAAAACGGAAAATGTGAAAAAATCTATTAAAAGTGACTCAACATCCCAAGACATACTTTGATTCCTTATTAAATTTTTTTGTAATTTATACCTACCATTAAACTTTTTATCAACTTACAGTAATCAGTACAAAGGGTAAATCTCAAATACCTGAATTCTAAATGAAATATTTTAGAGACAATGGAAAAATTTTCTATAATGAAATTATGTAAATTAGGATAATCCTTAATTACCTACCTACTTTTACAGTACATTATGAAGCAATTACATTTTAATATATATTTTATGGATTCCTACAAAGTAAACTATACAATGAGCTGTATAGAATAGGACCCTTCTCCCATTTCATTAGTTCATAATTTTTATAAATCATTCTGCTTTCGTAAGAGTCCAGTTCCCTAAAATTATTTACTTGTATAACTAATTTTAAAGAAGTTGAATCTACGGAGTCGTTATGTTCTAAAACATGATGTGCAACACTAGATTTATCTGGTCTTCCGTATTTCAATTTGCTCTTTGAAACGGGTACTGATAGATCTGCTTGTCTGTCCATAATACTTTAAATCACAATCGTTGCATCAGCAAGTTTATCTTTAGGATTTCCCAACAATTTCTGTAGTGTTGTAGTTGTATACACTTAAGGCCCTTAGTATAACGACTGTACGGAACAGAGGCAAACTTTTGTTCTCCGAAAAGTTGACACTTTATTGATTCGAAACTCAAGCTGCTTGTTCCTAATAAATTTATCGATAGTATCTGTTGGATAACCATTGCATGCAGCTATTTCTGTAATAGTGCTCTTTTCTTTTTCAAACCTCTCTTTATTAATAGGGAATGTCAACAACCGATGTACAAGGAAATGAATCCCCACCATTTTTCTGACTGTTGGTTGATAGAGGCAGAGGTAACAAGTTTACACAAAACTCAGTTTTCATACGACACGCATTCGTCGTTGAGTGGTAGAACCGTCGCATGGTTTCAAAAATCAGGGCCTTGGGTGCTGCTATATATTATGTGGTATATACTTCAATTTTTCGCTAAAAAATGCAATAGTAATCAATGCTGAATCAATCAAAAACATATATTTCTGATATCTATCAGCCAGCTCAGCGCCATCTATCGAATTATTATAGTATAAACGTAAAAGTATTTAAGTAAAAATGATGTTTATGTCTAAATTCATTGCACAATACCAAACTTCTTATAGTTGTTAATTAGCTTACGGAGAGAATGTAATCATTTTTTAAGATAAATTTTCAGGGTACGCTTTTTCAGTATACACTTTCTACCCACATTTCAGCCCCTTTAAGTAGTAGTTTTAAAAAGTAAATGTCTGAATTTTAATCATTTGTCATCACAAACATTACGGCAAAATTTTGACCAAATTAGACATTTTCAAAAATCCTTTCTTACCTGATCTACTATCTATCTATCAGTCAAAAGCTTCACAGATTTAACTTCTCTAAAAAGAAAAACAATTGAATAGCGCATTTAGGGATAAATTGAGAAAATGCATTTTTAAAGGAAATACAGGATGGTTGCAATAAAGAATGGAGGAGTGGAATTATAGTTATACGTTGTGGTTCAAAAAATTGACTGATCTATGAGCTGTAACACATACAGGCTGATTGAAATATAGAGCCGAGTAGAATTATAGTTATAGGGTAGTCCAAAAATGTTAACTAAAGTGTTTCATATACATAGAGGGTTGTTGAAATCTTCTGTACGTGTGTTAGTCATTGAACTCGTCCTAAACGACTGGACCGATTTTGATGAAATTTTTTGTGTGTATTCCAGGGGGTTTGAAGATGGTCTAGATTCACAATACGGTCAACTAGATATTGTTTTTTTAGTTAAATTATTTATTTAAAAATTGTTGTTGATCAAATATTCAAGAGTGTGCTTTAGTTTCAGTTACGTCTGATAGATGGCGTTCAGATTATATTGTTACAGCTAATTTTTAAAAGTTTACATGGGACAGGACAACATCTGTCGGGTCCGCTAGTATACTATAAAGTGCAATTATTATAAATGGATGTATGTACCCACATTTTCTATGTGTTTTTACGGGTGAAGCTCAGTCACCCATTAACTATCTAATTATTACCACAAATAGTTGTGAAGTGGCATATGATTTTGCAGCTTTCATATCTGTTGACTTGTATTTCTTCTGTTTTTAGTCATTTATTTATAACGTTCATCGATATCGATAATGACATAATCTAGGTTGAAACTATAGGTACATTGTACGTATGTATTCAGTTAAGTGAATTGACAAATTCCTAGCCTAGTTGATTTGTGTTAATACGGCCAATAGACTATAGTAGTGCAAGTGTTTTTTGTTTGATTTGGTGTGTTCTGTCTCCACCTAAAATATATGCACTCAAACTATTTACACCCTGTATAGTACATATATTCATTTTTCACGTTGTAGATACTGCCTTCTGATGGTATTGACATTGTAAACTTGAAATATCCGCAGATCGTAGTAATTCTGTCTATTGCAATGTAATAGGACGAATTGGAATGGTGTGTGGAATTGGAACAGGTATTTGTAACAGGTACGAGTTTGGAACTGGAATCGGTTGTACCTGTTATGAACAAATACTGCTTTATCTCACCTCAATATTAAACCAAAGTGTTACTGATGATCAAATGGAACGAGTTTCATTGTTTTTCATCACAAAATAATGGCTTCTACAATTGAATTTCCCACATATTAATTTTATTAAATCACACAAAACAGAAAAAAGTAAATCGGGCGTTTGTGATATTCCTCAAAAATTTATACAATAACCGGAAAGGGTTATTTATCGCAATATTTAAGTAATGAGCTTAGGGAATTAAATATAACAGTGGAACTCACGGTCATATATCAACCGGCGGGAATAAGATATATGAATCACTGAGACACATTTTATGCAAATTAATGAAAATCTCATACATACAGATTGGTGGTCGTTACCGCTTCGTTGTGGTTGGTACAGAATTCATTTTGCCGAGCTGACAGAGGTGTTGTTTCTATAGATCGAGTAGCAGTATGTTCAATTTGGAAAATGATTATGCAATCGTTTTTTGAACTTATTGTTACGTAAATATGAGCAATTAAGTTATTTCAACTAGATCGTCATGTTCTGATACGTTTTAGAAATATCAAATGCGAATTTTTCTAATTTCTTCGTTACATATTGCCACAATATTAAACAGATAAATTAGGTTTTAAATATTTTAATTCAACAAATTTTACATTTCAATTAAAAATTAACTTACATGTTATATCTTCATTTGCAGATACATTTAAATTAACATCTAAACTACACTTTAAGATTATGACGTGGATGATAACAAAATACTGATAATTATTTTAATTTTCCTGAAACTTATATTCATTGCTAAAGAAAGAGAAACAGAGAGAGTGATGTAACGAGAGACGGTAAGTATATTTAGTAAGATACTTTCGCTTCCACCGTTCAGACCCAAATGACTGCCGCCCTTTGTAATACGCTTTTATTAGGTCGATGTGTACGTATGTACCTATCTATGAAAATTGGCACACGTGTCAAGGGCCGATGACAATACAATTCTTTAAGTTGAATTCTCTCGTTTGTTGTCTTTTTGTCACTGTTCTTCACTAAATACAAATTCGTCTATTAACTACTACCATCTAGTTGACAGTAGTGGAACTTGATGAAATGAAATGGGAAGGTTATGCAAACATGAAGTAAACTTTTTAATTATAAATACGTCGTTATGAAATTTAAAACTTAGAAAATAATGTAAGTTTAAAAATACTAACAAATGCGCTTTAATAGCAAACCGAACTAAAAAGTAGAAAATAATTTTTAATTATGAACAGTTTATATTACAACAGTAGAAAGTAAAAAGCGTGGGGGGCTTTTCACTATATATGTATAACTCTCTTCTTATAAATAGTTGCCAATAGAATAATTGTGAAATTTAGTATTTCAAGCTTTTTTTGCTATTTTGCTATTAAAGCGTATTTTTTAGTTTTTTAAACTATCATTTTTTATGTATGCTCATCGATGACTAACATGGCTTAATCAGTTTTGATAATTTCAACGCCGCGCCGTGTTAAGGAAAATCAAGAAAGGTGAATATTTTAATTTTCAGGTACGGTAGCGACTGCATATGGAACAAAGGTAGGTATGTATGTATAAAGATATGAATATGGAAAACTACTGGGAGTTTTAATCTGAAAATGGGTATGCGGGAGTTTATCGAGAATGTAGATTCAGATACAATATTTTCAGTTGTCTACAACTTTCGGTTCTACCAACTTTGTTTCTAAATACGCTGATTTTTATAGCATTTTTGGAATTTTCGATGTCTTTGGAAATATCATACGCTCTAGCTGAGAGCTATTTCAATTTTTTTGAAAATATTATGTTCACTTATAAATCGATAGTTATGAATGAACATAACAGGCAATTTTTAGTGAACCTTGCAGTATTTTTTTAAATTTCGAATAACTGAATAACAAAGTCTAATTGTATTAACATTACAACATTTTATTTTAAAAAGCTAAATAAAATAACGTAATTTAATGAGAAAAGCCTGCTTGAACAGTTAGGTAGAGCTATTTGGAATTTTTGGCATTAATTTTTGAAAGTTTTTTGATCTGCAAATACATGAAATATATTTCAAATTCATTCAAATAATAAAATATTTATAAAAAAATATAACCGACTTACACCTATAACTAAAAATAGTTATAACAAATTACAACTCTAGCAAATAAATAACATATTCAGGGTTGTCAGGTACCTACCCAGTAAGTAAAAAATGTAAACATTAAAAGGTGCTCCTTCTGTACAAATTAATTACCTTCCAATCTAGTATATTTTGAAGCGAAGCCAAGCAAATCTAAAATCCTTCATTGCGTACTTATCAACCAGTTCACCAAACTTGATTGTTGCTTAGCACCGACTTAAAAAATATACTAGATTGGTAGGTAGATGATTTGTACAGAATGAGCACCTTTTAATGTTTACATTTTTTACTTCCTGGGTAGGTACCTGACAACATTGAATCTGTTATTTATTTGCTAGAGTTGTATTTTGTTATAATTATTTTTAGTTTTTTAGTTATAGGTGGAAGTCGGTTATATTTATTTATAAATGCTTCATTTTAAACTTTTTAGTTTTTTTGAACTCAGGTAGTTTTCATTCTTTATCTTTTATTTTGTATGTATAACCTTAACCAGGTGACATCGAAAGCCTCAACATTACACAATGATACATTTTCATTTAAATTAACAGGTAAATGTTTACCAACAAAATGTACTAGTACGCCCAAAATATATTTATGCCTTATGGACCACGCCATGTAACCTATTTTCAACTTTTTTTGACAACTGTGTATAACTATAGATAATTCCACTCCGCCCTATGTACCAACCATCCTGTACAGAGAATTGCCCACCGACAAGCATACATTTGTTAGCTGCCTTCTGTAAACTATAGGACGAAGTAGAATCCATCCCATATTTACGAATTCAAATCCGTCCTATATTTCAACCATAGTATATAACTCCTTGTGGGCTACCCCAGAATTATTTCATTTTAAACATTTTTTATTATTGCCCTGTGTAAAATTAATTCCTCTCCACACTTTATGCAACTTCTTATGGGCTATAAAATAAATATTTTTTAATCACACTGTATAAATATAATTTAACTCCAGCATATATTTCAACCATCCTGTATATGATTTGTTTACGTCCATATCATATAACAGTTTTTTAATTACCCTACATAATTTTAATTCCACATTTTTTTAACATTTTTATACCACCAAATGTCCACTCCACCCTATATTCCAATCATTCTGTATATATGCCAGCTATCATCTTACTCCATCCTATATTTCAATCATCATATAAATGCAACTCCTTCTATCACTTTACTTTGTGATTTTGTTTGTTATAACTAAACAACCTGTGTATAAACATACCAAATGGCAGTTTAAAGTTTGACATGTGTTGTCACTGAATTTTATATTAGGCCGGGAGAATGTGACAACCAAAAGCACCGTCTTCGCAAAATGGAAAAATTTGCATTTAAATAGGTATTTGCCTGATATACAAACAAAACGAGCTTGATACTCATTGATTTAAGGAACCGAAAACACCATACTTTACTAACTATATGCTTGAGATGTACAAAGAAAATTTTCAAATTCGCAATTAAAACTTCCAGTGCCTAAAATTCCCGCACTATTACGTTGGAATTAAAATATTTATGACGAAATGTCCGTTATGTCATTTCGATGAAATTTTTGATAAGAATTTTGGAATTTTCGGCGATTTTCTGCAAAACTGCAAGTTGCATGTCGCAGAAAATTATATGAGATAACCTAGGGACCTTCCTTAACATATTACACGTTAAAAACTATACTCATCCAAGGAGTTTTCGAAAAATCGACCAATATGTTAGGGATATTGGTCGATTTCCATGCACGCATGTGTTCAATCACAAATTTCATCGCTTTACCAATAGAATTCTTTTCCAAAATTTGAAGTTTCACCAATCCAGATATTTACTCTATTAAACATGACCATATTCATCCAAAACGGTTCACCACAGAAGAAGAAACCAGCTAACATACATACAAAAAAAAATACGTTGGAAGTCGGTTAATTATAACACAAGTCAACTATGAACCGATGCGAAATTTAAGATAAAGTTTATTAAAAATAATAACTTGGAATTTTATGAAAATATATGGCACTTAAGTTGGAATTATATGGAAAACTTTTTATAAGGCGTATACTTATAATTATACTGGATGGTTCAAAATATGTTAAAAACTATTTTTTTTTATAGCGGAGGGCAACTACAGTTGTATAGGGTGGTTAGGTAAAAGCTAGACAAAATAATTATATTAGGTAACCTATAAGCACTTGAATACATATGATAAGGCGGAGTAGAATAACTGCTATATAGGCTGGTTAAAGAAATGTTATCAGATTTTTATAACCCTTAACCCCCTAGCAGTTACATTTAAAAGATAGTTGGAATATTGGGTAGAGTGGAATTATATCTAAACAGGGTGGTTCCAAAAATGTTCCATTGGATGGACAATGGCAAATGCATATATAGTGTGGTTGATGTATATACTGGAGTAGAATTATAATTATATGGCGTGATTTAAAAATATTAGAACAAAAATGCTATATTTGGTAGCACATAAGCAGTTGCATATATAGGATGGTTGTGATATAGGGTGAAGAAGATTGTAGCTATAAAAGGTAGTTAAAAAATGTTAGAAAAGAAATGATTTATTGGGTAGCACCAATGAGAACGTAGCTTTTCGTGGCCAGAGTCATCGCTGATTCTACTGGGTAGCACCAACTTCAAACACAGGTTTATAGAAGATACAATATTTTTTGTTTAAAATAAACAATTGAATTATTTTCTACTTTTTAGTATCATTATTGCTATTATGCCTTGAAGTCAGTATTTTAAAAAAGCTATTTATTATTCAAGCAGCACGTTATCCTATGAATCATAACGTTGACGTTATTTGAGAAAACACGTACTTGATGCCAGTTTCGCGCTGCTTTCATTTCTGCGACCATCAGCCAGGATGTACGATATGACGACGAAGGAAGGAGAAAGGAATATAAGTAAAAGATCCAGCAGTGTCGCAATTAACATGATAATGGGAGCAAGATATTCGAGCGTTTAGTGTAAAGCAGAGGCATTTCCTTGTACGCCATTCCCTCTACGGTAGCGAGAGACGATATTCCGAAGAACAAGCTTGGAATAATCAAACAGAGCAGCAGCCAACGTTAAAGACGCTCACCTCACGTCTGCACTTTACTATATATACGCCCTCGCCAACCCTGCTGATGCTCTAAAGATAACGATGGAAATTATTGTAATGTCAAAACACTAATTTGGCGTACTTAATATTTTAGGAAGGTCAAAAGAACTTCTTGGGAAACGAAGGAATGTCACAATTTGTTTCAGTACGAGGATTTTTCTAATTTTTTGGGACAGTCTCTATATTTCAAGTACTCCAAACTTCTGAATTAGACCCCGCTTTCAATAGCAATAAAAATTAACACAGCTGAATGAGAAAGGAAAAAGTTAGTAATGACAAATTTTGCATTCACAATTTGTCATTAATTGTTTCAGAATAAATTGATGTAATTATAGAATTTACTGCGAATTTGATATATACAAGGCAGAACTAAGTAATTCTAAAGATCATCTGAAATAACAAAACTCCTTACAAATTGGAAGAATTTGAAAGAGTTATCTTCAGAATTTCATGTGGAACTCTTGGGTGCGAATTTGTTATAAGATGCATTTGCCAAAATGAGATCAAAGAAGTCCTAATTTTCACCCTATAGAGTCAAAAGAAAAAACCTAGGGAAAACCTTACGAACTGTCTCGATACAGAGTTGTTCAAAAAGACCTTACCATTATTAATTTCATTCTTTATTATTGGTAACCAGACTCAGTTCTACAGAAGTACTAGCGACACAATGGCTTTTGTTAAATAAAATTAAAGCATACTCTTTCAGCTTTCGTTTTGTATTCTGTTCTTCTTCAGTAATATGGTTGAATTTTGAAATTGTATGTTATGACCAAGGTTACAGGCATGTTCACAATTTTTTGAATTTTCGAATTATCGTGTCTTTATATAATTTTTGTGTTCGTTTATTCGAAAAGGTTTCTCCAGTACAAAATTTGTTACCTTCGCAAGGAATTTTATAAATGGAATTTTTTGAGTTTTGGTTTACGTTATTTGATTTAGTTTTTGATATAATTGATTTCAGTGTATTGCTTGTTTTCAGTGTTGTTTTAATATTAAATCTGTTGTCCACTCTTTTCAATCTTTCTTAAAGACCCTGTATGTATGGTATTGTTCTTGTTTTTATTGTTCAAAACAGGAAATAGGCTTTGGTCCGAATGGCATCGCTATAGGCCTAAAATAGTCGTCTTCCATATTGTAACTATAGCGAAAAAATTAAGTTTTCTATAGTACAAAATGGATGTACGAACGTTTTTATCTGTCGAATAAAGTAGTGCATAAAAACTGTTATTAAGAAAGAATGAAATTTCATACTGACTATGTGTTTCGTTCAAGAACAAGGTTTGGAGAATGCCATATTTTCTTCTGCAGTTACTGGAACACTCGAAATAAATTTTTTTTAATACAAGATAATGAAAATAGAAAATTTTTACTACATATTAGAGGGAATTCGAGAAGATACAATAGTAGAGCGAATTCGGAAATATTCAAATTTTTGTCAGTACTACTAGCCTGTAGATTGCATTTCTTTTACAATTTTTTTCCACATTTTTTGTTTCTGTTATCGTAATTTTTATGGTTCACATCCGATAAACTTTTTCAAAAACTAAGCTAATTAAAATTTCACAGTCTACCAATTTGGCGAATAGTTAAACTATATCTGTCCGAATACATAAAAAATAGGAAATTAACAATTTCTCAACAATGGGCCACAAACGTTGGAAAACTAATTCTTCAGAAGCCATGAACTGAAATCAAGTGTATCAAAAACTAAACCAAATAACGTACCCCAAATCTCAAAAAATGCATTTTTTAAATTCCTTCGGAATGTATCACATTTTATATTGGAGAAAAGTCAAAAATATTCGAATAAATGGACACAAAAAATATATGACTTTATAGGATCTCTGTAGTATTATAATGTCTTTGATCTCATTTTTGGCCCAAACAAATCTTATAACAAATTCGTAACTAGGGGTGCCACCTGAAATTCTAAAGATAATTCTTGAAAATTCTTCCAATTTGAAAGATGATTTGTTATTTCACATAATTTTAGATTTTTTAGTTCTAGTTGGTATATATCAATATTTATTTAATGTCAAATTGTGAATGCTAAAGTTATCATTGGGAACCTTTAAATTTTTAATTTCTTTATTTAGTTATCATAATTGTTATTGCCATTGGAAACGGGTTCTCATTTACACCCAAAAATGTTTAGAGTGTTTGAAATATCCAGATTTTTCAACAATTGTGAAGTTATTCCCAAAAAATTAGAAAAATGCAACAATTATCTTTTCTGGTTATGTTAAATGTTGTGAAATTGTTTAAGAACTGTTTTTCTATATACATGGTTTTAATGTATATTCAGCAAGTACTCAAAAGTGACAATTGGATAGTTTAAACTGTATTCTGTTAGGAAGGATCTCTAAGTGATCTGTGTTTGGATAGATAAGTATAACACAATATACAAAACACTATTTATATAGATACTGGTTGTTCATCTTTCTCTCAGAATAACTGTGAGGCAGAATTTCTGTACGGACAGCCACTACTCCGGGTAATTTTGCGAAACTGCCTTACTACACTTTGTCCTCCATATTACAATATTCAGATACTTATCTGTAGTTGGAAAAAATCTGAGGAGAGAAAACCGTAATAAACAGGCAAAATAATTTAAGATCTCCTCAATAATCTTTTCCAAATTACTTACGGATGACGTACTTGTTGTTAGGTGTTCTCTAAATAATGTTAAAATGTTCTGTTTATATTTTTTGCTGTTTTCCAACAAAATTAAAGTAAAATATAAAACACATTTCATTTGTTTATATTATGTAAGCTGACTGAAACAACAACAAAATTTCATATGGACATTTCTACAACTTTTTCAAATTTTCCCATGCAAAAAAAAATGAAAACGCTCTATTCTATTTTTTTTTTTTCGTATTTTTCTGGCAGTCGTTTAATCAAAAATTACCACAAATTCATGTAGTTCTTGTCACAACTAACTATGTGCCTTCGAAAAACCTTATAATGAGTAGAATTTTTTGTTAGGCATGTTCCTGAAAAACAATACAATTCCATCGAAATTGAGTTCGCTCGCGAAGGAGTACAATCATGGCGAATCGTGTATACGTCGGTTGAGATATAGAGAGGTTAAAAGAGAGACAGAATACGGGCATCAGTGACAGTGGCATAAATATTCGAGCTTTGCAAGCAACCAGTCCGACTGCTTATCACTGGATTCGCACACCATTAATTCCAAATCTGAAATCACGAATTCAAACATTATAAAATGATCATCACTTCATTTCACCAGCCACAGCCACCTATTGTTTAAGAGAGGGTTAAATAATTGAATGAAGCCAACGCCAACTCCGCACCGCCCTGCCGCTTGATGCGATGCGATGTTGTTTCCGTTCGTGGATCTGCTGATTTGCTAATGCTGATTGAATTGAATTACGGCTTAGTTTGGAAGAACGACGAAAATTGGGTAATCATTTGAACTGGGGAATGATTTAAAGTTTCACCTTTACTTGTGGAGTACTACGACCATAATATATGATAGACAGACATTGTCAATAAATTAAACTAGTGGTCGCCCAGTGGTCGAAATTCGACCCTACTTAATCAACTTGTGAACATTATTAAGGTTCCTTTGTCAAAAGTATATTTCAATAAGAAATAAATTTTAGGAGAAACCGGAGAAGTAGGCGTCATGACCCCCCCCCCAATCGTTCACGTTAGAATCAAATGTAGATTTTCCAAATTATTATAAAAAATGTGTTTTGGCTGGAACTGATCCTGGTAAAATTTTTTGGATATAATAATTGAAGGATTAATTTTGTAACCTAAAAGTTTCCGTCATTTTCAGCTTCAATCGAGTTCATAGATAGTAAAAAAGAGATGACCAACATACCTACAAAAACTTACTGCTACTTGTTCGTTAGTCTATACTGATCTTCTACATTGAGTACTATACTGCTGAACAATAAACAACTCTTGATGCTGAACTATCAAATATAGTCTTCAGGTGATAGTCTGAAAGAGAGTTGGCCTGTCACTGTCAACCAATCTAATAGCATCTAACGCTTCGTCCTTTTTTTGACACTCAAAGTCGCCATGCAAGATCTCGAAGGAAACGTATGTGAAATAAAAATATGTGTTATTCTAGAATCGATATAGATACCTAACTTACTATAAGAAATTAGTAAAACTGACATTTAATGCACTGAATTTTTTGATATTTTAAATACACATCGTTAAAATGTCAGTGACATGCTTATTTGAGATATGAAGAAATAGGGTCAGGTAATGTAAAATAAATTACAAAGGTCTACAAAGAAAACAGTGCAAAGTACTTTATATATAACATATGGTTTTCATGCTGAGGACGAGTCTGCTTTCATAAATGATCCCTAACCTTTCTGTATTCAGAAATATAAAGATTTTCAGCTATTAGCAATTTTAAACAGACATTTTAAAATGTTAATGTTATGTTTATTTTAAGTAAAACTCACCTTGTATTAAAAGGAAGGTCTTTGCAGGAATGGGGCCATGCAATGAAAAATAAATTGATTAAAAGATAACCACATTGTCACAAAACAGCATTTTCAGGCTTTAAACATATTTACAAAAGTAGTTATAATTTTCAATACGATTTCCATTATAAAAAATTTCTAATCCAATTAAAATTAAAATAGAAAAAATTAGATCTTTATTCAGACATTATAGAGTTACGATTTCACCTCGTAAAAAGAAAATGCAAAATAACTTAAAAGTTAGTCTGGACATGAAGTAGTTACCTATACATTACAAATAACCACAATAAGTAATAAACTTTAAACTACGATATATCTTTAAATTCAGTCCAAATTCATTAATTTGAGTTAAACAAACTTACCTAGTAACCCATGACCATGTCTGTTTTATATTGACCATAAAAAATACAAAGCACCTATTATTAATTAATATTAAATACCTCAATTTTTGTTGACAATTTTTTGAATATAATACAATAAGGAATTTTCTGATTGAATTCAAAACGTTTAACCTAATGAAAGTTAAGAGATGACAAAAATCAAATTCTCTAGAAATAAGATGGCCATAAACATCAATGTTGCCAGATCTAACTATTAATCTTGAATCTTACGATCTATATTAGTAGCAAATTATATAAAAAGTATCCGGCAAAAATAAAAAGACTCTAAAATGAAAGTATGAGGTTAAGTTCAGTTTAGATATAATTAGATGACTTGCAACATAATTCTGAGTTTAGTTGACAAACCCTGTATACAATGCAATCCAAAAAACGACAAATATTAGGTGATATAAATTTTTGTGGGTTCTATTTCAATAGAATAATAGTGTAAAATAACTTTAGGAAAGAATGGAAATGTGTTTGCTTTACGTTTGATTTAGTTTGGCTTTCATATTTGAGTCAATCAATTTTAATGATTTTCTGTCCAAGCAATCTGGCAGTAATGCTACTGTTATTTGTTTAGCATTAATTATAAATAAATTTTGGCATTCTGCACTGAAGATCGTCAGTAGATATTAAGCAAAAGAAAAACAAAGAAAATCGGTTGAGCGACAGAAGATAAAATCCGAACCGTTTTGTCCATGTCTATTTATATATAAATAATCAAACCGTAGACCAATTCAGGTTTAGATATTTTACATATTAATCCATTATTTGGTCAAGATTTACTTCTGGTTTCGCTTAAAAAAAATATTATGTACTGTGCTGGAGAACTTTGCTTTTGAGAATTATTTCCAACCTCACATTAAGATTGTTTACATTCCTCTCTTTCTCGGAATGTGGCAATATAATCTGGTAAATGACAATATAGGTCCTTATTATAGACCATAGACTAATCAGTATTTGCTACTTGCCTTGATTTTATATTTGAACTTATCACACTTGTTTTGTCTCCATAAAACCATCAATTAAAACTTAAAATTCTCCTTAACTTCCTTAGGTACTTTAAACTTATACTCACTGACAAATCTTATATTTAAACATCTCCATAAGGAGATGTTTAAATATAAGATTTTTGATAAAACATTAATATTGTAGTCATTTCTTCCATTTGTTTTTAATTTACCAAAAACCTAACTGTTTGATGGGATAAAAAATCGATGTTTTGTAATGTTAAAATGTGACATAACATGTATTATTTAGATTGTTAGGTTTTATCAAAGTATGTTAAAGAAATACGGTGTTGCCATTTTCAAAAATATTGTTTTCGAAGTTGCCGAAAAATCTGACAACAACCGCAATTATTAGGTATTTGTACACTTTTCTACAATTTTCCAATTGAAAATACTAATTTCTGATTTCAAATAAAAAACAATAATAGAAATAAATATTATTTGTAATGTACTAAACTATATTGATAAATAAGTTTGACAGTAGAGTTTATCCTCAAATTCCATTACACACAAAGTCCATTACTCCGAAGATTCTTCCACTTACCGATTCGACGAAATACGATAAGAGGTCGCCTCGGCTCATTAAAAACAATTGAGCTCCGTAAACGGCATCGAGCACCTCCCACTTCGGGGGTTGGGAACTTCGCTAAATCATCCGAATGAGACAGAAGTCATATTATTTTTACTTTATGTCTTATTTGGTACGGAAAATTGAGGAAAAATAACGAAGGTGACAACGGCTAAATGAGAAAATACGTTTCGGTCGGTTCTTAATGACAGCGGAAAAATGGGCCGCAGCACATTTTTAATGCCACGCTTAACGCTCCACTGGAAATAAGTTGTCGCTGTTAATGCAGGTGAATGAAGGTATACCCCAATTTCTTGCTAAAAGATGATTACAGTTATTTGATTTTATAGAATGAAATAATATATTTTAATTAATTTTAGTGAAATATTTATCAAATTAATAATTAAATAAAATAATAAATAAATAAATCATTTACAGGAAATTCTTAGGAAAGATCGATTTTGAAGAAGAATTTAAACCCCATAACAAAATATGTATTGTATTAGCAAATTATATTATACTAGCTGTAGCCTAGTGGTCGAAATTCGACCAATTGTGTCAATATCTCTGGCAGGTTAAGTAACCAGAAAATTTTATCGTGACATTCTATCCTAGGACTTTAGGGAGAATAGCAATTACACGGAACGGATACAGATTCAGAACCTCTGTGTGATAGTTTCCTCGAAAATCCTAGATGTCCATCTTACATCTCGCTTATGCAAATAACTAACGAAATTCAAGTTTTTTTCACATATAATTCATAGGACTTTATTTGTGTTCAAATTCGTAATTCTTAATTTAATATGACAACAATTCAACCGCTAATGGGCCACCCTACATATTTATTTTTTCTAACCTCCCTGTATAGCTATAATTGCACTCAATTCTCTAACATTTATTAAAATCCTCATTATAATAATTCCATCTCATTATATAGTTCTACCACCCTGTATATGCAACTGCTCATGGACCAAGCATAATATATTTTAACATCTTTGAACCACCCGGTATACCATTCTGTATATGCCACTGCCTATGAGTCACCGTATTTACTCTTTTTGTTTATGAAATTTTTAACTATCTTCAGTAACTATAATTCTAATCCGACATATATTTCAATCATCATATACATGGAACTCTTCGTGGGCTACTCTACAAATCATTTCCTTTTCTAACATATTTTATCATCATCCTGTATATCTATAATTCCTCTCACCCTATATTTCATCTTCCCTATATATACAACTGCTTATCGGTTACGAAATGTTGCATTTCCATTTCCGCCACCCTGTATATGCATCTCTGTATAACATTTTTTGCACCAACCTGTATAACTGTATTTCTACTGCACCTTCTATTCCAAGAACCCTGTAAATTCAACCGCTAATGGGCTTCCCTATATAATAATTAATATAATAATTGTATTAGCTATAATTGCCTTCTACTCTATATTTTAAACATCCTATAACATATCTGGAATCGCCCTGTATAATTATGATATACAACGATTACTTTACCACTAAACAATAACAACGTTTGCATGCCACTTCCAGAAGTACATGCTCTAAGTATATAACAGCATTGGTCCCTCTTTATATAATTACTCAATGTTTTGAGTCTGGCGGCGGCGGCACATTCAGTTGTTTGGCGTTGACATTATAGACGTAAATAATGAATTTCTATTATATTTTATTTAATGAATGAACCAATGTTATAAATTAATATTAGCATTCTGCACTGAAGGTAGATAAAATCCAACTTAGATCGGCGCCATCTATGAACAAGTCGCTTAAGCCTTAATCTAATTTTCTAATGGTGCAGCAAAGTATAAATATTACTTAAATAATCAACTTTTAATTACTCAGATTTATGCTTTCAAACCTTCTATTTATAACGTTACTTTTTATAAGTTTTCACATTTACAGAAGAATTCCCATGTTATATTATTCTACCGGTTAAGAGTTGAATTATTTAATTTTAAGAAATTTCATGTTAACTAAATTTTTGTCTCTAATTTCCATTTACTGCCTCTTTTCCATACCTTATATCGTTATATCATTAAGCTAAAAATTAAGAATGTACACACAAATAGTTAGGAAGTGACACAATTGGTCGAATTTCGACCAGAGGCGATTCTAGTCATAATTATTTAGTAAAAATTATTCTTTTTTGCAATAAATTGGACTCTCATCATTTACAAATGTTACAGAATATATTATAGAAAGACAGTCTCAAAAATCGAAAATAGTATATGAGGGCGATTAGAGCGTTATGTCGCACCCTTCTCAAAATCTCTAATCGAAAGCCCGACCTGCTAAATCTAAAGCTCGGCCTGGTTCGGTATGATGATCTCCGTTCTAATAAATCAGTAATTATATTTTATATATATCTAATCTTGTTGTTCGCGCTGCTACAGCGACGCCTCCCCGCGGGGATTTTATCCATTCCGCATTCAGAATTCAATTTGTTTTCGGCTGATAATCATTTAAACCGCACTGCATTCTGAGATATCCATCTTGAATTCGCGTTCTCTGTAGTTTATCTAATGACATCCGTTTAATTTTATACAGCATTTCCGTTTTGAACGGGATAAGCTGCTCTTCATGACTGATTTAGTGCTAAAAATATATTTGGGGTTTAAGAGTAACAATTTACTACAGTTTTCATTTGCATTTGGTTTCCGGAACAACATTTTTTATTGAACATTTCAGTACTTAATTTTTTCATGATGAACTAAATTTTCTTTTCGTTGCATTTCTGATTGTATATTGTCTGTAGTTTTATAATAAACCAAGTAAACACATACTTACATTAAAATAAACACCATTATTTACCTTGCCAAATTTTATGTGTATGTACCTAAAATTTACTGTTTATTATTGATTGTTTACCTGACCACACTGTTTTTTTTTAAGTTTGTTAGAATGTCGTTATATACGTTAATTAGTTTAGTTTGAAAGCATTTTACTATCATCAGTGGCAATCTCGAAGTAACTGCCTCGCCAGTAAATGTATGATTTACATATTCTACTCTAGTAGCCACATCCTCAAATTCATCGGTTATTGTTCTATAAAATATTACATTGTTTTCAGAGCACTCTAACACATTATCACACCCTGTATAAGGATACAATTGAAAGTTTCGATCCACTTATAGCTTTAATCAATCTAATAGACCATTTCGAGCATAGCCAATAACTCAACACGGTTCTTTGGAAGAACGAGAATGATATAGGAAAGTCAACACATAAGGGTGTCCCTGACAACCGAAAACGCCAACTGCTTAAGGGTTAGAATGCCCTAATACACCCGATATTAAATCGGGAAATATGGCCAGTCGTAAATTATGATAAAACGTCATTTAGTAGTGCATGATGTATTAAATCAAATTGGTGAAACGATAATCTTGTTATGTGAGGTAATCTGTTTTAAAAATATATTTATATATCAATTTGTAGTTGCTTTTTTTCTCTCTCTAGTACCGAAATCGGATCGATTCGAATGCCATTTTCATTCGTTTGATTTCGTTTCATTATTATGATAAATCTTTTCGAATATGCTTTGTCCCGAATCCAAACACTTTCGTAATTAAATTTTCGATACATATAAATGCGAATATGTGTTTGAGTATGCAGATGTTAATTTCAATTATATTTTTGATGTATTCATATAAATTGATTATATATTGTACAGGATGATAAATACGTTTTAGATGAAAATTCTGCTTCTATGTTTAAATATTTCAAGCCAATCAAAATGGAGCTCGAAAATTCAGAAATCATTACTTTTGATTTATATGAAAGGTTAAAGTAAAATCCGCACCACCTAGTAGACTAGGAGCTAGATAGAAAAAAATAATTATATTTTTTCTGAGTTCTTTGGAAATAACACCACATAAATTTGAATGTCTGTATATTTCTAAAGTCCAAACGTTTCAACCTCTAAGTCAGACCCCGTTTTCAATGGTATTGACACAAAATGAACAAGTCATTAAAAAATTAAAAGGATTCACAATGATAAATATCGTAATCACAATTTGACATTACAATATTAATCATTGCGACATTGCGGGGTCTGATTTAGACCTTGAAAAGTTTGGACTTTTGAAATATACAGATTTTCAAGTTTTGTGGTGTTATTCCCAAAGACGTTAGAAAAAATAAAAACCAGAGATGCCACAATTATCATTCAGAAAACAAAAATAATTATACTTTAAAAAAAATATGCTTTAATAGGAAGCAAACCGAACTAAAAAGCAGAAAATAATTTTTAATTATGAACAGTAGAAAGTCGAAAAATCTATCATGATTAATTACCTCAAAATAAAAATATAATAAAATTTAAGTTATTAACAAAAAAATTCGATTCAGACCAAAAAGTGTGGGGTGCATTTCACTATATTTGCATAACTCTCCTCTTATATATAGTATTGTCCTCAGCCCTTGACACGTGTGCCAATATTCAAGTTAATCATACTTCTTAAGGTTGGTGAAAATTACGTTGAAAGTTTGTGTTACATACATACATACACGTCAACCTAATAAAAGCGTATTAAAAAAACAACTTGATGGAACATCTAACTGCAGTCTGGAGAAACGTATTTACATTAAAAAATTCAATTAATATGTTTCTGGCACCATATAGAAACAATAGCCAGTAAGAAATGTGTCACTTAAAATCGTATTTAAATTTTTAATAATTGAAGAAACTAATTCAACAGTACGAATCTTTGTACCTACATAGAATATATAAATGATGCAATCAGTAAAAATTGTATTGTGGACTCTATTTATACAGATTTTCAACGAGCATTCGATGTCGTTAATTTCGGTCTCCTTGTTAGGAAACTCTCGGCTTATGGTTTTCATAGACCATTACTACATTGGCTTGAATCTTTTTTAATAAATAGAAGTCAAATTGTTAAGATTAAAAATTTCGTGTCTGAACCCTTTCATGTCACATCAGGAGTCGCTCAAGGCTTGGGCCCCTTCTATTCATACTTTTTATAAATGATTTAAATCTAGAGATCAAAAATTCTCAAATTTCTTTATTTGCTGACGATGCGAAACTATATAAAAGCATTAAATCAATTCAAGACAGAATTTCCCTACAAAGTGATCTGGACTCGCTTCGAAATTGGTGTTCTTTTAACGGTTTTACATGTAACCCAGTAAAATGCGTTGTCATGACTTTCGGTAAAGACTCCACTAATATGTTTACGTATAATTTAAATGGAGCTAATCTTGGGAAGGTAGACGTAATTAAGGATCTCGGGGTATATATCGACTCCAATTTAAAATTTAAATTCCACTTGGATTATGTCGAATCAAAAGCCACCAAACAAGTCAACTTCATCAAGAGATTTTCAAGTAAATTCACTAGGTTTGAAACTTTCAGAATTTTGTACTACGCATTTGTTTATCCTATTCTATCTTATTGTTCAGTCATTTAGAGACCCCATTGGGATTACCAAATTAAATTACTTGAAAGGCCTCGTAGATCTTTTCTTCGTTATTCTACTTTCAAATGTGGCCATTTTACAAATCACAATTATTCTAACATTGCACAAAAACTTAAAATTCCTGATCTGTACTCATCAATGACAAGAAGTGATATTGTTTTTGGTTTCAAAATCATTAACAACAAAATAAATTCTATAGACTTGTTGGGTAGGTTAAATTTTCACGTTCCGAAGAGACATTTACGACACTCTTCTTATTTTTATGAGTCTGAATATCACTGGGTATCGCCCATGGCTAGAATATCGGAATTTATGAATAATAACTGTTCGTGGCTTGATTTGTATAATTGTAATGTTGCTAATGTCAGTTTTAAATCAAAAGGTATATTTAATTATTCGTAATCATTTAAGTGTTGTTTTTATTAATTATATATTTATTAGATATAGTTTGTTAATAGATTTTTGTAGCGTTTCTTTGTATTCTTGTACTTTGTTGTATAATTTTATGTAATGTAAATGGGGTTTTGCCCCGTAAATTATAAATAAATAAATAAATAAATAAATAAATAAATAAACAGTGAATAACATAAAGAACTAGTGAACTGAAAAAATAAGAAAAATAACTAGACTGAAATGAATATTTCAATGCCTTATTGTTCTTGAGCACAAATATTTTTTCCACACAAGCTATTTTTATTATAAAATTTTCAAAATCTGAAATCATCATATAGTCCAGTCATCTTAGTCAAAATAGTGTAAAACTCTAGTAATTTAAGATAGTCGGCTGTAAACACGTATAAACCTTTAGTTTAACATCCTAACACTTTTCTCAAAACTTACTTACGATAACGTGAACGCGACTTGTAGATAACTAAGGTCAATGGTCAAAAAAACGATTTTTTTGCTCATTTTTTGCAAATATCTCGTTCCCTGTACAATTTATGCTATTTGTATTGTAAATATTGTAGGGGATACAATTCTCTCCAACTTTTATTTGAAAAATTTTTTTGTACCTCAAACCGTTTTTAAGATAAAGGGCGGTGAGCGCGCAGTCTTTCATTATAAACGGTATTTGAGAATGGAGTGCGAACTTTGTTGGCGATCTATAATGCTCCAAAATTCGAGGACAGTATCGATCATCTTCGTTATACATCATTCGTCAAATCAACCAAACTTGCAGTTATCAAATCTTCCACCAACAAGTGCAGCAGCTCACACACATTTAAGCGTGTTTACTATTAAATTCAGACTTACTTAGGACATGATTTAAAATCCCAGGAATGGGGTTGGATAATGTAGAATGGCTTCCTGGAACCACCACTACAATTCTACCTCCAGCTCCAGAAGATTTGCTGAACACAATATTCTGCAACTGCAAAATGGTTGTGGTTCGCGATGTGGATGCAGAAAATCTTTAGCTTGTGGCCAGTGTAAGGGGCAAGCTTGTCTCAATTCTTCACCCTATCAGAGTGATGTCAATGTGGATGGGATATTTAACCCCGTAATCCTAGAAGAGTTACAGATACAAATGTCGTTGAAGATGAAAATGAAGAAGAATTGGAAATTCCACAATCACCAGACGACGATAATGAAGAAGAAGAAAACTAAAAATAAGAACATGGAGTTCTTCTTATTATTATTCCATTTTTTAAATTTCAATCATGAAAAATACATGAAATCATATTTTTTTATAAAAATATTAACCAAAAAATCTTTTGTCTTCTAAACGTTGTTTGTGGCATAATAAAATGAAAATTTGCAATCACATCAATAAATATAAAGCCATTGACAACGAAGTCAGAATAGACTTTGAAACGTTTGGTATTCCTGCAATATACGTAGTTTTATTTCTATTGTGGTGTTATTCCCCAAAAAAACATAAAAGTAATCAAAAAATCTTTTCTTGTCTTTTTATTTACTTAGGAAGTAATCAGTATAAATCTGAATATAATTAAAATGAATTTAAGGAATTTCGGTTAATAATTTTCTTATAGTACAAGAGGTAAGTGTTATTAAATGAAGATATACTTAATTCAGGAAAAAAAATTATATTAAATGTGATATTTAATGAAAAAATGTAAATTATTAATAATTATATATTTTTCAATAATTAACAGGTATATCTAGTCGAATGTCTGTCGCCTGCGTTTTCGAAGTTATTCTTAATTATGATTATACTGGTAGCGGTTTTGGCATAAGTACGTGATTTGTCTAGATTTTGATAGGTTTTGCTATCTTTGATGTTTTTAAAATTTTTCTATCTTGAACCATTTTTGTCACTTATCATTTTCATACTAGATCTATTGCATTATTTTCAACTGTTTGAAAACGATCTTTCATGAACAAAATTTGTTTAGCTCCTTTTTCAAGACCGCTCTCAAATCTCGAAAATATATTATAACGTTGTTTAATTTACAGACATTTTTGTAGTATTTCTTTATTTTTTTTTTACAGTATGAGATTTTTGGTAATGTTACTATTATTGATATTTTTCACACTTTCAGGTTTTTTGACAATTTTTAATATTTTTTATATATTTGGTAATTATTAAATTTTCTGAGAATTTCTGCTTTTTATATTTCCAAAAAGGAGGAGGTTATCAATTCGTCGCGTATTTTTTCGCTTTTTTTTGTATGTATGTTACCTGATATCTTCTCCTGTGGTGCACCGTTTTGAATGAATATGGTCTTGTTTAATAGAGTATATATCCGGATTGGTGAAACTTCAAATTTTGGAAAAGAATTCTAATGGTAAAGTGATAAAATTTGTGAATGAACACATGCGTGCATGGAAATCGACCAATATCCCTAATATTTTAGTCGATTTTTCGATAACTCCTTGTGGATGTGTATAGTTTTTTAACGTTTAATCTATTAAGAAAGATCTTTAGGTGATCTCATATACTTTTCTGCGACGTGCAACTTGCAGAAAATCGCAGAAAATTCCAAAATTCTTATCAAAAATTTCATCGAAATGACATAACGGACATTTCTTCATAAATATTTTAATTCCAACGTAGTGGTGCGATAATTTTAGGCACTGGAAGTTTTAATTGCGAATTTGAAAATTTTCTATGTACATCTCAAGCGTATAGGTAGTAAAGCATAGTATTTTCGACTCCTTAAATCAATGAGTACCAAAGTCGTTTTGTTTATATACCAGGCAAATCCCTATTTAAATGCAAATTTATTTTTCGATAATTCCTTATGGATGTGTATAGTTTTTAACGTTTAATCTATTAAGGAAGATCCTTAGGTGATCTCATATACTTTTCTGCGACGTGCAACTTGCAGTTTTGCAGAAAATCGCCGAAAATTACAAAATTCTTATCAAAAGTTTTATCGAAATGACATAACGGACATAAATATTTTAATTTCAATGTAATAGTGCGGTAATTTTAAGCACTGGAAGTTTTAATTGCGAATTTGAAAATTTTCTATGTACATCTCAAGCATATAGGTAGCAAATCATAGTATTTTCGGCTCCTTAAATCAATGAGTAGCAAGCTCTTTTTGTTTGTATACGAGGCAAATACCTATTTAAATGCAATTTTTTCCATTTTGCGAAGATGGTGCTTTTGGTTGTCACATTCTCACTGCCTAATTGAAAATTCAGTGACAACACATGTCGAACTTTAAACTGCTATTTGGTGGGTTTATAGACAGGGTGTTTAGTTATAGCAAACAAAATCACAAAGAAAAGTGGTAAAACGAGTTGCATTTATATGCATTTATATGAAGATTGAAATATAGGACGGACTAGAATGATAGTGGTCCGTAGGCAGCCGTATATACAGGATGGTTGGAATATAGGGTGGACTGGACATTTGGTGGTATAAAAATGTTGGAAAAATGTGAAATTAAAATTATATAGGGTGATTAAAAAACTGTTATATGATATGGACATATAAGCAAATCATATATAGGATGGTTGAAATATATGCTGGAGTTGAATTATATATAAAAGAAATAATTTTTTAATCACACTATATATAGTGTGATTAAAAAATTATTTCTTTTATAGCCCATAAGAAGTTGCATAAAGTGTGGAGAGGAATTAATGTTACACAGGGCGATAATATAAAATGTTAAAAATGAAATAATTTATGGGGTAGCCCACAAGGAGTTATATGCTATCGTTGAAATATAGAACGGATTTGACTCCGTAAATATGGGATGGATTCTACTCCGTCCTATACTTTACAGAAGGCAGCTAACAAATTTATGCTTGTCCGTGGGCAATCGTATGTACAAGATGGTTGGTACATCGAGGTTGGAGTGGAATTATCTATAGTTATACAGAGTTGTCAAAAAAGTTGAAAAAAGGTTACATGGCGTAGTCCATAAGGCATAAATACATTTTGGGCTTATTAAGTCAAGGCGTACTAGTACATTTTGTTAGTAAAGATTTACCTGTCAATTTAAATGAGAAAGTACCATTGTGTAATGTTGAGGCTTTCAATGTTACCTGGTTCAGAATGTCTATTAAGGTTTTGGAGATACATACAATCAAGTGGAATAAAGAATGAAAACTCGACTTGAGTTCAAAAAAAAACTAAAAAGTTAAAAATAAAACATTTAAAAAATATATATAACCCACTTCTACCTATAACTCAAAAGCTAAAAATAATTATAACAAAATACAACTCTAGCAAATATATAGCACATTCAATGTTGTTAGGTACCTACCCAGGAAGTAAAAAATGTAATATTTTTGAAGTCGGTGCCAAGCAACAATCAAGTTTCCCGATGAATTAGTAGATAAGTAGGCAATGAAGGATTTTTGGATATTGCTTGGCACCGGCTTCAAAATATACTAGATTGGTAGGTAATTAATTTGTACAGAATGAGCACCTTTTCATGTTTACATTTTTTACTTCCTGGGTAGGTACCTATACATTGAATGTGTTATTTATTTGCTAGAGTTGTATTTTGTTATAATTATTTTTAGCATTTAGTAATAGATAGAAGTCGGTTATATATATTTTTAATGTTTTATTCACAACTATACCTTTTTTCAGAAATTTCTGTCATTTTTAATTAACAATAATATATTTATTCACTTAAAGAAAGGAAAAGAAAGTAATCATGCCTTTAATTAATTCTAGTTCCCAGGAAATAGTAAATTTTTCAAAACCAAATTCGTGCCCCCCCCCCCCATTTAAGAATTAAATAAATAAATAATGTTTCACTTTCTGCTTATATATAAAAATGAATTTTCAAAAGTAAAATAAGAAATCTCCCAACCTAGTAATTATAAACTTCATGTAAAAAAAATAGAATGTGTTCAGTACTTTTAAATATTACCCCATCCAAACGTAGAAACAAACAAATTTAAAATATTTTTATATAGCAGGATGGATTGTATCTCAATATGGTTAAAGCGCCGGAATAAATTAACTTTCCAGCATCGTCTTCAAAAACAATTACAATTTTGAGAGCTTCACTAGCTATAAACATATTCTGAACAACACTAATCATTTTGCAAAAAAATCTAGCATAAATCTACGCAGTAATCTTTTAATTTTGGAAATGAACCATAAGAAAACTACACTTTTATATATGAGTAGCGGGGGCCGCGCAAATATTTTTATTTAGTGCAAAGTGATATAATTAACCAAATCCTAGAACACGATCACAACGCCAACTACCCGGGGTCCAATTGTGAATTTAAACATTCCAGGAACTCGCTCAAACTAACAAAAAAATTCGTCAAAATCGAGGAGTTCAAAAAAATATATCCCAGATCCCGATTGCAGCGCCACCTACCGAGCCAGTCTAATCTATACGGGGATCCACTCGCACACGCAGAAAATGTAATCAAATTGGTCCAGCCGTTTAAAATTACAATGGAACATATGCGGCTATATTCAAGCAATATTTCATGGTGTAGCCTCCCTGCTGAATTGAAAGATTGCAAAGAAACTTGAAGAGTTGTCGAACTAGAGGACTTGGGTTCTTAAGAAGAAACGAAGAAGAAGACTGGTAGACCTGAGAGACGACCTGAAGGACTGTATTAAAGAGCACTGAAGATCGGCGGGCAAATGGTCTTTTAGGCTACTAACTAAAATGAAAAAGAAGAACTGTAAGTACTCTCTTCGAGGTTAACTTCACCTGAAAATTTCATCGTGACATTCTAACCAATGAATTATTTGTAACAGCATTTACATGGAACGACTCCAGATTCGGAACCTTTATGTGCTACTTTTCCCCGAAAATCCTAGATGTCGGTCTTTATATCTCGCGTCTTTAAAAAGAACTGTAAGACTGTAGAATTGAAGAACTGTCTCCAAGGACGAATACCAATATTTTTGGCATTTTTTATCGGTACCTCAATGCTAGAGATAAGGAATTGGCCTTGAATAACTAGGTGTTTGAGGAAATGTATTATTGAAAAGAAAAGCTTCGAGACAACAGAAAAAGAGTTTGAGGTCTTTTGTGGGGAGAATTTGTATCGAAAGACGGAGAAAGGGAGAAATACTCATAGAATTCTACAGGTGATAGCCTCCCTGAAGAATTGAAAGATTGCAGAGCAACTTAAGGTCTTGAGAAGAAACGAAGAAGAAGAGCTTAAGATCTGTGAGAAGTACTAAAGGAATGTGTTGAAGAGAATTGAAGATAGTGGACAAATCGTCATTTTGACTAACTGAAATGAAGAAGTAAAAGAAGAGGCGTAGGCCTGAAGAACTGAAGAATTCGCCCGAAGGATAGAGAAGAAGAACATATCTTTTGACAGTATATAGCTTTGAAATGTCAGAAGGTACTTTATTTTATAATTAATCATATCCAAAAAAAATGGCTTACAAAATAACAAAAATTCAAAAATAAATTCATTTAATTAGAACACCATGTATAGAGCTTTCCAGGAACGACTGCAAGCAAAATCGGGACCATCAAGTTGGCGCGGCCAGAGGACGAGAACGACAAACGAGGAGCGAGCTTCGAATTTCCGGTGACGGGCCGCCAGCGGTTGGTCGTTGGTTGTTACGGAAGCGCTTCCATTGTGTGTGACGTCATAATTAACGAACTAAACTTAACATGTGCTTTCCTGTCGCCATTGTACTCTTTCGAATTAATTACACCGAGAGTTTCCTTTATTATTTCGATACCCGCCACACCGTTGGTTGGCAGTATATCAAATGACCCGTGCTCCGTGCAAACCCGTGCCGTGTCGATACCCGTGTCCCTAGTGGTGGGGCTTCCTTTGACATTTTGAATCTCGTTATTATTGGTTTTAATTATCTTTAGGATTTGTATTGTTATAGTTGTTGCATAAATCTGGAGAGGGTTAGGAGTTAATTAGACGAGAAAGGTTTGATAAATACTTTGGAACTATTTTCAGAAGGATATCAGGACATTTAGATATCTAAAAATAAGATATAAGCAATGTTTCTTTATTTGTATATTGGGAAAAATCCTACTAAAATTTAAGTATTAAAAGTCAAGCATAGGTACGTCAAAGTCTGAATTATTATGTCAGATGATGATTACTATGTCATGTGTATTTTATCTGAGGGTGACACATGTGGTAGCGCACTATACTCCGATCGCGTTACCGAAGAGAGGAAGGGAGGGAGAGAGCTTGATCAAGAGTGGAAGTCCAAGGAACATACTGTCTCCCTTCAGACAAACGCGTGTCATAAAGCTAGAGAGAGAGAGAGAGAGAGAGAGAGAGAGAGAGAGAGAGAGAGAGAGAGAGAGAGAGGGGGGAGAGAGAGAGAGAGAGAGAGAGAGAGAGAGAGAGAGGAGAGAGAGACGATCAAGACGATGGAAGTCCAAGGAACGAGTTACATTGTCTATCAACTTCAGACTAACGAGAGAGAGAGAGAGAGAGAGAGAGAGAGAGAGAGAGAGAGAGAGAGAGAGAGAGAGAGAGAGAGAGAGAGAGAGAGAGAGAGAGAGAGAGAGAGAGAGAGAGAGAGAGAGAGAGAGAGAGAGAGAGAGAGAGAGAGAGAGAGAGAGAGAGAGAGAGAGAGAGAGAGAGAGAGAGAGAGAGAGAGAGAGAGAGAGAGAGAGAGAGAGAGAGAGAGAGAGAGAGAGAGAGAGAGAGAGAGAGAGAGAGAGAGAGAGAGAGAGAGAGAGAGAGAGAGAGAGAGAGAGAGAGAGAGAGAGAGAGAGAGAGAGAGAGAGAGGAGAGAGAGGAGAGAGAGAGAGAAAGAGGTTTAACACTCTCTCGCTTCTGTATTCAGTATTCGAGTAACTAGAAGCGAAAGCAGAAGGCGTCATTTTACCATCGATCCCGGCAGGGATCAGTTATCAACTACGCGGATGAATTCCCGGAAACCACCTAAAACATTTAGTGGCCGCTAAACTTCAAAACAAATATATATATGTATATATATATATTTTTTTTAAGCTTTCGCGGACACTAAATGTTATTTTGGGTTTCCGGGAATTCAGCAGTGTAGTTCATAACTGATCCCTGCCGGTATCAATGGTAAAATGACAACGTTACTCCAATACTAAAATTTTCAGTAGCGTGCGCGCCGTTATATAGTCGGGTTCGGCGGTCATCGGTTAGTACCGTGAATGACTGCTTGTGATTGGCACTTAGCGCTCAGTGGCCACGTCTCCCACTTAGTAATTGATTAATTTCGTTTGATTTGTTATAGGGTGTTTAATAGAAGTTCTGGATTTCATTGGATGCGTTTAGACTGTGAGCCCTTATCGCGATTTCAATTGCCTATGTTACAAGTCTAGATATAGAACACCTGAAACCGTTATTTCCCTAAAAACAAAATCTTAACTCTTTTCCAGACAACATAAAGGGTCGAATATCAGTTTCCTTATGCTTATAATCTCACCAATGAGAGTTCAGAGAACAATTGGGACCAATGAAAAAGGAAAATCGGAAATGGTAACATAGCTCGGGACGGACTCATGTGAGCCTGTTACACTGGCTGGGTAATTTTGCAGTATTTATATTTATTTGTTTCTTAAGTTATAAAGCTAAAATTAATCACCAAATTGTGTTTATATATGTGACAGACCTATGCTTATTCATTGTGTTTGTATTTGTTAGCTGATTACATGATATTATGTATTATTACAATGTTTAAATTCACAACGCTACTTCAAAAGGGCTTAAGATGTCCCACAAAAAAGCTACGCCAAAAGAAACATCTCTTTGAGGCACAGAACAATGAAAGTCGAAGGGTGTTGGTAAGGCAATTCATAAGATCTATTACACGAGGAGTGCGGAGGTTTTATCTTAAATAAGAGCGAATGGATTTTTTATTCTAGAAGCAGGATTGACTGATCTAAATGGGTCTAAGAGATAGGAACGAGCAGTTTAGTACTGGTCATCTTCAATTACTTTTTAAAGGTGTTTGAATTGATACCTTTGGTTACGACCTAAGAATCAGCAGCGACAACCAGATACAAGATATACAAAGGAAAATGGGCCTAGGTTGGACAACATATAGCAAATTATAGGATATTTTTAATATCGAAATCTCTATGAGCCTTATAAAGAAAGTGTACAATCGATATGTGCTCCCACTTGTAACCTATGGTCGAAAACACTAACCTCACTAAAAATAGAATACATAAGCTAATTGGAAAGATCAATGTTAGGAAGTATAGTTGTGAACCATGTAAAAATCACAGAAATTTAAAGTAAGACGGGAACAGAAGAAGTCAGAAGAAATAACCAAGCTGAACTGAAGATTTGTAGGCCATGTGGCACGACTCAAATTGGCTAGATAGACAGATAGTTGAAGACCAAACAAGAATACTCACAACAACAATCAAAGTAGATATTTACCCCACCATTAGCGGATCCAGTGGGACCAAAGGACTTATCTCAGTTGTATGTTATTTTAAGATTATTTTGCTAAATCCTACCCTCAGCTATGTCAAACCCCCATCCCCCAACGAGGTCAAGCGTCCCCCCAAAAGAAAACCCTGGATTCGCCGCTGCCGCTGTTTATCTCTTTAATCATTCAGAAATTACTTAATAGAAGGACAAAACGATTAATAGAGTAGAGACCTCTTGAATATAAAAGAAGCCACACTAACGACGAGGAATAATAGCAGAAATAAGCCAGTTGGTAAGATCAAGTAACCAAGTTGAAATGGAGATTTACAGGCCACATGTGACAAGCGATGGTGGTTTGACGATATACGGGAACAAGAATGCAGCTGGATTCAGGGTAAGTTGGCAGCCTTTGTGGAAAAGGGTAAAATCTCGCGGTGAACGAGATATAGTCGTATGGCGTACGCGATATGCGTTCTGTGTCACCGATCCGAGTCTATAGGGTACGTCAGCTGTCAACCGTGTTCCGTACCACTGACCCAACACTATGGCCTACCAATCAGCTGTCAAAGTTCCGTGTCATCGTTCTATGTCCCCATGCCAACGCCCCATACTAATTTTCCGTGCTATACGTCAACGCCCCATACCATGCCATCGTTCGGTGATATACGTCAAAGAACACATGGCAACTGGCCAATGAGAGCGCTCCAATGGGGGCATGGTTTATGACGTCACACCAGCGAAGTAGAGGGGGGAAATTTGGTTTGATTTCGTGGTTTTGGGACCTTAAATTCTCTTGTGGGAAATTACATGTAAAACTTGACGATTTTGCGCTCGTACTGGCATAGCTTATCTACTTCTGGAGGATAATGATGAAGTTGTGAGGCATATTATTGGTTTGTGAAATTTGAAGTATACGAGGTATCAACAAATACCGAGTTATTTTTGGAATTGCAGCTGATTTCTACAAACTCAAAGAACGTAACAATACCTATAAATCATTGTTTTCGTTATACTATATGCGATTAAACATCTAAATGCTTTTGAAATTAACAAACCTGTATATTATTTTAAATGTCATATTTACATTTCATGAAATTCCTGTTACTACCTTCACTAAATGGTGGCGTATAAAATTTCTAATCCCGAATTCAACGCTGCCTCAGTTTCGGGTGAAATATATTTTCTTTCTCTATGTATATGGCAGACGTAATGTTATATAAGGAGAAACGAGGAATAAAGATGTTATCAGTTGAGAAACATTGAACAATTAAAGTGATATAGCAAGGAGATGAGAGAGAGAGCAACGATCTCGTCGGTAAAGAAGCGCGGTGGCATTAACTACCCCGTTTTGCTTTACTAATTAGTACGAGATGTTTAATTGCCGTCTTAGACGCCAAGATCAACGTGCTTCTGCTTGCTAACCTGAGAGCTCCTTTGCTTTGCCGCTTCTGCCAGAAGAAATTAATATTTTAATGGTTTTATATTATGGCACCGACTGCTTAACTCGTAAAATGAAAGATTGCTTTACCGCTCATGAATACATGGATTTTGAGATAGACAGCACGAGGGAACAGTTTGTAACTGAAATAATTTTGAAATATAGGATGAGCAGTTAGATTTTGATCATTTCGAGAAGCGTCATTACACACAGCTTTTTTCAGTACATAGCGCAAAAAATGAATAGAATTTTCTTACTAGAACAATTGGTTTAATATGTACGCAAAGATATTACAAATATTGTTACGCACTCAGCAATCTCCCCTTCCATATGTATCTATATATATATATATATATATATATATATATATATATATATATATCTTCTAAGAACTTTTTCCAAATGTGTTTTCAGAATTAAGAATAACAATTCGCATCATATCCTCTTTCTTATCAGCGCCATTCTGGCCACTTCTTGAACTTTAAATGGACACTTTAAGTTTAATCATATAAGTTTGTCATCCTTGTCTCTACCATCCATACAGTTGGTAATGTTGCTCTTTTCTGGTATTCTGCCTTTTGTCGTATGTGGTTTATTACTGTTACGAGAATTCATCTGATAGCTTCAATCGACCATCATCCAATTCGTGGAAGCGACATTCCTCCGATATTTCTGCGAAGTCGAAATATTGTTTGTGACCAAAACCCTGGGGAAGTTGAGAGTACGCTTCTATTGGGTAAACTGCCAAGCAGATGTTAACGATTGATGCCGGAGATGTACAGTTTGTGCAGCAAGTAATGGGCCTCAGAATAGAGAAAAAGCTCCCATGAAGCAATATAACGTGGGCAGTCCATTCGAAAGAGTAGCCACTGATGTTGCCGGTCCATTTCCTGAATCCGACTCTGGAAATAAGTACATTGTGGTGGTGAGGACTATTTCAGTAAATGGTCAGAAGCGTTGCTGATATGTCCTTGTCAAAGAATGGATTAGCCGTTTTAGTGTTCCCTTGGAGTGAGAAGTATGATGGAAACAATTTTTTGATTCAGTGGCATAGACATCCTTGTATGCTGTCTCAATATTCGCAGCCCAGACTCGAGGACCGTTGACTGTTACTTATACCAAACTTCCCGTTGTCGAAATGGAGAGTCCTGCAAATATCGTCACACCAGGAAGGATTCTGAGACATTCCCGGACGAAATGGTCTTAAGGAGGGGGCAATGTTACGAGAATTCATCGGATAGCTGGTGCAATCGGCCATCATCCAATTCGTGGAAGCGACATTCCTCCGATATTTCGGGGAAGCCGAAATATTGTTGGTCTCTCAACTCGAGGCTGGCGGCTGCCATTAATGGGAATTCGTCGATTTCCTTGAAGCTTCGAGAACACCTGAAGGACGTTTCCCGGTGGCTCGTTGACCTTCTAGACAATTTCGATAATAATATATAAATACGGAGAGCGGACAGAAGATTCATTCTGTATTCGACTGCCGTTAGTATATCAAATATAAATTGTAAATAGTTCTGTGAATATAAATTCTGTTGAAGTAGTGAAAATAAATTAGAGTGAGTTGGACTTTGTTTTTAAATAAATCCAAGAACTGTACCCAATTGTTAAAATAAAACCTTACATTACTATAATTTTGATTCTTCCATAGAGAACTGAGTTTAAGGTCAAAGAAGTGTCGTGTGGGTCAGGGGGTAACAATTCTAGAAACAAATATATTTTTTTGCATTTCACTACCATAATGATTTATTATCATAACTGTATGTGTGGCTCTCCCGATAAGAAGTTTTCGTTTCAAAAAATGATCTCACATGAATAAAAATGAAAAAAGTTTTAATATAATAATAATTAAATTTGAAAATATATTTATATGATATTTACTTTGACATTTAAGTACGTTTGCCTTTATTATTCATATTTACTGAAAAATGTATTTACATTATAGAAAAATGTGTGAGATCACCTCCGAATTATTGTATTATATTACAAGCTATAATTGAGTCGAAAGTTTCTTAACGGAAGCCCATGTGTTGCGACACGACACGATACGATACAACACGACCGACCGACACCAAACACTGCTTCACAGGTGGTGGTCAAGAATCTAAAGCGAACGGTCGCAAGGGTAAAGTTCTCGTGTTCGGAACCGAGAACTATTATACACATAAAATGAATAAAACTTATCTTAGTATTACATAGAATAAGAACTTAAAAACTTTAAATTGTTGCTACCGTATATATGAACTAGGCTAGGTTCCGGGTGAGAACCGCGTCTGCATTTATTAAATACTCGACGTTTCGACCCCTGCTTTGGAGCCATTATCAAGAGACAAAGGTGAAAAAGAGTTTCAGATTCTAGATCGAACTCAGGTCCTCAATCTGCCTACTGCCCAAGAGACACTAGGTAGCTGAAGAGCCATAACATATCTTAATACAATCCAGTTTAAATCATCAAAATTACTTAAGCAGTTTTTGAGTGAACGCTGGCCATACATAAAAAATGACGATGAATTGATAATCGCCTCCTTTCTTGAACTTTTTTTATTTTTTGTCTTAATTGCTGTTGCAAACCTGACCATCTTATGAAGTATACAGACTTTTAAAAGTATAGTGTTATTTCCAAAAACTTGATAAGCACAAATTAAAGATGCCACAATTATTAAAGACAATTATGTGTATTTTTTTAATAATTTTCTTTGACTTCATGAAATTACAATAAATTTCGAAACCAAAAACATTTCCAAAATCCCATCGAACTAAAATTTCACGATCAATATTTTTTCTTCTTGAAAATCTTGACAGAGTATCATGAATAAATTTATCTAACCCTACGATGTTTTGAATAAATCAAAACCTTTCAGTGCCAGTGGCAAGGAGTTAAAAGCTCCCTGGAGAGAACTACAAGCGAAAGTATATCTATAGAGCATGTTTACTGCGAAAAGAAGGTTCGAAGCCAAGATGGAAAATGGAAAAAGCATCCAGAATATTGTGTCTGACGGCCGGTTTGGTCAGGAGCCAATATGTGGTCGAACGCAGTAAAATATGAATATCGTATACGCGGATAGGGTATCTGTTGGGAGATAAAGATGTTTCTATGGAAAATATGGACAAGGGTATAAAAAAGTGAAATTTTGCTTGAAAACACGCTCTGAATAACTTCTGAAAGTGTTTTGTATAAAATAAATTGTATCTTATGGTTATGGAGCGTAAAGAGAAGTAACATTTTTCCATGTTGGTTAATCTTGGAACTAAGAGCAATCTTAGCATAAACAGATTTTATATAAATAAAATGAAAAATTAATTGTTTTGCTTCCTATTGCGCAGCATATATCTAAAAAACAAATGATACTAAAATATACTCACTGGCAAAGAAATCGCAATACCCATGTTAAAGTTTAATTTTTTTAAATAAAGTTTGTTAATAATTTGTTTATCCACCATGGTTATCTATACACTCCCCAACATGTCTTGGCGTTGATTCAATAAAGTGGTGCATTTCTTTTTGCTGATACTATCCCAAGCTACCTGTATTTCATGTCTTAGAACCTCCAAAGTCCGCATCTGGATGGCTATGGCAACAGATTCTATAACAAAGTGTAAATTTTTCTCTGAAGATGGCACAACCAAGGATGAGGTCACAACCCGGTGGGCGATAGTGACAACAACATACGGACAAGAACATGGCGGCTGTTGGATATGACGTCATAAAATGACCGTCGGATGGTTGACAACAACATGGCGGTTGTTGTGCCTAACGTCACAACATGGAGGTTGGTGAGCTAATAAGAACATGTCAGTAGTTGGGCATGACGTCACAACATATCCGTCAGTGGGCTGCCATCGTGCGGCATATAAGAGAATTAACTACAAAACAGTGGTGCGCTTGTGAATTTCGAACGTGGGATGATTGGGTCAAAGTATCACGTGCGGATGCGAGCTAGCCAGACGTGTGTTTCTGTATGTTTACAACGGGTATGTATAAAGTCAGATTGTCGATTGCTGTTTTGGTGATTCTAATGTAATAATTATTATTCTTTCTTGATAGCATTAGAGATGGGCAGGTCCGGATGGACACGCATCTCCGGACCTGCATCCCTAGTGTTAAGGGTACATCCGACGGCAATTCGGACACAGATGCGCGGACCTGTCGGAATGGTAACAAATGCATGCAATGAGCGGTACTGAATATAGTTTAGGGATGTGTAGGTTCGCATGGAGACGAATCCTCGGACCTGTGTGAATGGAAGAGGTATATCGTTACCGATCGGCGGAACCACATGTTGGTGTTATACGCGGGAGCGGCATCGAAACATGCCATAAGCGGTATTGAATCAATGACAGCGGACTGAGAACTGCGGTACGGAGTGAGGACACCGGTATTACCGATAGTTTGATCATATGGAAGTATTGATTGATTCATGATTATATATTTTTATGGTTTTACTTGTCAAATATGACTATTTTTATTTGTAATTATTATTTTTGATAAATAATTATCGTTTTCTCGTAATTTTATTATATAAAGGGTAAAAACCAACAATTTTTTATAGATACACTTTGAAACTTTATCTGCTTGTTCGTAATTAAAACATTATCGATTCAGCGCCATAATGTCTTGTTAACAGTATTACAATCCAACACTCCGCCTGCAGTCCGACTCCGGTGATCACAGTTAGACAGCCGGACCCTTATGGGCCCGACGGACACGGGTCCTGGATGTACATCTTTGGAACTGGATGCATATCCGGATCCAACTTCGAATTATGACCGGACTTACCCATCTCTAAATAGCATGTCTGTAATTGTGTTAATTTTAAATGTTACAAAATTGTTCTGACAGCTCGCCAAAAAACAAAATTAAATCTGCTTAGTATTATTACCATGATATTAATTTCATTAGTTAACAAACTAGCTTCTCACAAAGCGTAAATATATTGAAAACTGTTTTGGGCTCATTTGTTTTTCCTAGCCACTGACGATGCTTTTATTGTATTTTGATCTTAAAGGTTTGTTTCTGAATGGCAGTAGTTTAATAAAGAAATTTAAGAACAAATTTAGTTCGTATAGTTGTTTTTTCACCTGTGTAGTTTTCAAGTTATAATAAGATCGTTGCAATAGTGTAATAAATAAAAACTTCTGTAGGGTTAAAACCCTAGACTGTCTCAGTTAAAGAAAAACGTATCTGATTTTGGTTGAGGTGAACCCTAATATCAGTTGATTATTTATTTTGTGAACAGAAGGCCATGACCATGTGCTTAGTCATATATGTTGGTTCTAAATAAGTATTCTAAATGACTCCAAGAATAGGTAGTGTAGTTTCACATAAGCAGTAACTATGTCAGTAATTTGGGTCAGCTTGTAGTCATCCTTGTATTTGATAACTAATTTCTTCTGGTAAATAATGAGTTTTTGACAGAGTCACCTACGCTCGATTCAAATATTTCTGCCTTACTTTCGTTTCCTGCTTCAAGTTTCAACTACTTATCTCGTGTGTGTTGTTTTCATAGTTATTTATCTCCCGAATTCGTTTTGTAGCAATCAATTCTCTCTGTCTCACAAATCACTTTCTTTCAGTTGTATTTTCAATTTTGTCATCTTCTGTTTCATGATGTTCTTATCAAACACTCTCTTTGAGGGGTCATTCTTCTGTTCGCAAGGACTTTAGATTTGGAACCTCTGTGTGCTAGTTTCACCCGAAACTTCTAGAAGTACAACATTACATCTTGCTTTATTTTGTCTGTTCATTGGGTTTTCTCTGCTCCATTTTTTTTCCTGCAACACATAAGTATTTAAAAATTGTATATGTAGAACAAAGTATAGTAATGCAATTTCGTAAAATTGCCCGGATTACTGGCTGTCTGTACAGAGATTCTTCCTCACAGTTATTCTGAGAGAAAGAGATGTCTACAAAATGATCAACCAGTATTCCTGTATATAAGTAATGTATTGTATATTGTGTAATACTTATCTGTGTATGGAGACGTTTCAACTCCGAGTCTGGAGTCGTTGTCAATCGTTTAGTGTTGTTTTCGAGGTTTTTTCTAAAAAATTTTCGCTTTGATCTTCAATTTGTTGTTTATCAAAAAATTTGACACTGACAATTTGTCGTTTGGCGATCACTTGACGCTGAGGTTACCGTTTTTTTGTTCTGTTAGCAATAAATTCCTCCAGTCCAAATGAAGGTCGGCTGAAGGTGCTCCGATTTCAGTGTTGTTTATCATCATACAGCTGGCTTCTTTAAGTTTTCTCATTTTTAAATTTTCTTCTTTCAACAAAATCTTTGTTTTATCCCAGTCTACCCTATGGCTGCCGGTGCTCGTTAATACATGATTGGCCAAATTTGATTTGTCCACATGTCTTCTGGAAATGTTATATTGATGTTCTTTTTTCCTTACTTCTAAAGGTCTTGAAGTTTCACCAGTATAAGAATGGCCACAGTCACACAAAACACTGTACACACAATTTTTAGAACTCTGGGTTGCGTTAAACGGTTTGGTATGTGTGAGGATAGAGCGCAAGGTATTATTTGTTTTAAAAACAGTTTTAACGATGTATTTATTTCCTAACCGCTTAATTTTTTCCGATACACCTGGGATATATGGAATTATGTTCATAATTTGGTTGTCTGTTTGTGTTTGGTTGATATTAGTGTGATGGTTATTAAATTACATCTTGCGTCAACAATAATCTAGTGAAACTGTACTTTTGTCTTAAGATAAGAACTTTGCCTCTTCCACCATATAAGAAACCGAACGCTAGAAGCGAAAATGTACAAGAAAACTCTCTCGTGTATTTAAACCAGAATGAGTCTTGAGTTGGTTCGCAAAGAATATTTTACACTACATCAAATACAACTCTTGTTAGGTTAGGTTAGGTTATACATTTCTTAATTAACATCTAGTTGCTGCTAAATAAACCAATGTTTTGATCGGTATACCCTGTATAGTAATTTATTCTCGTTTGTTTGGCGGAACATATATTCATTGCATACTCTTGTATTCGGTATACAATATCCATATTAATGTTACCATATTTCATATTCTCATTCATATGGAAATCTCCAGCAATTAGTCAGAAATCCAACGCAGTGAACGCCTGCGAAAGCAGGAAGTTTTTCCAGATCCTCTGTTTTCCCATACTAGTATTTTGAAATCATTATTTGCTTAAATTATCAACTATTAGACAGAGTTTGTTTAAAAAATTCTATTATAATGGAAGTTTTATTATTCTATTTTATCGCAGTTATAGAAAAAATATATTCATTTATTTATTGACAAATAACTTAATTTTGCTACATATACGATTATTTTATATTAAATCTATAGTCTTGCAGAACCTATAACATCATTCCAAACACTTTCAAACCAAAACATCACACCACTTCACGTTTAATTTCATTCAATCAGGTATCAACTTGACCAAACTAACCGAAATGTGTATTACTGTTATTCGTCATTACTTAGTTTCAACCCTCATCCAATTTTGTGGGACAATTTTGATAGCATTTTGAGTGATAAAGCTGAACATTTGGCACAAAAGAAAACAGTGACTCAAAAACATAAACTAATATGACTTATTACAAAACAAAAACCCGCTGTAACCTCACTCCTTCAGACGACCGTCCACACTTATCTGACTTCCTCTTAGACTCTATCAGTTTACAAGCCCTTTCCAAAGGTTCCAATATCGCAGTGACGCCAAAAACTATCCCAAATGAAAGAATCATCTCTCAGGTACTATGGTTGAACTTACAGATATTGAGGCTGAAGATACTCGTCAAGACATTGCTAGAGTACTCCGCACATCAAAGCAACCAAAACCAAACCTAACTTCTAATGAAAGACATGGATTAAAACAAATACGTGATAGGGAAGACATAACTATTGTTCCTGCCGACAAAGGTAACGCGACTATTCTTCTCAACACTAAGGACTATGTCCACAAGATGCATTCTCTACTCCACACTCCAGACTACGAAATAATTAGCAATAGTCCCACTACTTATAGAAAAAGACCAAGGTAATCACCAACACAAAACATCTTCCTCTTGAAAAGTGTTCTAAATTTCCAGATATTTACTGACTACCCAAGATTCATAACTCGGACACTCCTCTTAGACCCATTGTCAGTTCAGTACAATCCTTGACCCAAGAATTAGCCAAAACCTTTCAAACTCTAGCCTAGCACGCATCGTCGTCCGTAAAGAACAACTGTTCTGTTAATACGTACTTTTCATTTCAAGACACTCGAATCGAAACCAAGCCCTAGGTTCGTCTAATTTAAAACTTCCTGTTGGCTTAGATATGTTGAAGGTACTTTTATCAATTGGCCTCATGGTAGAGATTTATTAGACTTATTTGTACTATACCTCAATGGTATACATTCTACCTTTCCCGTTTCTTGATGTTCTCATAACAAAACCCAGCAATGACAGATTCTCACATACCGTCTGTAGTAAACCAACCCCTACCAATTGATACTGAAGTACTCAATCACACTATCACCCTTCCCAATTGAGTTCGGCTCTTAGATCCAGTCGCTTAACAGATATTGACAATAGACAAAACGAACCTAATAATCTTCAATAAATCCTTCGACAAAATGGTTATCAACAACTCCCGAATACACTAACCCCGCCAGAAACAAACCACCAACAGCGGAAAGCCTTCCTTCTGTACATTAGAGCAGTCAGTGATAAAATAGCACGGATTCTATACCGACATCAAATAAAGGCAGTGTTTAGCACCACACAAACTATAGCCAAACTAACCGGGAACCATAAAGATAAAGTACCTAACGAGGCGTGTACGAAATTCCATGTCGCGATTGACCCCAATATCGGTCGTACCAACAGACACCATCGTAAAAAAGATCCGACTTCAGCTCTCGCGCATCATCATATCCAAACAGGACACTCAATCAACTTCGAGGACAGTAGAACTATCATATTATTCAATTCCCTTAAGGCATCCACTATTCGCGAAGCTATAGAAATAGATAAACGATCCCTTTGTCTAAACCGACTCGATAACAGCTCCCGTATTTGCCAGATTAAATAAACCAGACACGACCACCAACACCCAGCTAATCGCCGCACAGCCCCTTCCACACGTGACCGATAACTATAAATAAAAGAAGCAGAGCAGATTCACATTCAGTTCAGTAACCTAATAACTCTTGGGGAGTAAGCAGATTGGGGTCCCGAGTTCCACCTAGACTCTGAAACTCTTTTTCACTTTTTGTCTCTTGATAATGTCTCCAAAGCAGGAGTCGAAACGTCGTGTATTTAATAAGTTCAGGCGCGATTCTCACATGAAACATAGACTAGTTCATAATAATGACCTCGGAAGTCTTTCAGAATATATTATATATATAAAATTACTGTCTTTTGATCTAGAATTTTGATTTTTGACCACTGCTACCGTGACTTAAGAGCCGCCACTGAACTCATATCGTTTAACTTGTTTTTACTAGCCTTACGTATTAACCATTAAGTTGTTTCTGTATTTCAAACGATCAAGTTGAAACTTTATCCACTTATCATTTCTCATCTTTTACGAAACTACGAACTTGTCTCGAGAAACTTCCACTAAAATCCCAAATATTTTATTTGTTTCTATCAAAACTAAATCAATCTAATCCAACTGAAAGTGTTAAAACGACTGAAGGACAAAAAACTTTTATTACTTTTCTCTCTCATCATAAATAAAATTGAAACAGTTTTCATCACGACTCAAAAAGCTGTTATAACTCGATTCCGTTTATCCATCCGTCCGCAACTTTTATGATGAAACTCATCAGATTGTGAAACTTTGATTGAGATTGAGAAAATTGTCGGTTTCATAATATTTCGGGGAAATTTACGAAAAAAGAACGAAACAGGATAAATGTGTTTGTTTCTTTTGGGGGTAATGTAATAAGAACTATTTTTACTAATGGACCTTTCAAGAATTCTTCAATGGTTAATAGTTATTATGAACTTAATAAATTATAATGTATGTTACGAATTAGTTGAACTTGATGAATAAAGTGAATATAAAATAAATATTAAATCAATATTTAATAACGACAAAAACGTTATAAATAAACAGCAAATTCTACTATTCCAGGTTCATCGATTAGTCCTATTTCTCATAAATTGGCAGCATATAAAGCAATGATACATAGAGCTTTGAGATATATACCATAGTTAAAAAATATAAATTGAGCTTAATGTTAGGAGATCCATGAAAGTTTATATTGACAGATACAAATTATTCGATTTACACGTTTGTCAAATACTTTGAACAACCAGAAAGTTTGCATCGCCTACATATTTTGGGAGAATAGCTATAATATTATCTAATTTAGATTAAACAAAAATACTTCCACATTTGCTGATTATGGTTTACAGACAGTTCATACCTACCCTAAATCAGACGAAACCAGTATATACCATTTTATAGTTTTAAACTATTCACTAGAGTTCTTGAAAGCCAAGAAAAATATTTAAAGATCTTAACGAAGCATCTACTTCTAATTTTATTTTTAATTATCAATTAGATGTACACAAGAGCGTATAGCTGATTCTGCTTTTTCCGAATTAACTTATTACATTTATTACACCTGTAAGGGGCTTTTTCAATGATGAGAAATAAAAATGTTGCTTACCTTGGGGCGACTATATTCGTTTAGTCTTTTTCTCACAACACACTTTGAAACTTCACTTTATTAAACTTCTCACACTTAAGCACTATTTGTAAATGACTGCACGTTAGATATAGCCAACAATGTTTTCAAGAAATAATAATTGGCCATCCTACATTTCATGTAAAAGATGGGTAGTAGGTACTTTATGAAAAACTTTTGTCCCGGTTAAAACTTTTGGAACTTTTGGCGATTTCAACGATCTCACAGAATTCTCTAGTGAAATAATACGGACAATAGCTTAATTTCTTGTCTTATACTATATGTTCTTTATCCAGAGTCCCGTGTTAATTAATTAATTTATATTTTGTTTAAAAATGAACCTATTTACTGTTTAGTAATATAAGTGATATTATTACATTTCGTTCACATTATTTATTTTCGTTTGTGTTATTTCATATGATTCTTTCCACATACTTCAAAACGAGGTTCTCAATTGTTCTGCATATACCGGGTGTTCAAATAGTACTGGACCAGCACAATAACTCTTCATGAATGCATTATCAAGAAAAGTGTTTCACAGAATATTTGTAGGACATATCACCGTCTATCTAATTAGGTAAATGACCATGACCTTTAAAGTCACATTCATTTTTTTTAAATGGGACATCCAATTTTGATCTCAGACATGAAAATTTCATCGGACCAACTCAGGTGACGGGCTTATGAATATGGAAATTTCAGGCTCTGTGACAATGGGGCCATGTTAACTGTTGACTGGAAATTTGGTAGGACATAACCTTCCGCTGGCACAGGCAGTTCATCCTCACCTACGTAAATAAGGGTTAGATCAGGATTGCAACCCATGCTCTAACGTGTGGACCAAAATTTCGGTTTGTTCTTTGGGTTAAACGCCAAGTATAAATTTTTCAAGGAAGCCCAGGGTGTGAGTTCATCTTCTGTTACATCGTTGTAGCCCTACATTGTGTTGTGGCTGTTGAAGTCGCCAATGAACAAAGAGCGTGGTTGTTGGTCTGGCGTCCTAGTAGGATCCCAGTCCTTATTTGGTTGTTTAAAGTTATTGGTTATAACCAAGTCTTACACCTGGATACTGAGGACGGCAGCATCCTCACCAAGATAGTAGACCAGAACAAGAGACGCATCCTTGGGGACATGAGTGACCAAGCCTTTCGTGTAAAGCAAGAACATCGATACTTTCAGATGCACCCCTAATCATTGTCATTGTTAGTAGCATCATAGCAATGAATTCTTCTGTTATTTCTTCGTAGCTAGTGTATATATTTTTCTCTTCACTCGTTTCAGTATCTGAACATACCTTCTTTTTTTATTTTCAGATTTGCTTGCAAATAACACAAATACGGGAAAGTTTGTATAGTTCCTAAGTTTTAACCTAGGGTTTCCCTTATGATTTAATGGGATCTTTGGAACATCAGAATTTCTTTTACCTCATTTTTCGTGAATTTAGTATCTTATAACAAAGTCGCACCTAGTAGTGCCACATTAAATTCTAAAGATATTTTTTTTAATTCTTCGAAATTGAAAGAAGATTTGTTAATTTCAATTGATATTTAGACTATTTTATTTCCTACCCTGTATATATCAAATTAGCAATAAGATCTATTAGTTAGGTCAGCGAATATAGTCAAAAATGTTAATGTCAAATTGTGTATTCTATAATTGTCTTCAAACAATTCTAAAAATAGTACAAAACATGTTTATCTTTTCAAAAAATGGCGAAGATCGTATGTGGTACTCTGATAATGCCCTTTTTAGGGTTCCGTATATACAATATACGAACGTGACCCGAACAGGTGTACATATCGTAAAAGAAAAAAATTTGATTTAAGGGGTACTTCTGGGGGGAAAAAACTAAAAAAATCGACCGTTCCCCCCCTGATCTCCGAAACTACTGAGCCTAAAATTTTGAAAAAATAGGAAATATAGAGCGTTGCCCGAACTTTGCAGGAAAATTAAGGAGAAATCATTAATGTTAATTTTGGAGGGCAAATTATAGAATTAAATAAAAATTTAAAAATAAAAAATTTTCAAACGCATCATGTAATATATCAAATGAAAGGTCTCATTCTGAGGAACACAAATATATTTTTTTTCATATTAAAAAACATTTAAAAAGATCTTAACGAAAATATACCAAAATTTACCCATCCCCCCCTTATCTCCGAAACTATAAAACGTAAAGTTTTGAAAAAAAAGATTTATAGGTTCTGACCTGAAGTTTACTGGAAAAATAAGGAGCAACCTTTTTTTAATTTTTAATTTTGGGGGGCCAATTACAGAATTAAATGGAAAATATAAAATTAAAATTGTTTCTAACCCATCATGTTATATATCAAATGAAAGGGCTAATTACGACGAAAACAACTATATTTTTTTCATATTTTTAAAATAAAAATAAGTTAATTAAAAGATATTAACAAAAATATAAAAAAATTTAACTATTCCCCCTCCCTTTATCTCCGAAACCATAAGCTGAATAATTTTGAAAAACTGGAAGTATAGCCCCTCACCTAAACTTTACTGGAAAAATAAGAAGAAACCCCTAATATTCATTTTGGGGGTCACATTATAGAATTAAATGGAAAAAAATATATATATAATTGTTTCTAACGGCTCATGTAATATATCAAATCCCAGAGCTCATTATGACAAATAGGTACAAATATATTTTTTTAATTTTTAATATATTATAAAATATATTAAAAAAATATTTAAAAAAAATACCCATTCTCCCCGTTATTCCCCAAACTCTAAGACCTCATTTTTTTTGTTTATAGGAAAATAATGAAAAAAAAAATACCTAGTTATATTATTTGGCCTCCAAATAATAGAATTAAACGGAAAATAAATTACTAGAAAACCCCCATAGTAATTTTAGGGACAAATTATACAATTAAATGGAAAATAAAGATTCAATTTTCAAACGCATCATGTAATATATCAGATAAAAGGTTCATTATGTGAATTCCAAATATCTCATATTTTTAAATCATTTGTATAAAAGATATTAAAATTATTAAAAATCGACTTAATTCCCACTTTAGAAACTACACTATTTAAAATTTGAAAAATATATTTTATTTACATTTTTAAATAATTTGAATAACAGATTTAATAATTTATAATTTAAACTTTGACCTATTTTGCCGTTTTTCTTCCAATCTACAGAGCCTTAAAATTCAGACAGTAGATTATAAAAGGATTCCCTGAAAGTTTATTAGTAAAATAAAACTTTAATGTTAATTTTTGGGGGCCAAATTAGAAAATTAAATACATATGTATTGTAATAAAAATCAAGCGAATCCTAAAGCAGATAAAATAAAAAGTCTATGTGTGGAAAATCAAAGTGTATATTTTTTATAAATTTACAACGCTTCCTTTAAAAGATATAAGGGTAAGTATAAGAAAATGCACTCATTCCCTGCTTGTCTGAAACTGGAATATTCGAATCTTGAAGGTGGTACGGAACCCTAAGTATGCGAGTCCAACTCGCACTTGACCAAATTATTATTTATTAAACTTTTTTCTAGAAGAACTTCTTCGGAGATATTTTTACGGGATCCATTTCATTTTCCATTTTTTATGTTTTTGCTTCCAACTGCTCAACAGCAGAATACCATGTACATACGTAAATATAATGCTTATTAAAACAATATTTTGTTCTATTTTTACCAAATTTTTACCAAAAACTAAAACAAAATAAATGGCAAGGATACTCAATTAAGGAAAGTGGATAGATACCTAAATAAACGATTGAGATGACTGACAGAAATTCTGTCAATTCGTAATGCGTGTCAATGGGAAATGCTCATATTAAGGGATGTTTTCGCGGCCTCGAAACTTCACTGCAGTTTTCGGGGTGAATATATTAATCGAAGCAATGTGCACTGGGGTTAGATATATTTGGTATACACTGTATACGCACGCATACATACATATGTATATCTTCAAATTGATTTGTCACACTCGAATAAAGTGTCTCGCGGTCGCGCTTGTAATGTTTTCCATTGATAACCATCAGTTGAGGCAGAGGTTCTAAACCGGGATTTTAAATTTATAAATGTTTGGTTTAGAATTACGATACGAACAAAAAATTTAATTCTCTGTTAGCAAATTGAAGGTAGTTACGTTATATAAAATCTACTAAATAAATAACTCTCTATAAAACGAGTATTCCTAAATAAAAGTTATTAAACGCAAAAACAATAAATCGTTTCTGGTAGAGACCGATCATCAGCCAGAATAGTCTGACACAAAAATATCAAGAAAACGAGGAGTCAGATTATTTAGAACAATGGTGTGAGATAGCGGTAGGAAGATTAACAGATAGTTCAGCTATTATTGAAAAGATGGTGCCATCGTCAAAATGGGTAAAAATAAATTCTTAATATTAATTCATTAACACTGTTTCTAATATATTTTATTGATAAAAATAAAGCTCACCATCAGCTGATGAACTAAAAAAAAATAGGGCAAATAGGTTAAAATTGTATTCTTTGCTGACGATATTTTTATAGCGGTCTTAGCACAGAACCCTGAGTGGGTAAAAATTTGTCCACATTCTCAAATTTTAGAAGCTGGTGTGGTAAAAACAATCTTGTTTTAAACGTTGACCAGACTATCGGCTTACGATTTTATATTAGGAAATATATCCCATAACTTATACTTAATATATATGCAACTAGTCACAAAGTGTCAAACAAAATTTTTGGGCGTCCATGTAAACAAAAATTTAAGGTGGATCTCTCATCTAAATCACGTTAGCAAAAAACAACGCAAACTTTGCTATAAGCGCACAAGCTCCACCCGTACAAACTTTCAGTTTCTCAAACTTTGCATGCTGGTGACGAACATCGACGTATTTTGTTTTCATTAAAGGTGTTATGGTCAGATGAAATTAGATTTACTAACTGCGGTATGTTCAATAGACACAATGAGCATATCTGGGCTAAAGAAAACCCTTTCCATGTAAAACAAAGACGACCCCAGATAAAATCTGGTTTTAAAGTTTGGTGTGGTTTCATAGGGTCTACTATTGTGGGGCCTTTTATCTATGACGAATCACTTACTGGGGAGCGCTACTTGCATTTCCTGCAATACACTTTTCAAGACATGTTGCATAATTTGAATTTGAGAACTCGTTTAGAAATTGATAACATGATAAAGCACCTGCTCATAACTGGTTATTAGTAAGAAAACACTTAGATAATATCTATCCAAACTCTTGGATAGGAAGAAATGGCCCACACGCATGGCCACCCCGGTCTCCCGATTTGGCAGTTATAGACTTCTATTTATAGGGTGCACTAAAAAACAAAGTATACAAAAGAAAGTATGAGACAGTTAGTGACCTAAGGGAGGCGGTATTACAAGCAATTGAAGAAATTGATAAGCGGTATGTGAGGAAAGCGGTAATCTCAATCTTAAAAAGATGCAATTTTTGTCTAAATAACAATGGTGGACTTTTCGAACATAAATTGTAACCATTATTATGTACTTTACTTTCTTAAGTTTTTAGTAAGTACCTACTTATTTAGTTTTTTCATTATATCTGATATACCTATTAAAAAAATCGTTCAATGTTTTTTGGAATAGTTATTAATAAATCAATTTACTTCATGGCTAACTACGTTAAAAGTGAAAATAAGAGAGAAAAGCATCCATAACTCCGTTATTTTTATGAATAACTATATCAAGCATTACGAGTATATCGTTGAAAAGGTCTAAAAATGTCCGATCTTTTGATGCCATAGCCAACTATGGTTTCCATTTAAAAAAGATAAATTTGTGTCATATCTCGAAAACGAGAGCTGTCACGCAAACGAGGACATGGCAATCATATTCGGGATACAATTCCCTTCAATTTTGATACTTACACTGTTTTCATAAAATCAAAAACAAAGGAGCTAGACGGATTTGACTAAATCGACAGAATTTAGTTTTTTTCAAAATATCTAGTAAGCCATGAGATTTTACAAAAATCTGAAAGTGTCATTAAACTGGGCCAATAAAACTGCAAATCTTTCCCAATTTATCCATTGCTCTATCTCCGCTAGTTTCCGAGATCCCCATACTGATCATAAAAAAAACTCACCCTATATATATATATATATATATATATATATATATATATATGGATATATTGTCTTGATTTGTGTATTATCTTTTGATAAATATTAGGCGATCTTGGTGGCCATAAGTGTAGAGCCACGTTTTCATTTACGCTGCAACCTATTATCCAGAGGTGAGGAAGGGATACATTCAAAATGCCTTATCATTGTCCGCCAAAACTAAAAAACATATTTTTTCCATTGATATAAAGATTGTTCATTTTGAATTTGTACTTTAATAACTACAAATTTAAAAAAATCTGTCCATTATTTATTTGTTTGGTGTTTAACTTTAAATCGTTTTAAAAAAAATTATGCATGAGGAAAACAATAATAAGGCTCCAGGACAACGATCTGGAGATTGTTTGAGGATCACTGACTCCTATTTAGTCATTTAAAATATTGACGATAGTATTTAGCATTAATAAGAAAGCAGAGCAACTAGACAGAAGAACATCAGAATAATTTAGGAACTTATCTCACCGCAGCATTCGTCTAATAAATTTCACGATAATATCTCCTCTCTCTGTCGCATTTAACTTTTCATTTTTACTATTTCCTTATCGCATTCGATTTAGGGGGACCATAATTTTGATCCTGCGAAACGAAACAATAAAAAGTAATGCCGAAACAACCGCGCCTTTCGAAACACGCGTATAAATCTGCATCGTTTCATTTTTCAATCGACAACAAAAAAAATGCGAGTGTGTGAGAGAGAGAGAGAGAAGATTTGTGTGTCTTTGAAACGTTGGATTCGCAAAAACAACATTTTCCCAATGAATAGCGATATCAGCAGCCAATCAGCAGGTGCCAGCACATAAATTTTCGTCTGACGTAACGTTGATGTGTTAAAAGATTGAATTTTTGAAATATCACCGTTCCGATGTTTTACGTGTCTGTCCTGTGCATTACGATAAAACAACAATTGACGTGAGTTATGGCGTGAAAGCGGGCTATATTTAGCTTTTACCACGTTTTTCAAATCAGATTATTTCTGTTATTGTTCGTCGACATAAAACACATAGTGTTAATAACAAACGTAATTAGGCCACTTAAATATGAACAGAGATTGGGAAATCTCGATACTGGTGGTAGTAGACACCCTTAATGGGCTGATTAAGCCAAACAAAGCTAATTCCAAAAGTTGATAGTATCCGAGAATAAGCTAGCCTCAATTAGAAGAACATTATAGAAGCGGAAGCTGCTTAATAGAGGACAATACCTACACATACGAAAAAAGAGGAGAATGGTAGTGAAATGCCAAAACTGCATTTGTTTCTTGACATGGTTCTGACTAGCAGGACACTTACCTTGGAATAGCCATAAGAGTCAGTTCTCTTTGTATCTGTGTAAGAAATAGGAATTAGTTTATATATTAAGAGTCTCTTCATTTATAGAAACAGTAAATAAATATATATATATATATATATATATATATATATATATCATCATCATCATCATCATCATATGCAGCTAATTTCGACCATTATTTTATGGTGTAGCCTCTCTTACATATTCGTTTCGCAAATCTCTCCATGTTGTTCTGTTGTACGCTTTTTGGGACCAGGTTATGCCTGCTATTTTCTTGATGTCATAGTCCCATCTTACATGGGGCGTTTCCTTGGTCTTTTAACACCCCTAGGATACCATTGTGTGATTTTTGTTGACCACCTATTATCTTGTCTTCTTGCCAAATGCCCTGCCCATTGCCACTTCAGAGATTTCACTCTGTCGATAACATCTATTACCTGGGTTTTGTTCCTTATCCACTCTATTCTCTTACGATCTCTTCTCGTTATTCCGATCATGCATCTTTCCATAGACCTTTGTGCTACTTGTAGTTTTCTTGTAAGTTCGGTTTTCAGAATCCAGGTTTCACAACCGTATGTCAGTACTGGTAGAACACACTGATCAAATACTTTCTTCTTAAGGCGGAATGCCATTCGTGACTTGAAGATTATGGAGTTTCTTCCAAACGTCATCCATGCAAGTTTGATCCTTCTGTTTATTTCTGGTAGTAGCGAACCTGATATGTGTATTAATTGACCTAGGTATATGTATTGTTCTACTATTTCCAGAACTGTGTTATCTATTGTGATGTCTTGTGAGTCTATTAGTTCGTTGTACATTATCTTTGTTTTTTTTATATATATATATATATATATATATATATATATATATAAATAGGCAAAGGCAAACGATTAGATACCATTTTCTCCTCTGTCTCTCAACATTTTCTTCATTTTTGTTTTGTTTAGTAGCTACTCTCAGTGCAGAATGCTGTCCGTCATAATTGAATGTCTTAAACATTTTTGTTCCTACGTTGAGATTCCTTCAGTTGCAGAATGCTAATATTTTTATAATATTGGTTCATTCATTAAATAAAATATAATAAAAATTCATTATTTACGTCCATAATATCAACGCCAAACAACTGAATGTGCGGCCGCCGCCAGACTCTAAACATTGAGTAATTATATATAGAGGGACCAATGCTATTATATACTTAGAGCATGTACTTCTAGAAGTGGCATGCAAGCGTTGTTATTGTTTAGTGGTAAAGTAATCGTTGTAAATTATACAGGGCGATTCCAGATATGTTAGAAATAATTTTTTTAGTGGGTGGCACATAAGCAGTTGCATATATAGGGTGTTTAAAATATAGAGTATAGTGCGATTATAACTAATAACATATTTATATAGGGTGAGCCCATTAGCCGTTAAATTTACAGGGTTCTTGGAATAGTAATATTAAAGGTGCAGTAGAATTACCATTATATATATATATATATATATATATATATATATATATATATATATGTATGTATGTATGTATGTATGTATGTATGTATGTATGTTTATATGTAATTGAGTTCTGGAAAAAAGGCTCTAACGATTTCGATGAAATTTTCCTATTTAGAAGTTTCAGTGGATAGAAATCGATTAGTTAGGGTCTCATATTTGGGAAAATCGTTTTGCAGAGAAATTAAATAATTTTAAAAATTATTGACAGGTTGCGACAATCAAGATAGCTGATTTGTAATTTAAACGTGATCAATACAAGGGTGATTTGGTAACCTACGTAAGAGTGAGATTCGTTTTGTAAAAATTCTTTCAAACCAGGGTGATTTGACACCTGGGGATTTCAAGTTTTCAAAGTGATAAACTGCCAAGGCAGACGATTTTAGGATGAGTGAAATCTTATGAATTTGAATATAAATTTCACGCATATAAATATAAATTTGTGGTGTAAAAGTAAAATTATATAGGGTAGTTATTAAAATGTTAGGTGATCCATAAGATTTTCTATGCAAGATGGTTAAAATATAACGTCGAATATAATTATATCATACAGGATGGTTAGTAAAAAGCAAGAAAAAATAATTATATAAGGTAGCTCATAGCAGTTGGAAATTAATGATAGCTGACATACTGGGCGGAGTACAAATATTGTTATGAAGGATGGTTAAAAAAATGTTAATAGAATGTTACAGCTGTAGGATAAATCATTAACAATTACAGCCATTGCATCACTGAAAAATGTAAAAGAAATACATTTTTAAAAAAACAAAAACCGACTTCAAAAGAAAATGAACTAAAAAGCATGAAATAATATTTTGCTACAATTAAATACTTTTTATGAAGTCGGTGCCAATTTGAACAGCGAAGTTGCGAAGTACAACTCATCAATGTACCTCACAAAATATTTTCACTTTCGCTTGGCACCGACTTCATAAAAAGTATTTAATTGTAGCAAAATATTATTTCATGCTTTTAAGTAAATTTTCTTTTAAAGTCGGTTTTTGTTTTTTTTAATGTATTTATTCTTGTTCTTGCCTATTTTGCATCTTCCTTCCACTTACTGGACTTATTACCTTCTAATAATAATTGTGGAAATTTCTGGCTAGTCGGTTGCCAAAATACGTCATCACTCGGCTATGCGGTGAAATCAAAGTTGACGTGATATTGCGACCCTTGTCTGTGATGAAAAACAAGTTTATGAATGTGTCGCAGTTATAAGGCAGTAGTCCATTGGATGCAATTAGTCTGTGACGGATATATACGTCAGCCGGCTAGTGGGCACATTCAATAACTGACGTATAAACACGTCAGCAGTACTGAAATGGTTAAAATTAGTATTATCTAAAACTGACTATGACTAAATATCACTAAAACATCTAATCAAAACCCTTCGAACCACACCCTGTATAGTTGGCAGGTTTTGAACATAGAAATATCATCAAACTAAAATATACAGTATGACAAAAATTTAAAAATCTCCCACTGTACGAAGCTTGATTCTAAATCAATCACTTTGTATCGGTCAGAAAAACACCTAATTTATTTTTACCTACATGCAAATCAATAGATGTAAATGAGCTAAGTTCGCATCAGTTAAAAACCAATTTGTCAGAAATAATATCTAGAATAATACACCCAATAGCTAAATTTTCGTGTTTGGATTTATAATTTTCATTCCGAATTAGAAATTTAAATAAATTTCCCTCCATATTTCCCCATGTAACGATTTTTAAAATGTAAAAATTCAAAACATTTTTGTAGACATAGAGACTTTCGCGTAGCGGACAAAATTCGAAAGGAAGAAAAACTTTATTGGGAAAATGAGTTCCGGAACGGCAATCACCGTTGACAGATTTATGGTAATATTTGTTGGAATCGGCAGTTTCGGGTTGGCGGTTCTGCTTTTGCTCGCTCGCTTGTTTTAAATATTCGTCGACATCATTCGATTATGCAAAAACAACATCACATGTAATAACGTTCGATGCCGTCGATTCTGCCTAGAGAGCCCCATAAGTAATGAATTTTTCCAATCTGTATGATTTCGTAAAAAAAAATTTCACTGCACGTTTGGAAGCCAAGAGTATTTTTTTCTTGATAGTTTAAATTATTTACTTAAAATAATTCAAATTGTATGCAATTTTAAGCCTATAACTTAGTTTCCGAGTATTGATTCCCGTAGTTGACAACTGATTCCTTATGAGACAGATTGTTGATAAATTGCCGACGTTTCGACAGAGCCTTATTTGCCCTCTTCAGCTCTCTTCGTACGAAGCACTCCGCATCCAAAGTTTACATCTGTGATATTGGCTTAGTCGCCTCGCTCACTGTTCTTTGATTGGTAGTCGCTTGTTCATTTATAAGACTTGGCCTAAACACGAGTTTAAGCAGCTGAAATAAATTCGCGTTTTTTAACTCTTTTGTGCCTAAAATCGATAGAATTCAAGTCTAAGTGTATCGATTTTGAGCTGTTCGCAAAATAACTTGCTCTAGTGCATATTGAACGTTTTATTATTTATTTCCAAGTCTATTAAATGTGAGGTTAAAATGGTACTATCAAGATCTGACCTCGCAAATATTAAGGGAATATTTTCCGACAACTTTCTTCAGGAAATCATAGATAAGGTCTCACAAAATATTGTAATAAAAATTGAGGAGGGACTAAAAAAGCAGGACGAAACAATCCGAGAACTAGAAAAAGAAATTGTACATCTAAAAATTGCCAATAATAAAATGTTTCAAACTTTAGATAATCTAGAACAGAATCATCGAGATCCCTTAACATTAGGGTGTTTGGTGTTCCTAAGACGGAAAATGAGAATATACATAGCAAAATGATGGATTTATTCAAGAAAATGCAGGTGAATAATTTGCATGACAGTCAAATCATATCTTGCCGTCGAGTGTCTTCAAAAAATCCAAGTGACAAGCCACCTGCGGTTATTATCAAATTTTCAAATGATTTGGTACGTTCAGATATTTTGAAAAACCAAAAAAAAAACTAAAGTCAACAAACATACACATCAAGAATTCAATGCAGAATTTTTCCATTTGAAAAAATGAAGTTGATGGTCCCAATTCATTTCTGGTCCACCCTGTATAAATGAGTTTATCATCACAAAAACCGCAATCCAAAAAAAAGACGTGTCGAGCGTTTTTCCTAAAAACCAACACCTGAATTTTAAATGAATTTTTTCCAACCCACGCGTCCTCACTGTATATATCTAGTATGGAATCACCGGGAAATCTGTCTTCAAATAATACAATTCATTATGCGGTTTTAGAGAAATCAGTTGAGAATCAGTGAATAACTTAATAACATGTTGTCTGTGATTATCTGGAAAACGGTAAAGTTAAATTATTGGGTAATCATACATAAAAACAGATCCCGACAAATAGAACAATATCAATGAGAGTATTAAGTTTCCAATATTTCCATCAAATGTTTGTTTGGCGTTAATCAATTTATCAAGTTTTCAAACAAGGAACACGAAACTGTACTAAATATCAATTTTTGTTTACAATGTAATTCCACCCCTAACCCTTGTAACGCAAAATCATTTTATACCGGAAAAGATTTATGTGGAATGAAATTACCGTCCAGAATGTCGTTAGCAACTAAACAACACTGTTTACTGTTTACGGCAGGGTTTTCGTTGGTTGCATGTTTCGGCAGCGCTTCCCAGCCGTCAGTGGTGATCGCGTAATAAGGTGTTTTACATGTTTATTGGCTTGAAATGGAAGCTATTTAAACTGTCCCCAGGCACTTTGCTCTCGTACGACACGACTCTATATTATGGCATCTCGCGTTCTTATACGTCCTTGTTATATCTCTCAATGCTCGGTTTTTGCGGTTTTCATATTTTGCTCGGTATGTTTAAGAAAATACTTCAATATTGCATCAAATATACACCTTTAAAATATTTGAATTTTACTAAAAAAATTCTTATTACAAATGTCATTTTGAGTTATGAGGCGATAAATGATCAATGTAATGGTACATAGTAATCTCAAATCCACATTTTTAGGGTTCCGTATATACAATATACGGATACCCTTATAATATCACTCCGGATTTCTGACTCTGTCACATCACAGCAATTTTCTCCCAAACTACTGGACGGAAGAGGTTGAAATTTGCCATCAATATATGGTTTGGTGAGCCGATCAGGAGTACATATCGTAAAAGAAGAAATTTTGATTTTAGGGGTACTTCTGGGGGGGAACTAAAAAAATCGACCGTTCCCCCCCTGATCTCCAAAACTACTGATCCAAAAATTTGGAAAAAAATAGGAAATATAGAATGTTGCCCGAACTTTATAGGAAAAATAAGGAGATACCATTAATAATAATTTTGGGGGGCAAATTATAGAATTAAATGAAACCTTAAAAATAAAAAAAATCAAACGCATCATGTAATACATCAAATGAAAGGTCCCACTCTGAGGAACACAAAAGATATTAACGAATATATACCAAAATTTACCCTTCCCCCCTTATCTCCGAAACCATTAGCTAGAAAATTTTGAAAAAAAATGGAGGTATCGCCCCTCACCTGAACTTTACTGGAAAAATAAGGAGAAACCCCTTATATTCATTATGGGGGGCAAATTATGGAATTAAATGGAAAAAATATGATTGTTTCTAACGAATCATGTAATATATCAAATCACAGGACGCATTATGACGAATACAAATATATTTTTTTAAAATCAATATTTTAAAATATATTAAAAAAATATTAAAAAATACTCATTCCCTCCGTTATTCCTCAAAATATAAGACCTAAATTTTTTTGTTTACAGGAAAACTATAAAGAAATCCCTAATATTAATATTGGGGGCCAAATTATAGAATTAATCAGAAAATAAAAAATATTTTTTAACGCATCATGCAATGTTTCAAATGAAAGGACTCATTATGAGGAATACAAATATATATTTCATATTTTTAAAATTAATTGTTTACAAGATATTAACATTAAAATATAAAAAAAATCATTTCTCGCTTTATTTCCGAAACCATACTACCTATATATAATTTTGAAAATAATTATCGGTACTGGGGCTCACTTGAAATTTATAAGAAAAATTAATAGAACACCCACATAGTAATTTTAGGGACAAGTTATACAATTTGGAATATGGAATATAAAAATTTAATTTTCGAATGCATCATGTAATATATCAGATAAAAGGCTCATTATGTGAATTACAAATATCACATGTTTAAATAATTTGTTTAAAAGATATTAACAAAAATATTAAACATCGACTTAATTCCCACTTTAGAAACTACACTGTTTAAATTTTGAAAAATATATTTTATTTGTATTTTTAAATAATTGAATAACAGATTTAGTAATTTATAATTTAAAACTTGACCTATTTTGCCCTTTGTCTTCCAATCTACAGATCCTCAAAACTCAGACAGTAGATTATAAAAGGCTTCTCTGAAAGTATATTAGTAAAATAAAAGTTTAATATTAATTTTTGGGGGCCAAATTAGAAAATTAAATTCATAGGTATTCTGATAAAAATCAAGCGAATCCTGAAGCAAATAAAATTAAAAGTCTATTTGTGGAAAATCAAAGTGTATATTTTTTATAAATTCAAAACGTTTCTTTTAAAAGATATTAGGGTAAATATAAGAAAATGCACTCATTCCCTGCTTGTCTGAAACTGAAATATTGGAATCTTGAAGGTGGTATGGAACACTTAGTATGCGAGTCCAACTCGCACTTGACCAAATTATTTATACAAAACATCAATTTCTGAAAGAGCAATTAAGTTACTTAGCAATTCTCAAATTTGGTTTAATGGTGGAAATGCTTGGCAGTTACTATTTTGAAAATTAGCTTGTATCTTCACTAAACTTATGTATACCTACTAGTTAAAGAAAGCAACTACAAAAACAATTACACTTTTGCAATATTGACTTCACAGGCAGCCGTGGCTGAAAATCGTCATTTCGGGAACAGTTTTGTAAAGTAATTAACGAAAGTTAAAAACATTAAATACATATTTTTCACTATATTACTGCATCGATATTCAATTATTAATAGGAATTAAATAACTTGAAAAACTTCGTGTTAGAAAAAGTTCAATATTCCAATATAAAACAAAACAGAAAATTAGATATAAAATTAACTATACGCACGAGTAATCTACTGTTTCAAATATTACTCTTAACTTTAAGTCGTGACGAATATAAGCATAATTAACAGTACGATAGTCACAATATTTAACAGTTCTGTAATACAATATTGAAAAAAAAAACAAAATATACAGTGTGGAACAGCCAAATGGAATAAATTTATTATGAATAAAGGAGGGCGTGTTGGGAAAAACTCTGGAACATGTTTATTTCACAAATTTGCTACATTACACTCAATACTTAATTCCCATTTAGCTCTTAATATTTTGTTTATTTTCGTCAAAATTCATAGCCTTAGCATCTTGTTGTCTGCCTGCAAGACAGTGATGGTGTCAGTGCTATTGTTTGAATTTCGTTAATTGTCCGTAATAATATCAGAAAAATGGTTCATTTAACAGAAATGCACAAAATAACCATTCTACAAATGATTTATTATGGGGATAACATACGGACACAAATGGAAGTTTCTCGCTTATTTCACGAAAATTTTACAAATTTGCCGCATGTATCCTAATGAACAATTAGCAGAATAGAAAAGCAGTTTCGCGAGCTTGGTCATGTAAGAGAGACAAAAAAGTAGCTGCCAATGTTCTAAGTCATAATACGAAATTGGATATTATTCTTGAGTTTCAAGAAAACCCACATAATTCTGGTCGAGAAGCAGCCCCACGGTTCAACGTTAGCCACATATCAATTATTATAAATTATATTAAAGGAAAGTAAAATACATCCCTATAAAATGATGCTGACTCAGGAGCTCATGGAAGACGATTTAGATAGGAGAACTTATTTCTGTGAACAAATGATGGTAAGGTTAGATAACAATGTGTTCCAATTAGAAGATGTTTTGTTTTCTGATGGGAGCACATTTACACTCACGGTCATGTTAATGGCTAAAATTGCCACTATTGGTCTAATGAGAATCCTCACTGGAAGACAGGGAAACATATTAATTATCTTGAGAAATGTTAATGTTTGGACAGGAATTTTTCATTGATGGCAACTTAAATGGACATAAATATTTAGAACTGCTCCAAAATAATGTCGTTCCAACTTTGACAAACTTATATCCTAATCCAGTAAACCCACAAGTTCCTGCCAATACAATATGGTTTCAGCAAGATGGAGCACTGCCCCATTACGAAATCAATGTCCGGCAGTATCTGAACCAAATTTTTTCCACTCAGTGAATTGGGAAGCGCACATCGATAGAATGGCCCGCACGATCTCCTGATTTGACGTCATTGGGCTACTTTTTGTGGGTATATGTCAAAAGTACTGTATACAAAACTAAACCCCCCAACAAAGATGACCTAAAAAGACGAATCACGCCTGCGATTAGATCAGATTAGCATGTTGCCAATGCGTTCGCGGCGAGCATTTTGTACATTTCCTACACTGACATTATATTATTAAAAAATATTCAGTACTACTTATTAGGTTTTTAGTGTAATGTAGCGAGTTTGTGAAATAAAATAATTTTATTTTTTAATGTTAATTTTTGTAATAAATCTGAAAACACTTAATATTTCCGAGACAGTTGAAGATAGATGTAGGATATTGTACATGAATTTTGTCTTGAATTTTCTGGAGAATCCAGTCGTAGGGAAATAAAATGTAAAAGGTAATGCAGTTCATTAATTTTATTGTTATTCAAACATTTGAAGAATTTGAACAATAAATTATAAATAGAAAAATCTAATACTTTTCTAGCTGCTTTTTCTGCAAAACCAGAATTTGCAGTTTCAATTCTGCTTCCGCTGGTATGTCATTTTATCTTTGTTGTGATTCATGTCTAGCAATTTCTAGATCCGGCTCATACCGTTTAATTCGAATTTTTTGAATGGACCTTCCCTTCTACCTGTGAAGGAATCTTTTCTTAATATTTTCACATTTACTTTTTAAAAGGTCTTTACCACTATCACTATTAAACTGGTGCTTTAATTCATTGTTTGTGCGATCTGTTTTCCCACATTCTATTCTGTCCTTGTATTTGTCCACCAGGGGCCCGATTCTCGAACTGTTCGACAGCTTTAGTATATGACTTTCGACGTAAGTCGCATGAAATGTTGAGGTAAATGAAGTTTAACCCATATATTAAACTTCATTTATGTCAGATTTCATACGACATGCGTCCGAAGTCGTGTGGTAGAGCCGTCGAATGATTTCAAGAATCGGGGCCCTATCTATTAATTGTTGGCTCATTTTTTACTTTCTAATGCGCTCATTTCTATTACTTATTTCCTTTCTTTATAAACCACTGTAAATGGGTTAACCCCAACAATGACAGAAAAAGACAGATTATTACCTATGATACGTCATAGGATGCTAACATAAAACTGAAAAAGCAAATATTCCCAACAATCCATACTACCAACATAGCAACATAATTAAAACGCGGTTCAACTGAACCACCATATAAGCCGATTTGCAGCGATTTACCGGTTATAATTGTTCCTAAATGGTTTGAACCAAACACATTCTAGAGGTTTCGGTTAATACCAATGATGTCACAAATCAGCCGTTTGTCACGTCATTGTTTGAAATATTTTCAACCGGTAATAACCCAAAGCAGTAGTTGCTTTTCATTGTCTGTCTCTTTCTTAAATGACATTTTAAGTTAGGTATTTACTATTTTACATCTTTACGTATATATTCAACAATTTTGATTAGCCTTGCAAAAATCACTTAAATACCAATAAAGAACCACATAAATAAGAAATTTATTGATGTGTAGCAAATTTTAAATAAACAAAAAAAAACAAGTAAACATATGATTTTGACCTTTTCTGGTTGAACCAAATGACATTCTAGCGAATGAGTTTTGGTTCTACTTCAGTGCTGAAAAGAGACATCTCAAAGTACAACCAATGCCAACCAAGGGTAGAACCAAATTATAACCGGTAGATTGCTGCAAATCGGCTATAGACTCATTTACACAACAGAAAATTACTTGACTGAGGTTCATGGTTTAAAGGAGATTCAGTTGATCAGCGCATCAACTGATTTTTATGCAACCGGGCCTAAAAGTGTATTTAAAACCACATTATTAAACACTCGTATTTATTTTAGTTAATTTGCTATGACAATAACCAAGTCCAACCAATATAAGGTTCCCATTTCTAATATATACATAAAATTTACACGCTATTCCTAATAAAGCCGTACGTAATGGCTAGAAGAACAATAATATTTTGAATAAGATTAAGTTCAATAAATTAACATCTAAGTTGTTACGATCAATGCTTGAATATGTACATTAAATCCATGATTATCGATGAAATGTTTACATGAAATTATAATTTCCAGTGATTACAACAACATAAAATGCCAGTAGAACCTTCCGAAGTGAACTAAATTTTATGAGGTTTGCAACTGTATTATCATTGGCTGGCTATTATCATGTTCCAAATAGAAGTACAGAATAGAACATACTCGACTCGCCAATGCAACGCCTTATTTTATGCGGTTAAGAATGGTTTTACGATGCTGCTGTCCCCGTCCCTCGGGACCCATCGAGATGTTTAAACTAGTTCAGCCACTATATTGAATCATAAAACCGTTGGCAATTAGCAATAAAATGTTTATGAGTTAAGTAGGTTATGAGAAAACATCTTTTATTTACGTTGGATACCCTCGGAATCTCTGGCGATTTATATTTTTATTGGGCTCAGTTTTCTAGCTACTACGTCGATGCAACTCTTCTAACGATTATTGCTTATTACAATTAGAACCGTCGGTTTTAATGAATGATTCTTTTAAACGGGAACGAGATATGTACAAGTGCGTATAAGAAGTTTCTAGTTGTTCCTAGGAGGATTTGTTATATCTTAGAAATTTCCAATGTTCAATATGTCAGGTTAAGGAAATTTAGACAACTAAGGTCCAGTTGTTCAAAGCTGGATTAACTCCCGGATTTGTTAGTCCCGGTTTAAAACTTAATCCAAGATATTGATTTGACTTGTTGTACAATCAGAAAATAATCCTAGATTTCTTAAATCACTGAATAATTCATGAAACTAATTATTTCTCGTCTATGATATATTCTCTCGATGTTTCATGTTGTTTTGTCAATATTGAAAGTCACAACAACCACATAATCTGCCTGTATTTTTAACTGACTTCTACAAAGGAGGAGGTTATCAATTCGTCCCGTATTTTTTCGCTTTTTTTTGTATGTATGTTACCTGATTTCTTCTCCTGTGGTGCAACGTTTTTAATGAATGCGGTCTTGTTTAATAGAGTATATATCCGGATTGGTGAAACTTCAAATTTTGGAAAAGAATTCTATTGGTAAAGTGATATAATTTGTGAATGAACACATGCGTGCATGGAAATCAATCAAATAAATCAATGAGCTCGTTTTGTTTGTATACCAGGTAAATACCTATTTAAATCTATTTAAATGCAAATTTTTCCATGTCAAACACAACACATGTCAAACTTTAAACTGCTATTTGGTACGTTTATAGACAGGGTGTTTAGTTATAGCAAACAAAAACACAAAGTAAAGTGATAGAAGGAGTTGCATTTATATGGAGATTGAAACATAGGACGGACTAAAATGATAGTGGTCCGTAGGCAGCGGTATATACAGGATGGTTGGAATATAGGGTAGACTGGACGTTTGGTGGTATAAAAATGTTGGAAAAAATGTGAAATTAAAATTATATAGGGTGATTAAAAAACTGTTATATGATGTGGACATAAGCAAATCATATACAGGGTGGTTGAAATATATGCTGCAGTTGAATTATATTTATATTGTGTGATTAAAAAATTATTTCTTTTATAGCCCATAAGAAGTTGCATAACGTATGGAGAGGAATTAATGTTACACAGGATGATAATATAAAATGTAAAAATGAACTAATTTATGGGGTAGCCCACAATGAGTTATATACTATGATTGAAATATAATGCGGATTTGACTCCGTAAATTTGGAATGGATTCTACTCCGTCCTATAGAAGGCAGCTAACAAATTTGTATGTACAGGATGGTTGGTACATAGGTTGGAGTGGAATTATCTATAGTTATACAGGGTTGTCAAAAAAGTTGAAAAAAGTTTACATGGCGTAGTCCATAAGGCATAAATATATTTTGAGCTTATTAAGTCAACGCATACTAGTACATTCTGTTCGTAAAGATTTAACTGTGAATTTAAATGAGGTAAAGTATCATTGCGTAATGTTGAGGCTTTCGATGTTACCTGGTTCTGTCTATTAAGGTTATACATACAAAATAAAAAATAAAGAATGAAAACTACCTGAGTTCAAAAATACTAAAAACTTGAAAATAAAACATAAATATATATATATATATATATAACCGACTTCTACCTATAACTAAAAAGCTAAAAATAATTATAACAAAATACAACTCTAGCAAATAAATAACACATTCAATGTTGTTAGGTACCTACCCAGGAAGTAAAAAATGTAAACATTAAAAGGTGCTCATTCTGTACAAATTAATTACCTATCAATCCAGTATATTTTAGAAGTCGGTGCCAAGCAACAATCAAGTTTGATGAATTAGTAGATAACTACGCAATGAAGGCACCGGCTTCAAAATATACTAGATTGGTAGGTAATTAATTTATTCACAATGAGCACATTTTAATGTTTTAATTATTTTTAGCTTTTTTATACCCTTATTTCTTACTACTTGCAGATGATTTTATCTGTACCTACTGATTATTTTGTAAATAGAAGAAACTGTCCAAATTTAGGAAGAGAAGCACGAATTTCAAACCTCACGAGGAAGAAATATTGGGTGGAACATCAGGTTCAGTTTAAATCCAAGAGATAGAATTGGAAAACGTCTTTTCCAAACACCAAAACATCTTTCTTGTTTTCACTGTCCCCAACTAATACTGCATTACCATATACCCCATTTTCAATTTGACCTCTTAACCTGGAACTATTAAATATTGTGGAATCCTGAGTAGATCCTGTCTTGAATATTAAGATGTAACCTGAACATTCCCTATTACGAAATATTTCAGTATTTTCACCTCCAGGTCAATAAAGTCGAATATAGGTACAATCAATGGCACTAAAGTCACAATCTTTTGTCTGATATCATTTTTACTATTAGGCATTTTAATAATACTTGATAAAGTATTTGACAATGTCACAGACATGCCAATATCATGAAGGGTTTGCATCCTGATGCGCCTAAGCTCACCAAATTTGATGTTAAATAGGTCAGGAACTATGTTATTGGACAGCATATCATTGCAGACACTGAGTAGATAATTGAAGGGCGAAGGGCTTCCGTTGTTAATGTAGAAGAGATTAGATGAGAATAGTATTAGCTAATTTTGGGGACCCTAAACTTAAAGCTATTGATCAAGCCACAATCGAAATATTTTCTGTTATTTAAAATGTTATATATAAAGATAACAGCATGGGTCTTTCTCCTCGTACTCAAAGAACAGAGATGGAAGGTTGCCAACATTGATCTATAAGATGCCATCAAGGGATATATGTCATTCTTTTTGATATAGAGATAGCGGAGAAAACGTTTTTGAACTTTTTCAATTTCGATACTGTGGGTGTAACAATTTGGTGACCAAATGTTGGAGGCATACTCAAGGTGAGGCCTCACCATAGATGTATAAAGTCTTATGGTTTTTTTTACACTCAAATTTTGGCGTATTACAAATCCAAGAACTTTGTATGCTTTGTTTATCAGGTAGCTGAAATGGGTATTGAATTTGAAGTTATCTTGATAGGCTACCCCCAGATCTTTAACCTCTTTACACCTCTTAACCTTACAATTTCCAATGTAATAGTCTTCCATAGATACATTGACTTTTCGGGAGAAGGAAACAACACAACATTTTTGGGTATTAACAAACATTTTGTTTTCTCTAAACCAATTAAGAGCCAAATTCAAGTCGTTTTGAAGTGCAACAACATCATTTATGCCATTAATGGATTTAAATAATTTGAAATCATCAGCAAACAACAACCCAACGCAGGTCTTCAGGCTATCGGGTAAGTCATTGATAAAAATCAAAAACAAGAGAGGACCCAAGATGCTACCCTGGGGTACTCCTGACTTGGCAATATAATGATGGGAGAAGACAGTACCTATCTTAACCCTTTGGGTTCGTGCGAGTAAGTATGAAGTTATGAATGACAATACTTCACTTGAAAAACCAAGAACCAACAGTTTTTTTATCAAGACACTGAAATCCACCTTATCATATGCATTCGCACAATCTGTGTATATGACATCCAGCTGTTGTTTGTTTAGAATTGCCTCCGATACATATTCAGAGAAGATACAGAGATTTGTAACTGTTGACTTGTTAGGAAGAAAACCATTTTGGTATTTTGAAATTTTGTCAGTTATGTGGGTAAGTATGAAGTTATATATAATTTTTTCAAATATTTTAGCTAAGCTGTTTAATAAGCTGATAGGTCGATAGTCATAATTATTTTCCCTCCGCCCCTTTAGTTGCATATATAGGATAGATGCAATATAGTGTGAGAGTAATTATAATTGTACAGGGTAATAACAAAAAAAGTTAGAAAAGGAAATGAGTTGCATATATATGATCATTGAAATATAGTTATAGAAGACAGTTTAAAAAATTTACAAGCAAAAAGAGTAAATATGATGGCTCATAGGCAGATGCATATATAGAATGGTTGGAGTGGAATTATAGTTTTACCGGGTTAAAAAAATATGATGCGTGGTCCATGAGCAGTTGTATATACAGGGTGGTTAAAATATCGTCCAGAGTAGAATTACTATAATTTCATAGGGAAGTTAGAAAAATGTTAGCAAACATTTTTATATTGGGTAGTCCATTAGCAGTTATATATAAACGGTGGCGGAAATATAATATGAAGTGAAATTATTATAATGAGTTTAAACTACTCATAAATGTTAGAGTATTGATATTAAACTAAAACATTTGATCTTGAGAAAAAATAGTTTATACAGCAAATGTCCGATTATATGGATATATGTACCAACATTTTTGATGAATCCTTGAATTTAAGAGTAAAGTTGGGTCACCTATATACTGTTTATTAAATGGAATTTGAATAAGTATTAGTCATAAATTAAAAAAGAATTATTTTGTAATTTCTACATATGCGATTTCTACTTCAGAACTATTCAATATTTTCAAATGGAATTGTCATTTACCTTTATTCTATTTTCTATATTATTCTATTAGTTAAAAGCTGAAGTATTTAATGCTAAGAAATTTCGTGGTAACACTTAATGTCTTTTTTCATATTAAATTGAGAATTATGAATTTCAACACAAATAAAATCCTATAAATTATATATGAACAAGAAGTTGAATTTTATTACTCACTGACACAATTGGTCGAATTTCGACCACAGGCGATTCTAGTGATAATAATTGGTTAATTATAGGTGGATCATCCTATAGTTAATAGTATAAATCAGTCATTCAATTAATCTGGTGCTCAGTTCCCTCTGTTATCGAAAATATTATATTTGTTAGTGTCTTATGAAGAATATCTCAATCGGGTAGGAGTGTAGTGCGCCACTAGTCTTTTCGCCAAGAGAGGGAGCAACTTTATCAGAACAAGTTCAAAACATTTTAATTTTAGGAAATCGTAAATTCTCTTGGCGAGTTACAATTTTTTTAGATGTATGAAATGATTAGGATGGTATATAATGAATGTATAAAATAAAAAAATATATTTCTATGATAAAAGTTGCTACTTGGTTAAAATCAAGTCTTCAATCACAAATTTCGGGGGGTTTCATTCCCTCCCCCTCGCTGCAAACGGCATTCCCGAAAGCCCAATCAGGCGTTGATAAAATTTTATTTAAATTGGCTGATAGGAAAAAATCTTGCCACGACTTGCCTTAATAAGCCACAAATATGTTTAATTAAATTGATTAGGTATTATTGTTATTGCTTTCATCACTTTACTTTAGGATTTTGTTTGCTATGCTAAACACCCTGTGCATGATCGAATAATTTAAAGATTGACGTGTGTTCTCATTCAACTTTCTATTGCACAGAGAATAGATAACAATAAAAACCTCTTCATCACAGAATTGAAAAATTTACTTGTAAACTGACTGTTATCAGATGTTTAATAAAATTAATTATACTCTACTGGACTACCTATATGCTTGTGATATACAAAAAAAATCGCACAATTCGAATTAAAATATTTATGAGGAAATGTCAATACTTTTTCATATATTGGCGATTTTTTTAAAAACTACATGTTACAAGTTATAGAAAAATATATGAGACTACCTAGGAATCTTTCTTAACATAATGCATTTAAAATACTAGACAACTTGGTAATTTTGGAGAAATTCACCAATACATTGGTGTTGGTGGAATGTGTTCAGTGTCAAATTTCATCCGCTTACGAATATGTTTTTTTTTTCAAATTTGATGTAAGAATTATTCTAACAAGTTCACAACAGGAGAAGAAATCAGGTAACACACATGTAAAAAAAATCACGCCGAACCCCCGCCTTTTTGGAAGTCGGTTAAAAAGAATAAGATCATGGAACATCTAAGGCCGGGCACAGACCTACCGTTTCTGTTCTCTTCTTATAAGAACAGAAAAGAATCCGGGTTATCGCAACACACTTACCGGTCGAGGGCTTTCTTGATTTGCCCTCAGTCGTTATCTAGCGCTTGTGGTAGTCACATGGAATATATCATATTTCGTAATAGAAGATGACGAACCGATCAAAAGCACAGTAGTAGGACAACTGTGGTAAAATCGCCGGCGCCGGGTTGCAACCGGGCTGTGTGTGCCGATATATGGAGTTTGCATGTAATCCATGCCTCTTTCTTACCTGTGAGAACGTTCTGACCGGGGACGCTGGCCGGTTGCTTTCTGACCGGGCGTTCTTGCAGTTCCGGATCGGTAGGTATGTGACGAGTGATATACTTTGCATTGCGTTCTAGCCTTCTGTTACAATTCTTTTCTGTTCTGTTCTTATAAGAATAGAACAGAAACGGTAGGTCTGTGCCCGGCCTAATATTATTTAAAATATTTAAGATCTTAGATCATGTACCATCTAGATATAGCCTGTCATGCATAAAATTGTGGCAACGCTAGAAAGAGAGGGCAATAGAGACAGTAAGATGCTATTTCACTTAGTCGGCGGAATCAGCCAATGAACAACATGCTGAACGAATTTCATCGGAAGCGTCTCTAGCTCCATTTGTGCACTCCAGGCTATCTCCGGCCGAGTGAAATAGCCTCTTGTCGTAAAGACTATCTGTTTATTTCTACTTGTTATGGTTACACTGCTACATCTAATCATTCTATCTCTGAACTCGACTTGTCTTGCCTCGGATTTACATCATTCGAAAGTGTGCACGATTGTTTTGCCAGGCGTGATAATATTTGTATCTCCAGGAGATGTATGCATGAGTGTCTAAGTTTAAGATGCTTAAAAAAATAAAGAGTTTCTCTTTTGGACAATTTCAACAGAGTAACAGCTTAATAAAACCTTTCGAAACTACTGGGAACAGCTAGATTACCCTGCGTTGTTAGAGTAAAGACTAAAGGGTAAGTACTAGATACTATTATGATAGTACCTACCACTACCGAAACTGGCAGAAAAACGTTTGTCAGGATGCTAGTATAATTCACAATTTTCATTTGTTGTCGCTGACTTATATTTATGCATTGCTTGGTTGCCTACATTGAAATTTTTTGTAATGGACAGAAGCTTTGTTTACATGTGTAGATTAACTGGGCTAGTATGTAGATCCGGTCTTCTAGACATTCTAGTTTATACAGGAGAGTATAAGGTAAATTATCTGGGTAAACATAAAAAGTGAGGGGGGCGCAGCTAATGAAGCTTCTCGACTAGAAACAATATATTGTCTTGCGTTCAGTGGATTGAAATATCTCGAAAAGTTGGTATCGTACTTTCTTTGACAGGTTTTAGTCAACTTACGAATTTTTTCGTGTGATTTCATCACAGGGAAATAGCGTTACAAACAGTACGACTCCCGATTTGGAGTTTCTGTGATCTAGATTTTCCTGAAACTCCTGGATGTTGAAATTCATTTCGCGATAAAATAATAAAAACTGTCATAAAAATAACAAACTCGGAAGTTATTACAGGTCATTGGTCCCTGTTTTTTAGCAGAAACAATTAACAAATATGTAGGTAATCTTTCTACTTCCTAGTGTTGTAATTCAAGACAAATTTACATCACAATCCGTGTACCTTTCCAAAATAACCATTTATACTGATAAGACTGTTTTCAGTACGAAGTTCTTATTATTGCTTCAAAACGTTTACATTTTGAAATTTGCAAAACATTATTGTTTTGCTAATTTTATCGGGAGAAATATAATTTCGGATATTTCTAGAAAATAGCAATAATTTGGAAATGATTTATTGTATTATTATTGATTTTAATTATAATTACCGCACTAAAACTAAAATAATAAATATTGGTAAAATTTGAAGATGTATTGGCAAGACATACACCAGATGCATATTCACAGATCCAATATATTAATTAGTACACACATAAATTCACCACAAAAAACAATTTCCATGTAAAGGACCAACGTGTCAGTAATGTAAATGATGACAAATTCTTATAAAATGCAGGATATTTTACATATTTCGTACTATACATAGTAACGTTTGCAGTACCAATATGTTTCTGTTGATAAATAAACAGAGTACATATTTTTGCTAAGATTCAGGCTATCCAGATTTATATTTTTAAATAAATGAAATTACATTGAGAACTCCGCTTTGGCGGTCCCAACCCTGAGGTCCCATTACGCAGGATATGTCGCCAATGGGCGATAAAGACATTTAAGTTCCGTATATAAAAGGAAGCCGGAAAAACTTTAAAAATTATAGAGGCATTACCTTCTATAGGTAGGCTGATTGGGCTTATAATAACCTAACCAACTGAAAAGAGTGACTTGAAATTGAGGAGCAAAGTGCTTTGATAACTTATTCAGTGTGAAACAGCTAATGGCCAAGAAAAGATTTACAAATCAAGAACTGCATATTACATTCGTTGACCGTTGAAGAAGGCTTATGATTCAGTACCGCATAGAAACTTTGGGAAATCTTTGGTCATATTGACATAAATAACAAATACTGTTATTGAAAGTCTACACAGAGAAAACAATATCTACAAAACTAAGAAAGCAAGGGCGCTCACTATCCCCAGTCCTGTTGAAGGTATACAAGCGTGCCGCTAAAAAAACTGGGACTTATATAATCAAAAAATTAATTCAGTAATTTCATAAATGAGGTCTTGAATTCAATATGACTAAGACACCAGTATATGGTAATCGAAAACGTCGAAACAGATATTGAAACAGAATACAGAAACATAGAATGTCTAGAACAATACAGAACAAACAAAAGAGGCAAAATGGCAAAAGGCAAAATGGCCAAACGCATAAAAGCCACTTGGCCATTCATTACATACAATACTGTGGAAGACAAAAACTACAACGACAACATATAAGACGATCTTCGAAAGCTCTGTATGTTACGGATCGTAAATATGAGTGGTTAACAAAAACATGAAAATAAGAACGCAAGCAGCAGAAAATTGACAATTGGAGAATTAATGTAAGTAGGTATTCTTACTATACTGGAGAGGGTCAGAAACGACCCTATACTATAAAGAATGACCATAGAAAACAGAATTACAATACAATTACAGAAAAACAATTACTGTGATATGGACACCTAGGTCATGAAAGAAAATATGGAGCGGGTTTGCCCAAGGAAGAAACAAAATGGGGAGACCAAGAACAAATTGGAAAACCAGAATTGATAAAAATAAACAAGAGAGAAATTTGGAAGAAGACGACTTGAATGATCAAGGAAAATGGAGAAAGGTATGAGAGAAATGACCAAATAAAACTTATACAAGAATAAATTATTTGCAGAGACGTCCCTTACGGACGCCTATCTCTGTAGAGAGGGCCTGCAAGAAAGTTTTATATTAACTTGTCATTTTATATTTTTCATTTTCTACCTGTAGCATAGAGATTTCCCACATTTTTTACTGTATCTTATAAAAAAGTTTATAACAAACTGTTATTTCTAATTAATGCAAACAAAAATATCAGCATTTATGCTTTCTTTCCGGCTCTGTAGAACAATTTTAACATACAACCAGTATTCAAATAATTCATAGCGTTTCATGACACATTAATAAGGTGTTGGATACATTGATAAAATTGATATTGTATTGAAAAATATCTTCCCTTCCACCACTACCAAATAACTTTGAAAGATTAAAAAAAAATAATTTTATTGGCCGCAACTGTATGTAATCATAGCTTTCAGTTATTGGTATAGTTTACTATTTATATTAAATATCACACAGATATAATTATTCCATCGTATGTAATTACATTTTTATATAGATATATTATGTGAATTAATATTGCAACTCAAGAACCTAAACCGCTGGAATATGAGCTTTCCGTTATAAAATTATCGTGACAATAAAAAAAATTCCGTCAATATTGAGCAAATTTGAAGCGACGTTCAAGCTATTTAGGAATCACAGTAATTAAACAACAATATTTTTATTGTTATGTTGTTTACAGCCAACCATATATTAACGAAAGATTCCCAGATTTCATTTAGAAATCACTTTATTTATTGCACATTTATTGCTTTGTCATTACTTGTTTTGCGTATGTATAATGTTGTGAAATTTTTGTTGTTGTTCGTTTCAAAGTGTTCACAGCTTTTCATGTGTTTAACTAAAGAAGTTTTTTTAGATTTAAGGCAAACAAAATATTGAATGTCGTACTGTTGCCATTCTTGATGTCACCTCTTACCAGCTTAGGCAACTAATTTTTAATATTAAATACGTCACTTTTATTGCAAATAATTACTATTATTTCATGCTTATGAACATCTTATGTTTCATTATAATTTTAATAATTTTATTCATACATGGAATCGTTATCAAAGTTTTCAAGAGAGAAAGGAGAAAACCCAATGTTATATACAGCCTGATTTTATATAAACATCAGATAGGGTTTCTCAGAAAGCTTTACTGTTTTTTTCGATATTATTTAATGCAATGATAACAATATCTACTTTTCAATGATCATGGTTCATTAAAAATCAATACACAATCAGGTGTGCCACAAGGATTCATTTTGAGAGCATTATTAAATTCTCTAATACATTGTTATATTAACCATCTAAGTCCAATACTTAACTATGAGAGCAGACAGTTTGCGGATGATCTTAAGTTCTATACACCCTGTATGGCATTTTGAATCATCTTTTCGAACCAAGCTATTCAACTAGGGAACGATGTCAGTAATCAGAGATCTAAGCTGTTAAGAGACTTAAAAAGGGAATACAATAGTCAGTTTCTATGGATCAAAGAATGTCAATCTGATATTTTCACTCTAATTCCGCAATTTTATTTCTTCACATAGCCATTCAGCAAAGACGAATTTCATCACTAAACAAAGTTTTTTGTTCGAAATGGAAACTATCAGCAATTTTGATCGTGCAACGTACATGTTCAGGTATCAGTATGAGCTGTATGATAACAGTTCATAGTTATTCAAATACGATCTATTGACCAATAAGAAATAGATAAATTTGGATTGAAGTACAGCTCTACAGATAGCACAGAACTAAGGGACTTACCCAGACAAAATTCAATAAGCTAGACAATACCGTGTCAAAGGAGATTACCGGCGGGTGTCAGCATGGATGAAGGTGAATGCCACATGATTAATACAATGCAGTCCTAAATACCTTATAGGGCGTTAAACGGTCCGGACACTTACAAAATGGCCTTGCTCTCCTAACCACTCATTAGCCAAATTACGAGTTGTTGAAAATAGGGCTCTAAAGGCCGTAAGACCTGTACTACATTATTAAAGATATTTGATAAAATCTTTTATAAAACATTTGATCAAATATTTGATATGAATGTCACAGCAAATTTCATTAAATGACATATTACACTACATCAAATATTTTATCAAATATTTTCTATTCAAAATGGGGAATGTATGTTTGTTTGTGCTACTGTGGTGTGTTTTTATTGCTACAGTTTCAGTCACATAAAAGAAAAGTAATGCGCGTTTAGAAAAGTATAGTTTATCAGTAGTGGCCCTGATAAGCAAAACTTCTTATTATCAGTTTAACCAAAATGTTAATTCTACGATTATTATTAGATCAAATGTTGGGATTTTTCCAAACGGACGCAGGTGGTTGTTCGCAGAATAATAGAAAAGTGACCGCTAAACACCAACCGTCAGCAAACTAACGCAGTAAGCAACTCTGAACTTATTAAAAGATCTAAGACAGAAGGCAAAAATCGCAAAAGAATTTTTTTTAATGTATGAGGACACAATATAGATGTTGATACTATAATTGTCTATTTTAATTGATAAAGAAATACACAAATGAAGAAATTGTATTAATATGGAATGTCCACCCTACATCATTTTAGTCGAGTACAACACTGCGCTTCATTATCTATATACATCTGTGATATGATTTATAGCTCACTATTTAACTACACACAAAATTACTTTAATTTTTTCGATATATTTATTAACTTTTCAATCCGTCAAGTTTTCTTTACCAGTCTTTGTACTTTCACAAAATGGTACTAAAAATTTTCATTGTAGACAATTAAACTCTTGTTTCTATTTTATATCCAACATTAACAACAATATACAAAGTCAATGGCCTTTTTTTTGCTGTAGAGTTCTACAATAAACTGCGAAGGCGCAAATTTTCATTTTCACTGACAATTAAAATCAAAAATCTTTTATCAAATATAGGACGACGCGTGTGATCAAAGATATATGTCAAAGAAAACTTATATCAAAGATTACGTATTACCCTATCGGATCTATATATAAAAATAGTTCGTTAGTCGCTAAAAGAATGGCTGTACCATAAACGGATTTATCTTATCTTGGTCTTGAATATTCGTGGAGGTCTAGGGAAGGTTTAATGAGAAAAAGTGTTCGAATAAGTTTGCCGGGAAAAAAAATTCATGCTTTATTCAATAAATGCTTTTTTATAAATACGGATTCGATTTGTTTGTTTTAAAATCATTTTATACAAAGATTATCTTTTATTTTTCGATGAGGCAGTACGAAGGAGCTATCTTTGATAAAGGATGTTTTATCAAAGATATTTGATAAAATATTTGACACTGTAATAGCGGCCTTAATTTTTTTTGTGTAAATAAAAAAAATAAAAAAAGACTACAATATAAAGTGATGAAAAAGGTTTACATTAAAAAACATTCCCCAAACTTAACAAATTTTAATCTTTTATTTCTTACTAAAGCATCTATGTTTTACCAAAACAATATTAAATTTAAACATCTTTTTCTGGGTGTCGCAATTACTTTACCAGTCAGTCATTGAAGGTTGATTTTAGCCCAATAAACTCTTAAACGCATACCACTCAGATGATTTGGGGGGGGACTTCAGCCAGAACAGCCCCTCCAAGAATTTTAGCTAACCCAACATTCTCCTAAATGAAAAAATCAGCTAGCTCCGCAAGCGAAATTCTATACCTGGATCCGGCAGTGAGTCAGTATATAAATATTGGACTTGGCCCTTATTGTGTGATACTACAGAAAAAAATTTAAAATAGCGTCACACTTCAAGAATAAGCATAGTTGGGTCATTCCATGTCAAATCGACAAATGGTTGGACGCGACCCGCACCGATTTGGATGAATTTTGGTAGAGAGTTTTGTCTCATCATAAAACGAAGTTTTGTCAAAGAAAAAAATTGTAAAAAATTTTTCCTAAGAGATATTCAAAATTAAAAATTTCACTGTTTTTCCGATTTTATGAGTTCAGTTATTGAATATTTCAGAAACTACTGAATATTAAAAAAAACTCTGGTGCATTTTTAGAAGACACTTAGAGGTATGAGAAAAAAAAATTTGAGAAAAATTTTTTCAAATTATCAAAATTAAAAAAAATTTAATTTTTCAAAATCGTGGAAAGTAACCATCGCGGGAAAATTCTGGCCTCAAAATTTTTTATATTATACCTCTAACAGATCTAAAAAAATTCTGAATTTCAGAGGGGTGTTCTTTTTCGTTTCAAAGATATGAATTTTTAAATTTTGGCAAAATAGTTTTTTTCTATTTTTTCAACTTTTTTTGTTGAATATCATTATTGTACCACATGATTACCGAAATTTGAGGCCTAAAATATTTTTCTTATGTTAAAGGGATGTAAAACCATAAATATCTCAAAATATATTATAGATTTAACTTTAAATCAAAACTTAAATAATGTTAAAAGTGTCACACCCTGGCATCTATGTTCCCATCAGTGAAATCACGAGGGCCCTATTTCTTATGATGATTATCACTAGTACCTGGGTCACCGAGCTTCACTCGTAAATTCAAAGTTCCATCATAAATATACATATATCAAAATAATCGGACATTTGCTATGTAAACTTATTTTGAACTACCTAATATAAAATATGTTTTTCTTACATTTTTTTAATTACATTGTTTAATCCTACAATTCTGCTCTCTCCTCTATTTCAACCACCCTATATATGCAACTGCTTATGGATAACCTATTCAAACATTTTAATCACCCTGTATAATTAAAATTCCACTTGATTCCATATTCCAACCATCCTGTATATGCGACCGCTTTTAGGCCACTCTACAACCAAGCTACCCTATAATACATTTATGTTCAAACATTTTCTTAACCACTTCGTATAATAATAATTCCGATTCACCCTATATGTGAAACTTTTTATAATCTACCAAATATAACATTTTTGTGCCAACATATTTTATATCACACTGTATACCTATAATATTACACCATCATATGTTTTTAACTAGTAGTTAAAATAATTCCGATTCACCCTATATGTGAAACTTTTTATAAGCTACCAAATATAACATTTTTGTGCTAACATATTTTATATAACATAAGAAAAATATTTTAGGCCTCAAATTTCGGTAATCATGTGGTACAATAATGATATTCAACAAAAAAAGTTGAAAAAATAGAAAAAAAACTATTTCGTCAAAATTCAAAAATTCATATCTTTGAAACAAAAAAGAACACCCCGCTGAAAATTTCAGAATTTCTTTAGATATGTTAGAGGTATAATATAAAAATTTTGAGGCCAGAATTTTTCCGCTATGATTACTTTCCACGATTTTGAAAAATTCAAAATTTTTTAATTTTGATAATTTTCAAAAAATTTTTTTTTAATTTTTTTTCTCATACCTCTAAGTGTCTTCTAAAAATGTACCAGAGCTTTTTTTTAATATTCAGTAGTTTCAGAAATATTAACTAACTACACTCATAAAATCGGAAAAACAGTGAAATTTTTAATTTTGAATATCTTTTAGGAAAATTTTTAATTTTTTTTTTCCTTTGGCAGAACTTCGTTTTATGATGAGACAAAACTCTCCACCAAAATTCATCCGAAGCGGTGGGGGTCGCGTCCAACTATTGACTATGACCCAGTTGCTTTAATAGAAACTTTAAACAAATACTGAAAACAACTGAAGGAATCTCTTGTTGAATGAAAAACCTTAGCGTTAAAGCTGTTTTGCTGGAATGGTCTGTCGACTATTGAAGTCACTTTTCATTTTCAAACGAGTGATTTATTGATACCTTTATTTATCTTTGTCTTCGTCTAATACAAAAACATATTTTTATTTGACCTAGACCTTGGCGCTAAGATTTATCTAAGTAACGTATAACTGGTTGTTTACGAACGAACTTTAAAATTTTGTAAACGCCCGGGAATCCAGGTTTAAGTATAATAACTAATTTCACGTCACAATATTTATTTATCCTGTACTGTACGCTTATTACATTACAACGATAGTGTGCGCGTAAGCAAAATACAAAACAAACCGCTGCTAAGAGGATATGTGGAAATTTGATAAGGAAACCTATACCGAAGCTGGTATACATAATCATAATCTGAAGCCTTATATAAACATTTAAGTTCGGTGAATGTTTAGTTTACTTCTGTCAGAATCAATAAAAACACTATCATCACTTTTTTCGTTCAGTTTGAGATAAATAAATAAAATTAAACAGTTGTGTTTCACGTCGTAGCAGGTTAAATAAAAGGAAAAATGACGGAAGTAACAGCCCTGCTGACTGACTTTTTTTCTAAACCCTTTGCTTCAAAAACTTTCTCCGAGTTAGAAAATAGTGTTACTTCGATTTTTTCCGGAAAAAATGTTCCCTCGAAAAATCCAGGAAGTAGAATTATTACAATGGATGAAGTGTCTAGGCATGATGAACCAGATGACTGTTGGGTGGTTATTTTCGACAGGGTGTACGATGTGACGTTGTTTCTAGATGAGGTAAGTAATATTTGGACACATTTAAAAGAATATAATATTGTAAACTCATAATATTTTTAATTTACTTTAGGTATTATGGAATCCATGTCAGTGTTTAGTTTTTAATAATTTCATTGTCGTAATATAATAGAAAAATTTAACTCTTAAAGACATTTTAAAAATGTAAATTACGCAGCTTAAAACAGTTCAATTCATTTGTACTGTAAGTCTACAGTAAGTAGCTGAAGTAAAATTAATGTTACGACGTTATATAATGTCCATTAAACTACAATGGCTTTGCCATCCTGCACAAATAAGAGTAGGCCCACATTTCTTGATAATTTCCAAGCCGTTTCAAAAAATAATTTGGTCAAGTGCCAGTTGGACCTTCAAAATTCTAATATTCAAGTTTTAAACTTTCTTATATTTACCCTAATACCTATCTTTTAAAGGAAACGTTTTGGATTTATAAAGAATATATACTTTCATTTTCCACACATAGACTTTTTATTTTATCTGCTTCAGAATTCACTTGATTTTTGTAAGAATTCATATGTATTATTATTTTTCCAGTAAAGTTCAGGTGAGGTGCTATACCTCTATTTTTTTTCAAAATTTTACAACTTATGGTTTCGGAGATAAAGGGGGGGATGGGTAAATTTTTTTGTATTTTTGTTAATATTTTTTAATTTATTTATTTTAAAAATATGAAAAAAATATATTTGTTTTCGGCATAATGAGCCCTTTCATTTGATATATAACATGATGCGTTAGAAACAATTTTAATGTTATATTTTCCATTGAATTCTGTAATTTGCTCCCCAAAATTATAAGTAGAGGTTTCTCCTTATTTTTCCAGTAAACTTCAGGTCGGACCCTATACCTCTAATTTTTTACAAAACTTTACGATTTATAGTTTAAGTTAACATCTTTTTAATTATTTTTTTTTAATATATTTGTGTTCCTCAAAATGGGAACTTTCATTTGATATATTACATAATGCGTTTGAAAAAAAAAATTAAATTTTCATTTAATTCTATAATTTGCCCCCCAAAATTATTATTAATGGTTTCTCCTTATTTTTCCTGTAGAGTTCGGGCAACGTTCTATATTTCCTTTTTTTTTCAAAATTTTAGACGCAGTAGTTTCGGAGATCAGGGGGGGAACGGTCGATTTTTTTAGTTTTACCCCAAAAGTACCCCTGAAATCAAAATTTCTTCTTTAGGTATATGTACTCCTGATCGGGTCACCAAACTATACATTGATGTCAAATTTTTCAACCTCTTGTGTCCAATAGTTTAGGAGATGTGATGTGACATAGGCAGAAATCCTGAGTGATGTTATAAGGGTATCCGTATATTGTATATACGGAACCGTACAAATAAATGTTTTTCAAATTTTTCGGTTACAGACAAGCAGGAAATGAGTGGATTATCTAATATTTTCCTTAAAATCTTTTAAATTGTATGTTTTAAATTTATAGGAACTTTTAAATTTATTTCTTAGAACAAGCCTTTTTATTTAATCTACTACATGATGCCCTAGATTTAAAAAAATATATATTTTCTGATTTGACTTACAAAATTAAGATTGGATTTTCGCTTTATTTTACCAATAAACTTTTGTCCAAATTTTAGGCTCAGTAGTTTCGGAGATAAAAAGGAAAATGAGTCAAATTGTAAATAATAAATTAATTATTAAATCTGTTTAATTATTTTAAAAATACAAATAATATATACATATATGTATTTTATTTGATGCACTTTACAAAAATAATGTTTTTTACCATTTAAGTTTAAAAATTAATATTTGTGTTTTAGTTTTCTTGGAATTTTTGAGTGAGACCATATATTCTCAAATTTTTCTCACGTTTAGAATCAGTAGTTAGCAGATATAGGATAGAATGGGTCGAATTTTGTATATATTTTTTTAATAACTTTTTAACAAATTATCTTGGAAGTATAAAAAAATGTACATGTATTCCTCATAGTGACATGTTGCATTATGCGCTTGATAACATTTTTCATTTAATTCTGTAATTTGTCCCCCAAAATTAATATTAGGGTTTTGTTCCTTACTTTTTCTGTAAAGTTCAAGTGAGGCCCGATATTTCTTTTTTTTGAATTGTGTGTCCTATAATTTCGGAAATAAAGGGGTAAGGTCGGTTTTATTAAAACCTTTTAAACAAATAATTTTAAAATTATGAATTATTTGTATTCCTCAGAATGTACCCACTTACCTGATATATTATATGAATTTGAAAAAAAAAGTTCATGATAATATTAGGGATTTTTCCTGAAAACTTTGGACATAAGGGGGAGATTCGTCGATTTTTGTCAAATTTTCTCCAAGGTTTTCCCTTTAAATCGAAATTGTTTCATATCGGCCACCAATCTATACACCAAATTTCAATCTTTTTCGTCCAATAGTTTCGGAGAAATTTGGTATAACTTATGGAGAGATCAAGAGTGATTTTAATAGGGCTTTCGAATATTGAATATACGAATGTAAAAGAATATCATGGTGATCTTGGCGACATATTTTTCTGCTAGTTAGTTGCTCTCGATTGTTACGTCAACAAATCCCCAAAGTCAACACCATCATCTCCGAACAAGAAACTTCTACCCTTGAATATACAAAAATTCCAAAACCAAAAGGTTTAAATACATAGCTTAATTTATTGATAATTATTTCTGCTAATGAATCCCCAGTCATAATCCCCTATCTTTTAAGTTACCAAAATCGGGTGGAGCAATACACTTTTTCTTGGGCAATAAATTATCAAAAGTTAGCAAAAAATATGAGCCTAGGCTCAATTGTGCCGGATCACTGACATGTAGCTTAATGAACATCATCGTACATTTTTTGTCATGAGCCCACATTTCAGCTAGAAATCTTCATACGCTTGAAGTAAAGTCAAATTTCGAAATTATACATTAGAAAACCGTACAAATTTTGGAGTTGATTACGTAAGTCCATGCGCTGTGTTGGCTGAATGAATAAATCTACCATAACTTTAGAAAGCCAGGAACCAAATGCGACGAATGGTTACCCCAAACTGTATTTTTTACAGGGGCAATCTGTATAATCTTTTAATGTCATCTTTAAGTCGATGAAATCAATGACTTACGACTTATTTAGGTATTTAGATCGGGTTGCATTCGTCCTAAAGTGACATTCTGAAAAAAAAATGCATTAATTGTTACTATTTATTTAAAATAATCCCCCCCTCTGAAGCATTATTAGTGAATGTACTCGATAACAAATTAGCAGATATATTTGATTGGTTGGCGTTCAAAGTTTTTCAAATGTTTTAAAAGGAATCTAAAACTGCAAGAAATTTCGTTATCAGCACCTAGCACTTCTACAAACTTTCCCCGGCGAACATTTCTCTGTACTTTGTAAAGCATTGCTGGGTTTCTTCTATATTACTGAATTCTATCTTATAGCGTCACAAAGAAACTTTATTCTATCTACAATTTTGTTCCTTGTGTGTATCAGTGGAGAAAACCAATCTCTTCAGATCGCCTCAAAAGAAAATCCATGGTATTTAATTTTAGGCCATTGGAATCATCGACTTGAAGCTCCTAGTTCAATTCAACTATTACCACAAAGTTATTTAGGTGACTTTGAAGACCAAGAGGAAAGGGGTTGTGTCGTACATGTATCACATGAAGTAGAAAGAACTATCTAATAAGAGTTTTAAAAATATAATCCGAAGGCTAGTCTCTATATGAACTTGCTCATCAAAAAAATAATAATAAAACTGACAAGATTGCACAAGATCAGTTCCTATTTTCATTGATGATCATTAAATATTTGAAAACTATATTAAGAACATGAGTTTTTTTGTTAATAATAATACTAATAATAATAATAATAATATGTCAACAACAGGACTAGTCCCAAAACATCTATTAGACAATTTAAAATACCTCGGTCTGGACGAACATCTGTACAAACAAATGCAAAAAGCAGTCTTGTTAGGGACAGCCCGGACGGTCAGAAAATTCATGGGAAACTGCCGCCACGACTCCAACCACGGGCCTGAAAACCTGGCAAGGGCTCCCACAGAGCTAAACTGATATCTAGGATATCTGGGGTTTAGTGAATTTTCCCCTAAAGGCACTCATAGAGTGCCTTAGAGGGAGTGTGATGCCATACATTGTATGGTCAAGTCGGATAATAATAATACTAATAATTTTAAGGCGTCACGCTTTGAAATAAAAACTAAAAAGTCACTATATAGCTATCATTAACAGATAATTAATACAAAAAGTGCTTGTCAGTGACTGTCTATGTTTACAAATCTGAAACACCTATTACAAGATAGAGCAATCACGAATAAAAAAATAATCTAAAATTTGGAAATATTCAAACATGCCTTGTCATCCTCAGATAAAGTTGTGTAAACTCGAAATTAGTTATTTTACGATACTTTCATCACATAAATTAAATTAATTAAAGAAAATAAACAGAGATTTTCGTTGACCTTTTGAATATACTTATTGATCTTTATTTATCTGAATTCAAAAAATCATCCACGTTCAGATTGCGAGAAAATTTGGATAAGCAAATCGCTAAAAAGGCGAAATTATCAACATATCAATGACCCTTTATCCATTAGAATTTAGAGTAAATGTTTTATCGACAACATAACAGTTTGATGTTGATAGAGTATGCTTTAAAATCGATTGTATGAATAGCATATAATATCGGTACTAAATATATCAATATTTTATAATTATGGGTTTTTGAGAAAAATCACGATATTTGAGTCTCTGTATATTCCAAAATTCCCAAACGGTTCAAGGTCTAGGTCAGACCACGTTATCAGTGGAACGTGTAATTTGAAAAGATATTATAAACAGTACAGCTCTTTTCGAGTTTTCAATTTTATTTCACGATATAGGCTTGTTAAAAAGGTTACCAATTACATACTTATTTATCACTAAACAGGATCTACCGAATTTTACGACCCAATCGTTTACAGTTAATAAAATTAACCCACTCTTTTAATTCTATATTTTGTGTTTCGTAACATCCTAACAAATTTTAAGCGTTTTTGATGTATTTTGTATGTTCATTTATATGTAAATTTAGAGGCTTTGAAACTTGTCCAATATAAAATTATTGCACTTGCAAGTAATTTTAGGAACACAATTTTGTAGTGCTGGGTTCTGTTTTTTTGGTGATGTGGTGATTCAGTTGTCTGAGAAGAAAATTATATTTTGCTTTTTCGTTAAGTTTCTTTAGAAGCCGGTTCTTATTTTTTTGAAATGCATTTATTTGCAAAATTATACTTAGTATTTGGTTATTTCGTATTCATTGTATAAAAAATTGGTGCAAAAAAGTTAAAAGTAGAATCATTAAAGAAAGCAAAAAGGCGCAGTTCCCGTAAGAAAAATTCCAAGCCTTGTCGAAGTAGAATCGATGCCTACTCCAAATAGGCGACTTATTTTAGAGATAAAGTGGCAAAAAATAAAGAACTTCTTCAACATTTATTTTATAATGACCTTGGTCAAATTTCTATAATCTTTTATATCTCAGCAACCGCCTCCGAGCTTAGTGAATCTCCATTTCATGTTCAGCAGTAGATAAAATACAGGTTTTATTTAAATGCTGTAAGTTTGCCACCAGCTGGCTCTTGTTGTGATGTAAGACAGGATCTATTTCAATTTTCAATACCTTTATTCACAAACAAACAAAACATACATTCAAATTAAAAATTATAAAATATATCCATTGCTGAATGATGAGTGCGTCCATTATACATTAAATGTCTATTTTATTGCAAATAGAAGGTCAAGTACAGTACAAAAGACAAACAAATATAAATAAAAATATAAATATATAAATACGAAAAAATATAGGTTATGAACAAAAAAATTCAGCAACGTTGTAATAATTTTTTGCCAAGAGAAATATATTTTAAAGGTGAAAAATTTTTTGCGTTCCTTGATATCACTTGGTAAGAGATTGTATATTTTGCAACCACTGAAGATAACACTTGTTTTGTGTAAAGATGTTGAATGCTGATCGAGCACAAGAATATCCCTAACCTAGTAGAATGAAGATGAGTCCTCTGATATTCAAGAAATATGGGTTTGAGCTTATAAACAAAACAGGCACCCTCATAAATGTAAATATCCACAAGACTAAGAATTTTTAAATGTCTAAATGCTTCTTTACGTATTTCACGAAATGATAGACCACAGATAGTTCTAATTACTTGTTTTTGCAACAAAAAAACTCTATTTATTTGGATCCCGTAACGCAAATGGGACTGAAAATTGGCATGATACACCGAAAGCCCTATTGCAGTGATTTGTCAACTGCCTAATGCCATAACAGGTTCCCCTTAACTTTTCACAAAGCTTGTCACTGTGTGTTTACCACGTCAGATTTTCATCAATAACGACTCCCAGTAATTTAACTTCCGAGCTTAGTTTAACATCGGCCATATCAATTACATTTTTCTTTTTCTTGGAAGCTACACCTATAGTTTTATTTGAGTTTAAGAATAAGACATTCTTATGCGACGACTTAATTACATCTCTATAAACTTGCTCTGCGGTATGTTGAGCTAGCTGATATTATTCATTTCTAACAATTAAGAAATTGGTATCATCTGCGTAACAAGTTACATTAGTATCCAATTATTCTTAAGAATATAAGCGGGCAGGCATTGACGAGGATTAAATACGAAAATGGTCCAAGAATCGAACCTTGAGAAACACCAGAGGTAACCTCTAATTTTTATACAATTTGTGAGCGATTTTTTAAGTAGTCAGAAATGAAACTAAGCGGAATGCCACGTATCCCGTAACATTTTAATTTGATTAGCAGAATGTCATTGTTGACACAGTCAAATACACGAGAAAAATCTACAAAAAGGCCTATCGAACACAGCTTTTTGTCTACCGAATTTTCAATTCAACGAGAGCTGTATTGACACTCTTGTTCTTTACAAAACCATGCTGAAAAGATGACAAAAGTTTATTTTTTGAAAAATGCCCATATTTGATTATAAAAAGCAGTTTCAATAACATTTGAGAAGCTGGAGGTTAAGCTAATAGCTCTGCAATTTGAATATACATTTCTGTCACCTTTTTTAAATAATGGTGAAACTTTGCTTAGTTTCAGCAAACTTGGCAACATTCCTTTTTTAAAAAACAAATTTATTCTATATTTTAACGGATTGTTGATCTGAAGAGCAACTTTTTTGAGCAAGTTATTTGAGAGAGCCTTTTATTATCGACAATACTTCTTGCACAGTTACATGTTATTCATTGGGATATTCTCTTGTAAGAAACAAAAATCTGTTTTGACATTAGTATTGTTTGCTGTAAAATGGAAATTAAAGCTACTTGTTCATCCGTTAACTGAATATCATTTTCCCAAACATTATAATTTGTTGATTGTTAGTATTCTTACCCCGCAGATCATTAATTATATTCCACATAGCTTTTGATTTGTCTTTAGAGAATACAAGTTTGTTACCATAATATAAACTTTTAGACTTTTTTAATTCGGATTTGTATAGCAAATTAGTTTCACGATAAAGAGGTTTCAATTCAATATTTTTTTGATATAAATCAGTAAGCAAACAAACCCTATTCTTCAGATTCAGTAGTTCTTCGGATGCCCAGTCAGAGACAGCTGTTTTTTTAAATCTTTCGACACATCGGAAAACATAAATTAAAATAGTACTTTGAATAGTATTTTGAAAATTATTATACGCTTGGTTGGGACATACAATATTTGGTAGTCTTATTATAGGTATATCGGCTATTTAATCAGTGAAAGCAATTAGAATAAAGTGCGTAATGTATGTTATGAATGGTTGTAGAATCACTATGGCTCGTTAGATATTACATATACACTATGCAATATAAACAAACAACTAGTCTAATCAATTCGCACGTATATTATAAAGGTCATTATCATTTTGACAGATAACGTCATAATAATTGCATTTGATTGTTACAGCACCCAGGTGGATATGAAATAATTCTAGAATATGCCGGCAGAGAAGCTACTGGAGCTTTTCGAAGTTCAGGTCACAGTACTCACTCCATGAAGATGTTGGACAAGTACTTTATCGGAGAACTACCCATTCACGAAAGGATTTTTCGGAAGTCAGGTGGTGTGCAAGCCCAAGATATGCCGGAGTAAATAAATAACGTATGTTAGTTCAAGGTTAATTTTTGCGTAATTGTATTTATATTTGTGAAATAAGTAAGTGATAAGTATTCTTTGGTTGTGTAATTCTCATTATTTTTAATGTTTTAATTTTTAATTATCAGTATTGTAACTTTAAGTTTATTCTGGTAATCATTATTTATTTTATTTATCTCAAAATAAAAAGTAAATATGACATATTTTCAATAGATTTGTGATCAAATTTTGCATTTTAAAAATTCCTTTACTGTTTTTATATAAATTCAGTTCTACAAGAGTTCCTTTCTACAGAGTTAAATGCGTCTCATTGTCATCCACAACATTAATTGTTGTTTAAAGTTTTAGTATGCTGTCTCCTTAATATTTGAAGTTTCTTACAAATCCAAAGCATGGAAGGAAAGTCTTTCTTGCTGATCTATGAAAAATGATTATCTCCCATTGCAAAAACTGTTTACTCTATCAATATGCTATGTTATTGGTTGTAAGGAATCATCCACAGGTCATGATTGCCTCTTATTTGAATCCGACACGCTAGGTGATGCTTTGTTAGGGAGTTGCCATCTTTGATAGTTTAAACTTATCAATATATTTTTAGTTATTTACACCAGTTCTTTACAAACTGCTAAAATTGCTAAAGATATTACGCTTTCATTATAATATATGGTGTTTTCGTTGAACAAATTGTGCCAAGACTAAAAAGAGAGGACAATACAGAGAGCAAGGGGCTATTTCACTCGATTGGCAGCTGCTTGAAGTGAAATACGTCCAGCATGTAGTTCATTGTCTGCTTCCTGCTTCCACAAACCAAGTGAAATAGCCTGTTACTGTCTCTCATATACTTACTAGTATTGTGTAGGTATATGCTGTATCTATTGCCCTCTCTTTCTAGTCATGTCACGATATTTGTGCATTGCAGGTTGCCTAGGTGTAAAATAAAGACATTTTTGTTAAGATAACATCCCTGAATTTAAGGTATTGGGTAGATTATACAACTGTATAATTACAATCAACAAACCGAAGATCTGCTCTGAAAGAACTGAAATAAAGAGAAAGACGAATTTAAAAGCTAAATAACTTTTGATGATGATTGAGTAAAGCAATGTTTCTAAAGGATATGAAGCTTCTGAAATCTACTAATGGAATTTAGCCGAAATAATTTTTCAAACACGATATTTATGCTTCGGTCAGCTTTACCAAAACATGCAACTTTAACCCATGATTAATTAAATTCGTTTCATTTTAGTTTAGCGAGAATATTCATTTGAAAACATCAGTTGGTCATCATTGGAAACATTACACCGGCACACAAAAAAAAAATTGTCTGTACACCGGGCGCCACCCATCTACAGGCATGTTTTTCGACCCGCTGAATACGAATTTCAAGTCCGTTTAGGCCCTCCAGCCTTCAGTTTCCAGTAAATTGCAAAAAACCCAAAAATAGTGAAAATTCGATGTAAATTTGAGGCTCAAGAATTGATGTATGATTGAAGTCTAAGAATAGCTATTTAGACACGGATTGACGAAAATTTTGATGTTATAATCTTTTTGATCTGATTCTGCAATAAATTTGGCCCATAATGCCCTCAAACATTTAAAACGACAAAAAATTGATAAAATGATCTAGTCAACACACTCATTATTAAATTGTGCTACCAATCATAAGCTGTTTTAAATCAAAAAATTTCATTGTGATACTTGCAAAAATTCATACGTCTTATAGGTTTAAATTGCTAAAAAATCGCGAATTTTATCAATTTTTTGTCGTTTTATGAATGTTTGAATTATATTTATTTCAGAGTATAAAAAATTGTAAGAACAATTTGTAAGGTTACGACGAAAATTGATGTTCAATTTAATTTTTTGTTTTTGTTTGATCTTGAAATTCGTATTCAAGATAAATGCCGGCCATAGAGGTTAAAGTATTTCGGTATCGTAAAAACATGAAAACTCAATTGTTTTATTACAGTAAAAGAAAATTAATTATAGATTGCATTTGCTTGTACGAAATGGTGTGAATTCACCGTGAATGAAATGTAAGAAATCAGTAATGCATGGACTGGTTGTGAAATTTATGTCCTATTGAACAATAGACGTCAAAAGAATTAGTAAATAAAAGAAATAATACACACACAGTTCAATGTCTGAAATAAGGCTGCAAGTATTCCTGTAAACCAGGTACCAAAGCTGCACATTCTGAAGTTTTGCTGGATCTGAAGAAAGATTTCATCTTAATTACTTATATGTCATAGAAAATGCAGAATCTTGATATTAAATAATACTGTAATTAAAGTACGGATACTTTTATAATATTTTTGCGCAAATAACATAACTTTAGAAGGAGAGAGCAATAATAAGATCAGCGTGTATTTCGTTAAAGTATGACCTCTAAGTGGACCTCAGAACTCCAACGACACATACGGATTTGTAACCGGGAACGTACGAACTTAGTGACAAGATTAAAAAGAGAGTGTAATAATCCTTCTAATGAAATACGTCAGCATGTATTTCAGTGGCTGCTTCCACACACCAAGTTACATAACAACATGCTTTCTTTATTGCCATCTTTTTAGTCTTTTCACGATATTTGTGCATTGCAGTTACCTCCAGATGTATAGGCTCTAAGACTTGGACACTTACAGTGTTAGAGCTTATACATCTGAAGGTAGTCTGCAATGCACAAATATTGTGGCAAAACTAAAAAGAGAGGGCAGTAGAGAGAGCAAGAGGGCTATTTCACTCGATTGGGACCTGCTTCCAGTGAAATTCATCCAACATTTAGTTCATTGGCTGCTTCCACCTAAAAAGTGAGGTAACAATATGCTTTCTTTATTGCTATCTTTTAATCTTCTCACAGTATTTGAGCATCGCAGCTCTCTCCAGAAGAATATACTCTAAACTCACAGTATTTTGTAATCCAGTGGTACTGGCTCTAAGATAATTATATATGAATTCTATGCAAAAATTCTAGTTCCATGTCAAACATAACCTCAAACATATATCCTAACCTATAATGTTAATAATGATAATTTGCCAGCATTAAGATAATTTGAATGCCATTCAATCCATAAAAACTCCACGTCTTCTGATATTAATCGACCAATATTAACCCAAATGAAGAAAGAGAAACTGAAAATTGCCTTCATCCACCCAGACTTGGGCATCGGCGGTGCAGAAAGGCTAGTTTTAGACGTGGCTGGAGCCCTTGCGAGCCAAGGACACAAAGTACGGTTTATAACAAACCACTTCGACAGATCACATGCATTTGACGAACTGAAAAATGGTGAATACCCAGTGGAAGTTTATGGTGATTGGATCCAAGGGGTATTTGTGGAAGATTTCAAGCATTATGTGCATACATTCGTATGATTTATTTAACTGTTGTGTATCTTCTATTCTATAGAAGCCAAGACCCTCCAGATGTGTACTTTACAGATTTAATTCCAATTGCAAATCCATTCATATCTTTTGCTGGTGAAAAGGTAATTTATTACTGCCATCATCCAGATTTGCTTGCTAGTGCTCCTGGTGGTTTACTGAAACGACTGTACCGAAAACCTATTGATTGGCTAGAAATGAAAAGCACTAACGAAGCAGATTTGATTTTAGTGAATAGTGAGTATACTGCTTCAGTTTTTCGAGACACATTTCCTCAAATAGATAAACAAATACATATATTGTATCCAACAGTGGCACATTCTTATCAAAAAACTGTTGAAGAAATAAAAGTGGTTAAACCAATCGAGGAAATAGTACCTGAAATACAAGCAACATCAAAAGACAAGATAATATTTCTATCTTTGAATCGATTTCATCCTGCGAAAAAGCTTGAGCTTGCAGTTTTGGCAATGGACCATTTGAAGAACCTTGTTTGTAAGGAAAAATGGGACAACATTTACTTTATAATGGCTGGGGGGATACGATCCTCAATCAACAATCAATTCTCTGACTTATTCAAAGTTAGTTGACCTTACCAGAGAAAAAAACTTACAAGACAAAATTATATTCTTAAAGTCACCAAATGATAATGTAAAAGCACATCTTTTAATGACCTGTACATGTTTAGTGTACACTCCAGTTAAAGAACATTTTGGAATTGTACCATTGGAAGCAATGACAGTCTCTAAACCTGTTATTGCAGTCAACAGTGGAGGTCCAAGGGAGACTGTTGATCATGGGGTGACTGGGTACCTCTGTGAACCAAATGCTGAAAGTATGGCAGAGTTTATGTGCAGAATTGTTGACAATAAGACTGCTGATATGGGTATCAAAGGTAAAAAACGTCTTGATGAGAAGTTTTCATATGCAAGTTTTAATAATCGTCTTAGGAAGATTGTTAGTAGTGTTTGGAGCACTTCAGGTAATTCTTCAAAGAAGCAGAAGAAGAATTAGTATTTTGAAGCTTTTATATTATGTAAATAAATATATTTCTACAACTAGTGTTTTCATTTGAAGAAATTTATTATTGATATGACATACTGTTAATACTTGCCCTCTAAATTCTGTAGATTCTGGAGAATGTAACTCTAGAAATGAGTTGCTGAAATGGATGAGAAGGGCAAACAATTTAAGGAATTCTGTAAAATCATGTTTTTTATATTTTAATGTCATACAGAGCTACTTAAGATTAAACAATTATTCATAAAGTTATGTACATGTTTACTTTGTCCATGATACTTTGGGTATATCGAAATGTTCTGTTAAACTGTCCAAATGCTGATTAAACTTTTCAACTCTTTCCTTGTGAGTTTGAGACGCTTTTTCCAATATCCTCTTCATTTTCTAAAAGAGGATTACAATTAATTCATTCCAGAATTGATGTAGAAATAACAACTTACCATTTTTTCTTGTTGCTGTATGAAAGCTAGCTCTGCTTTAGTTTTGGTCTGTTGTTTTGGTTTTGGCGTCTTTTCTTCTTCTGATTCCTCATTTTCCACAGTCTTGGCGAGTTTTTCCAATAGTTTCTTGTCCTTATGCTTTTTCTTTTTCTTGATTCCTGAATCACCTTTGATTTTCAATTTGCCTTTTGCAACTACTGCATAAGGATCTTCTTCCTCACTCATCTGTAAATAAAAGGTGATATTTCAAAACTGTACTTTATCATGATTTGCTTATTACCTTAAAAATTATATGTTTTTAGCATTAAATGCCAGTAAATGTAAATATGTCACTGTCAAAAGTGTCAATCAAAAATAAACAAAATCCAGACAACAAAAAAGCTAGATTTGTTCTATGAATGAGGGTTGAGCTGCAACACTCATTACCACGATTGGTATTGCTGGTTATCTAACAGAGAAACATAGTTAGTTCCTATCGTCATCCATTCAAGTAATTATAGGAAAAACTAAACAGTGTCCGCTATGGCACGAGTAGATTTAACATGTTAATGAGGCGTGTAGATGCACTTTTTAAAAAATCACAGAAACAAAGTAAAACTTATAAATTTCTTGTACCTTTAACAGTACACTGCAGCATGGATAATGTCCTGTATTAAGAAAAACGCAGTATTCAATGTGCAACTTAACCAGTAGGTATAATGTAAACTTGGACCTAAAATGCTACTGCTGTAAGATGCATATTTACTTTCACAATATAGCTGAACCAATAACTCACTTTAAAAAAAGTGGATAATGTCCCTTTATCACGCCTCATTTATTATGAATTAAAAATGATAAAATGCCAATTTTGAAAATCATGATTTTCAAAAGTAACTCAAACATTAAGTTTCATTTCACAATAACTTATTTCCCACACACGTTTTTATTTAGTCAGTTTTTGATATACTAAATATTTTCCACAAAACTCCGTTTTTGAGAATAGGGGGTCACATATCACCCGTCCTCTTCACAGCTTTCCTGAAGTTCAATGTGAGGAGAGGTCTGGTGTAAATCACAATTAGCTCAGGCCATTTAGAGAGAAAAATACATTTGGTGACAAAATTAATCAACGTGTTCTAATGATAAAACATGACTAATTGACATAAAATTCAAAATTTTTTATCGATGCCATTTTGTTTTTTTACCAAAATACCTCAAGAAATCGGTACCAACCTTTTACATAAAATCTACCGGAAAAACTGTTTTTGCTACTTAAGGCATGTTCTAGAGAAATGAAAAACCTACAAAATGAGCTGTGGTTAAAACATTCTTATTAAGTGAGAGGGTAGATCTTCTAATAGCCCAGTTTACGTTTTAAAAATAAATATTGAAGCTCTGGTAGTTTTTCCAAGATTTCTGTTAAATATATGAAAGAACTTTTTTAAAAGGCCCGTTTTATCTCAACAGATGACCCTATCATTATGAATAAACCAGGGTTGGAAAATCGTTGGTCTAGAGACCCTCCATCTTAGTCTTCCAAAATTTAAATTATAAATACATATAATAATTGAAAATATTAGGCTATTCTGAACTGGTCTCTCTGGACGAGTTCATTCGAGAAATTGCTAAGAGGTACCAGTGTAACTTTATTTCTATAATAAATAATTTTGTGACAAACAACAAATTCAAGATCAAAGCGAAATTTTTTTAGAAAAAACCTCGAAAACAACACTAAACGATTGATAACGACTCCAGACTCGGAGTTGAAACGTCTCCATACATAGAGGAAAAAATTTGGAGGAGAGAAAACCCAATGAATAGACAAAATAATAAATAATCTTATTAATCATTGTAATTTTATGCAGATATGTATTTAGAATTCTATCATAATCTAAATTTATGTAATAAATTTAGCAAATTGAATACCAAAACTTCATGGAGCTACAGAAGATATTGATGGAGCCATCATTTTTAATAGGCAAAACGTGTAGGCTCTTATAAAAGATTTTTCCGATTGTTATTGATTCAATAAAATATGTAAAGAAATTTGGCTTGTCATTAATTAGTTCTTAAAGTTATGATATACATTTTATTATTATATAAATATGAAGTGCTGATGTATATTGAAGGAAATAATAGAGAAAAATGTTGATGTTAATCTTTATAATTAGTTAACAATATAATTTTTATATTGTTTAATTCAGATTTTAACAGGAAAGAAGAAAACATGGTACTGGGATCACCAAAGCAATATCAGAAAGGAATCTAGCCGACAAAGACCACTAGAAAAGACAGGCTTGGCTATTAGGACCGCGAATTTGTATTTAAATTTCGAATTTTCCACAGAATTAATAAAAATTTTATTTGAGTTTCCCTGTGAAGCCCTTTACCGAGCTATTTATTAAATTTAGTCTTGGTAGTTTTCAGCGGTGGGGTGTGGAAAGAATGGTCGATTCTAGTAAAATTTCTTCACTAACCTAGCTCCCAAAAATATGAATTTGTTTGTTTGGCTCATATACCAATGATTAGGTCACTTAACTATATATTACTACCTAAAATCTATTAAATGTTATGCCTGATCAAATAGTAGGGTCGCACTGTCTTCAGAATACTATCTTGGCTATAATATAGCTTTCTGAGTTCCTAATGGTTACCAATAATATAAAATTTTAACGAGGAGAGGTAAAATCAATTCTGGTTTATTTTTATGCTGCATGGATGTCGGTAAATTAATATTTGTGGGCTATAACAGCTCTAAAACTTCAGAAATGATGTTAATCAGACATGTAAACATGTCGTTTGTGGCATATTTTTCAATGTTAAGCCATTTGTGAGAAATAACACCACAAGTAACGAAATTGCTGAATATTTCCAATGTTTCGGGGTCTAGATAAACATGTATATGTTACGGTATATGTACACTCTTGGGAAATGTACTCTTTTACCGTAAAATGTGTAGGTATATGTGAAGTGAATATAATATACATTTCCTGGCAAATGTATACTCTTACCTTCATGTGTTAAGAAAAGTTGGAATACAAATAAATTAAAAATGTTGCAACAAAAAAATATTTATTTAAATAAACATAAACAAAATGATTTAATAACGAAAATAATTTTAATTAAAAAATGTAAATGGCAAACAAAACATACTTTTCTTTGCATACTTATTATATACTATGTCGTAAGTTATAACAAATAATAATAATAAGATAATTTTCTTTATTTTAACAGTTAAATTTTATAAGACTATAAAGAAACCAATACAAATAATTTCATAATGAAAAAAGTTTTATTTACTTGAGCAAGAATTGCTATTGTGGATTGTGGCACTTGGAATTGCATAATATTCCAGCACTTTTACAACTGCATTTTTTTAAGGAACATGTTCCTTTACAGATGCACCTATTAAAACCTTGTCCCTAAGTAAGGGACCGCATTCCTATAATTTCTCGTACCTATTTCTCAACATCTTGAGGAACATTTTCGTATGATATAAACTTTTGTTGGCAAATGGCGAAGTCATGCCTAGAATAAGATTGTTTTAAAACTCCCTGTTTATTTTCTAATTTATATAAATTTTTATCGTCATCTCTAGACAAAACAATGCAAATCAATTTTTTTGCATTCGTTTTACCACGATCAACGTCTGGAATGGAAATTCTAACATTGTCACCAATCAGCAGCAGGAAATTTTTCTTTCGATTTCGTATTTTGTATGCTCACATTTACGAAAACGACATTGTCATTGTGAATTCAATGTACATTTCCCTTATTTGAAATTGTAAATGTTAGTTAAATGCACATTACCCAAAAGAGGAGGAAAATGTGCACATTTACCGGAAAATGTGTACATTTGCCGCAATATCTACTTTTACCGTAACATATATAAAGTGAAATGCAATATGTAGCCGTCACAAAAAACTGAGGGTTTCTGATGAAAAGATAATACTGTTATAAGTAAGTAGGGGGTTTCTCAAATGTTGTTATAAGTAAGTAGGATTATATTAAACAGTGTTGGCCAGTCTTAAGTTTTTGCAAATTCTTTCTGTCACTTATTTTCATCATATATTTCGTTCTCAAAATCTACCTGATGTCACTATGTATTTCACCTTCAACCTTTTGAGCTACTTTGCGTTCCTCCATTGGTATATTTACTAGGACTAGCCATTCTATAATCATTTGTGTACATCAAATATCTTACACTTAAACCAAGAAGGACTCTCTGCTTATTAACAAAAATCCCTATTAAAAATTTATAATCAATCAATTCATCCTGTCTGGTGGTCAGCTGATATAACAAATCACAAAATAACAGAACAGAATCTCAAGATAAGTAAGTAACTGTTTTAAAATTTTTAAAGACTTTTCTATCGGCTCAATGACTTATTAACATTAATTATTCATAATTTTTGCTAATTGCATACCCATCACACAGCACTTAATAAATCAATGTTACCACATTGTAGTAAACCGCATATTAATATTCATGACAACAATAATAAAATAATTTCATGCTACCTTGATAATGTGTAGCAACAGCACTCCTATTTACAAACAGGATGCTCGACAACAATTACGATACCCGTCTTCTTGGTCTTTTAAACAGGAATACTGAGCAGATGCTAAAACGTTCAGAGAATAATCTATGAGTCAAGGATAATATGATCCGCCTTGATTTATTGATATTTAATCGGTTTTCAATTACGATATCAGATTTAATCGACAGTTCGATATTGAATTTATAGGAATATGATATCAGACGTTGGATTGACAGGCACCATTATAGCAATTTACTAACATTTGCAGATGGTAATTGTTAAAAATTGCTGACATTTGTGGCAGAACGGTGATGTACCGAGTGATAAAATAATTGGAAACATTATTTTGTCATTAAAAACAGATGGGTGATGTAAAATTGCTGTAAAGGTTGTGTTGGAATTTGAGGATCATCACTGATTAGCGTCGAATTCTTTGGTGCGGTTGTTTTATTTGAAATCGATTCTAATATTTTTGATTGGATCCGTTTATAATATACAGTGTGTCCACTTAAGTTCTGTACAAATGGAAAACTTTTTTATTATTAATTCTACTAAAAAAACGTTATACCTCATAAAAAGGATGCCAACCTTTGAACCTCTGAACCCACCACCATCAGATATCAAAATTTTTTAATCCATATACGAGGTCTCTCAAAAAATATGAACTTCGCTCAAGAGTGAAGTACCTTTATTATTGAATAAATTAACAGTCCCCCGACATGACCATACTGTGTATGACAGCACACTCCCTCTAAGGCCTTTAGGGGAAAATTCACTAAATGCCAGATATCCTAGATATCAAAAGGGTTTAGCTCTGTGGGAGCCCTTGCCAGGTTTTCAGGCCGGTGGTTGGAGTCATGGCGGCAGTTTCCCATGAATTTCCTGACCATCGGAGCTGTTCCTAACAGAACGGCTTTTTGCATTAGTTGATAAAGATGTTAGTCCAGACCGAGGTATTTTAAATTAATTAGTAGAAGTTTTGGGACTACTCCTGTTGTTGACTTAAGAATTGGTACAGTTCGTGTGTTATTCTTGTCCCACTGTGTCTTTATTTGAAATTCCAAACCCCTGTATTTGGCTATTTTTCAGCCTTCTTAATATTTAAATTTTTGTTAAGCATTGCTACGTCAATTAAGATTGTTTTTCTAGAGACTTTATCTACCAAAACTATATGTAGTCTATTGTGAGCAACAGTTCGATCGGTCAGTATCGTGTGGTCCCAGTACAGCTTGTAGTTGTTATTTTCTAAAACAGATTCTGGTTTGTGTATATAGTAGGGTATTCTTACCGACTGTGACAGTTCAAGTCTCAGTGCTAGTTCCTGGTGCAGTATTTTTGCCACAGCATCGTGTCGTTCTTTGTATTCAGTTGCAACCGAACGCTTGATATGCTGGATATATTCAGATGTTTGACAACCATATCAGCATCTGCCATTATTGATAGAAGGGTCTTTAACGATGTACTTTAGATAGTTCTTAGTTGGAATTACTTGATCTTGGATTGCTAATATAAAGCCTTCCATTTCAAGGAACATATGACCAGAAATCAACCAGTAGTTCAATAATAAAAAGTTAATAAGAATTAAAAAACTTAGTTCAAATAAGTAATTATACACATCTATAGTGAAAAATCAGATTTTGTTATGTTGTGCGATAGAAACATATGTAACATACTTATTTTAGAAAAATGCAACGAAATGGAATCTGGACGCATACATTGAATAGAACAGATAATCGCGGGGACTGAAGTCCGGAAACCTAGGGGGCCAAAAAAGGTTTCCATTGAAGTATTTAAGTAGTGTCTCTTGTACTGTGACATGTTGACCAACTTGTTGCTGCCATATTCGTGGCCTTATAGGTAGGTCATTCATAACATTAAATAAATCCCCATTTAATAGTAATTAACACACACTGCCTAGAATTTCTCGAAAAATAAGTGCTTTAAATGAATATTTATCACTTTTCTGGACAAAGAAACTTCGTTCAAGTTAACACCGCCAACGCTAGTTTTGTTTATTAAGGAAATGGTACTGGGATTTAAAAATTTTATGTTCAAGCTCTTGGATGGTTATTAAATCTCAAAAAGTCACTCCTTGATCATTAATACTTGCATTTTATTGGAAAATTTAAACTAACGACTATGTTCGTTTCAAAAACTAACATTTGGATTAGTTTGAAGCTGGTAGACAATATAGCTCGTTCCTCGAAGTTTCCTTGGACTTCCATGGTCTTGAAGTGGTTGATCTCACAACGTTTCAATAGCTTTGTATGTGCTGATATGATAGGAAATTCAGATTATGCATCGTATTTATACCCTTATCCTGTCATGCGTCGCCGGTCATGGTCATTAGGTCTTATCCGGTCCAATTAGCCTCGTCTTACCGGGCGGTTGGTTGTCGGTGACGCGTAGCGGCAGAGGCCGAAGACGAGCTGGCCAAATTTAATTTGGACGCTGGGCTTGCTAATTATATTTTCGTTAGAGATTATATATGTTGTCTCTATGAATTTTCTTTTGTACCAGTGCTATTCCTTTTGAATTACCCTGGTCCTGGTCCCAGTTAATATTATATTATTATTTGCTAGCTCAGAGCTCCACCCTTTGAGTAGCTATGCGGTGTTCCTTAACCCTGGTGTCCAGCGGTGGCTTTGTCTCTCCAATGTAAAGATTGCTAAATTCACAAGGTATACTTTATATACAGTTATTTGCTATTTCTGGTGCGTCTGGCCTCGTTCTTGTAATCATGCTCCTCAAGGTGATCATTCTGAGAGAGAGAGAGAGATTCCATAGCTGTGTGCAATTCGTCTAAGTTTCTCCGACAAGCCTTTAGTGTACGGTAATAGTAGAGTTGCTACCGTGGTGTCCTCTTCCTGTCTAGGTGGTTTGTCCAGTTTGTCCAGGCGTTTAAAGCTAAAACATGCCAATTTGCTCCCCTCTAACCTAAGATGCCTCTGTTAAGTACTGAACACCTTTAAATACGAAGAAGAAGGAGGGGGATCCTATATTCGCACAAAACCACCTCACGTTAGAAATGGATCTGTCGATAGTCGACAACAACCAATGATGGACTTTAAATTATTGTTTGACTATTAAATGATCTTACTTGGAGAACTGCAGGAGAGGCCCAATCACAAAACGAACATTGTCTGTGAGTCGTATCTTATCGCAGCTTACTCAACAAACCACCTACTGTCAAAAGAAATTTGTTTCAACAAATTCTGGAATTGAAAGAGAAAATAACATTATTAGTGGAAAATAAAGTTTTAATTGAATATTCACTGTGCAGTTTAACCATCCTCATACGTTGAACATCACAACCACACTACACAATCTTTTGTGCATCCTGACAGATTTCCCAAAGGTAATAACAAATAATGAATTTAATAATATGCGAAGAATATAAATTGTAATTATTTTAAGTCAAATACCATCGGTGCATAACGCATCTTTAAATCTTCCAAGAAGTGTTGGCTATAATTACGACATGTCCTTCTCTATGAATACACATAAACGAAATGTTTCCGTTTAATGTTTACAAGCGACTTAACAGGCAATTAGTTGGATGTTTTCCAATTAAATTTGAAATACAATACGTTCAGATCTTGTTGTCTTATCTTTTATCCGACACCTTGTGTAAAAAAGTGAAAACACCTTGAACCCTTTGGTTTACCTAAATTCTTAATTATGTTAAAGTGGCCAGTTGTTGATGTAGAAATTTGAAATAATTTGTGTGACTGTCCTCAATTAACTGAATGTGGAAAATAGTTACAGTTTAAATCCCAAAACTGACACCTCTAGTAGATAACGCCAGTAATTGTATTGTAAGTTGAATTTGTCTAAATTTGAGGGCAAACGACACTTTAAATCATTCCAACAGTGGCAAATTGGATCAGTGGTAAAGTAATTAGAGACCCAACAGATGTAAACAAGTGAATAGCGCGCTCGACCTGGGTTCTTTCTACCTTGACCAGCGTGTGAGAGAGTAATTTTAGATAGATGGTTGTCATATTTGTTCAAAACTAAATCTTGCAGATGAATCAGAAAAAGTAAATAAATATTGCTGAAAAACCAGACTTCCGCCGCCTGTGTCATCAAAAATAAGTAAAACAAAGATACCCCTCCATCCCCCTTCTGGGCTTACGTTATACTTGAATTCCACGTAGCATCGCTTCACCCCATCGTCATTTTTCGCTAATACTACACTTGCTTTCTTCTTCTTCTTCAGCGGTTCCTGCTACAGGAGTGGCTATGGGTGGTGACCATTGATACCTTTAAAGTGATTTATTCTGATGGACGATATTTTTTTACACAAACACTAACTATTTACAGGGGACAGGGCAGACTTCCGACATTTCACTAACACTATTCACTCTTAGAGCGTCTTTTACCACTTTCAAAGCTTCTTTAACTGATGAATATTTTTTTCCCGCGGTATTTAATATCCTCCTAGCACACTTATGCCTAATTTCCTTAAATCTTACTCACTCACACATGTGGCTGCCCCGTTATCTTGACCAGAAGTCCTCTGCTTGCATCTTGCACCAAAAATTAGGGAATATTTGACATTGGGCATTTTTTGGGGATATATTTTTCTGGGGATTTCTTCTTGCGAATAAGTTAGCTCGAAAATAATGATAGTTTTAGGTTATAAATTGACATTTTCTCCCATTACTAAGAATTTTAACAAGGCAACCCTCGAAAAGATTTTTTACGGAACGAAATATTTTTAGATCGACGTTAATTGTATTCACTTTATTTAAATTGTAATAACACTGATTCCGGTTTTTAACCGACTTCCAAAAAGGAGGAGGTTATCAATTCGTCGCGTATTTTTCCGCTTTTTTTTGTATGTATGTTACCTGATTTCTCCTCCTGTGGTGCACCGTTTTGAACGAATATGGTCTTGTTTAATAGAGTATATATCCGGATTGGTGAAACTTCAAATTTTGGAAAATAATTCTATTGGTAAAGTGATAAAATTTGTGAATGAACACATGCGTGCATGGAAATCGACTAATATCCCTAATATTTTAGTCGATTTTTCGATAACTCCTTATGGATGTGTATAGTTTTTTAACGTTTAATCTATTAAGGAAGATCCTTAGGTGATCTCATATACTTTTCTGCGACGTGCAACTTGCAGTTTTGCAGAAAATCGCCGAAAATTCCAAAATTCTTATCAAAAATTTTATCGAAATGACATAACGGACATTTCCTCATAAATATTTTAATTCCAACGTAATAGTGTGGTAATTTTGGGCACTGGAAGTTTTAATTGCGAATTTGCAAATTTTCTATGTACATCTCAAGCATATAGGTAGTAAAGCATACTATTTTCGGCTCTTTAAATCAATGAGTACCAAGCTCGTTTTGTTTGTATACCAGGTAAATACCTATTTAAAAGCAAATTTTTCCATTTTGGGAACACGGTACTTTTGGTTGTCACATTCTCCCGGCCTAATAAAAAAATTCAGTGACAAGACATGTCAAACTTTAAAGTGGTACTTGGTGGCCTATAGAAAGGGTGTTTAGTTATAGCACACAAAATCACAAAGTAAAGTGATTGAAGGAGTTGCATTTATGTGAAGATTGAAATATAGGATGGACTAGAATGATAGTGGTCTGTAGGCAGCCGTATATACAGGATGGTTGGAATATAGGGTGGACTGGACGTTTGGTAGTATAAAAATTAAAATTATATAGGGTGATTAAAAAACTGTTATATGATGTGGACATAAGCAAATCATATACAGGATGGTTGAAATATATGCTGGAGTTGAATTATATTTATACAGTGTGATTAAAAAATTATTTCTTTTATAGCCCATAAGAAGTTGCATAATGTGTGGAGAGGAATTAATGTTACACAGGGCGATAACATAAAATGTTAAAAAAAAGGAAATAATTTATGGGGTAGCCCACAAGAAGTTATATACTATGGTTGAAATATAGGACGGATTTGATTCCGTAAATATAGGATGGATTCGACTCCGTCCTATAGTTTACAGAAGGCAGCAAGCAAATTTATGCTAGCCATGGGCAGTCGTATGTACAGGCTGGATGGCACATAGGTTGGAGTGGAAATATCTAGTTATACAGGTTTGTCAAAAAAAGTTGAAAAAAGGTTACATGGCGAAGTCCATAAGGCATAAATATATTTTGGGCTTATTAAGTCAACGCGTACTAGTACATTTTGTTCGTAAAGATTTACCGGTCAATTTAAATGATAAAGTATCATTGTATAATGTTGAGGCTTTAGATGTTACCTGGTCCTGTCTATTAAGGTTATACATACAAAATAAAAAATAAAGAATGAAAACTACCTGAGTTAAAAAAAACTAAATAGAAAATTGATCAGTTTTAGAAATGTATGGTAATACGGTTTTACTTTCTCGATATTCTGTTTGTTATACAAATCATTTTGAACTATGAGTTTTTAGTATTTATTTTATTATAAGAAAAATGTAATTTCGAGACACAACTTTTAGAAAATATTTTGGTTATATATTTTCTTAGGAATTCTATCGCAAAAAGTCTCAAAATTGGGATTTTGAACATTTTATTGGGGAAATGAAACAAATTGACCTGAAAAAAAAAACAGGAGCAAAAGGTCACCAACGGTACAACAGGGAAAATATTCAACCAGAACATAGAAAACTAAAATAGTGAAAACATAATAAAGAAGATTCGTCTGATGAAGATGTAGAATGTAGATGAAAACCAAATCAGCAATGTTGAACAATCCGTAGAAGAAAATCTGCCTGCCGTCTTTTTAACCACAGGCAACCGCAGATACTGATGCAGAAAGAAGTTGCAGAAACTACTATAATAATAACAATAATATTTATTGGACTATATGAACAAATTTTTAATTTGCGTAGTTATTTCCAGAAGCTCGCAAAATTTTCAAATCTACTGAGAGTCATATGTCAAGTTGATTCCTCAACACCACTACGATTGAAAGAATAACAAGTCCAATTGCACCACCAGGCAACTGATCAGAAACTGCTCAAATGGAAAGAGAAGCCCCTTCATGGAAGACATATAAATGAAGTCAACCAAGATTGTATCGACAGTTTAGCGTCGAATTATTTGTTGATCTCTGGTCATATGTTTCCTGAAACGGAAGGCTTTATACTGGCAATCCAAGATCAAGTAAATCCAACTAAGAAGTATCTAAAGTGCATCTATAAAAATGTCAAATGCAGATATGGTTGGTTGCCAAACATCCGAATCTATCCAGCATATCACAGGAGATTATCAAGCGTTTGCTCAAGTGAATACAAACAACGACACGAGCTGTGGAAAAAATACTGTACCAGGAACTAGCACTGAAACTGCAAGCAGTACTGGGACCGCACAATACTGACCAATCAGACTCCTGCTCACAATAGACTAGATATAGTTTTAGTAGATAAAGTCTCTAGAAAAACGACCTTAATTGATATAGCAATCCCTAACAACAATAGTATAAATATTAAGCACGCTGAAAAAATAGCCAAATACAGAGATTTAGAATTTCAAATAAAGACACAGTGGGACATGAATAACCCACGAACAGTACCGATTGTTATGCCAACAACAAGAGTAGTCCCAAAGGATCTATTAAATAATTTAAAAGACCTCGGTCTGGACGAACATCTTTACCAACTAATGCAAAAAGTCGTCCGAACAGCCCGGGCGGTCGGAAAATTCATGGGAAATTGCAGCTACGACTCTAACCACGGGCCTGATAACCTGGCAAAGGCTCCCACAGAGCTAAACCTTTTTGATATGTAGTATATCTGAGGTTTAGTGAAATTTTCCGTAAAGGCATGCTATGCATGCCTTAGAGGGCTTGTGCGTACCATACATTGTATGGTCAAGTCAGGATATTTATGCACAACTTTAACTCACAATTTTTTCACAAGTACAATAAAATTAAAGTAGATATAGAATATATAAAAAAATCACTATGGTTAGACATAAAGTGAATAAAAATGTTCTGTTTACCCATAAAAGGTGAAACTTGTGCTTGATTAAATTGTGTTACCGCATTTTTTCTTTTGTTATTTATTTTACCGGGCACATTTCTATCGAAACTTCTAAAATTTCTTAGGGAGTAACCATATTGAGTTTGTACATCATGTAGTTCTCCCTCTAAACAACTAGTACAGTGCCATCTACCTACGGCCAGTTACACTATATTGGCCGCTGGATATTAACGAAAATAAAGTTAAAATTATTTCGATTAGTGTTACCAGCTGAGAGTAAAATATGTTTCAAATCGATGCCATATATCTCTGTCGATAGCCATCGACAAATTTTTCGCATACAACTAATTAATTAAGTTAAATTAATTGTCGTAGCACGTGGGATCATCCTTGCTCCAGTCCCGATACGATCATTAGCGATCACATATATAATGATGAGTCTTCGGGCCTTGCGGTAAATAATTACTATGCAACGGCATACGCATATATCAAGGCTCTCTCGATCACTAATTACAATTTTTATCAATTAGTTGCTCCCATAAAATTGCATCATCATCGTTGAAACGGTATTGAAAATCGTATCATCGAAGGAAGGATGGTAAAAAGCCCGATCGTTCCGATTTCAGTGATGATGATGAATAATCCTTAGAAGTAATGTCAGTTGCTTCTGATAGGATTGTATCATTTTAGGTATTCGTGAGGGTCGAACGTAAGCAAGTTATTAATGAAGTCGTCAAGTGATCGATCGGTAATTCAGATCACCTTTCAGTAACGGTATTTAGAGGATTATTTGTTTACCATTGCTGAAGGTTGTTCCAAGTGTGAGAGGTTTCAGATTTATTTTTAACCGACTTAAAAGAAGGAGGTTCTCAGTACGTCTGTATATATGTTTTTTTGTGTATGTGTTCAACGATTACTCGATACCGGTTCAAGGAATTTAGAGCGTTTAAACAGGATTCTGTTAAGGGGGATCTCAAAGTGGTCCCATATTTTTTTCAAAGACATAGCTTACACAATTTCTTTTTTAAATCGGCAAAAACTTTCAACTACTTTCTTAGGAATCTTTGGTGGAGGCGATGGTATTAAAAAAGGGAAATATCTCTGTTTGGAACCTGACATGTAATAAATTGGAAATAAATTGGAAATAAATCAAAATAAATATCGGTTAATCAACTTCAAGATGGGAGTTCTCAATTGGTATATATACATACAGAGTGTCTCTTCATAAGTAGGAGTCAATTCTTATGGATAATATTTATAGAAATAGTTATTCTTCATAAAAAGATTTTCATGACCTAAAATATATACTGTTATCATTACATGCCATTTTTTCAACTATACAGGGTGTTTTGTAGATGGTTCGCCAAACTTGAAGGCCAGATAGGTGGGCTCATGTGCTATATTATGTAGCCCATATAACATCTACATAGCTTACGGTTTTTGTTTTTTTTTTATTTAATTTTTTTTCTTAATCTATATATAAATAGGCTAAGACAAAACGATTAGGTACCATTTTCTCCTCTGTCTCTCGACCGATTTTCTTTATTTTGTGTTTTGTTTAGTAGCTATTGACGACCTTCAGTGCAGAATATATAAAGAATCTTTATTTATTTCTTTTAAAATAAGTAATTTTAACAAAAATTATTAATAAAATTCGAGTGGCGCCCTCTATGAACAAGTAGCTTAATCTAATGTTCGAAATTTGACGGCAGTTAACAGTAAAATTCCAATTGCGGACAATAAAATTCCAATTGCGGACAATACTAGCATGGTATAAAAACTATTACTAAAATAATCGACTTTTACTTACAAAGATATATGTATGCACTAAAATCCGCCTTTTCTATTCATTTATGACGTTAATTTTTTTTAAACAATCCTGATGACAGCAATTACTTAAGTGACCAAATAGAATTGAAGTTTGTGCATTTACAGAAGAATCCAGATCAAAAGTTTTATGTAAGTACAGAAATTTTTCAAGTTAATTGATACATTTGGATTCCGAACCTCAAGAGTTGAGTATGTACATTCTTGCAGTCATGAATGTCCCAAAAATCGAATAACAATTTACTAATCTATATCTATATATAAATAGGCTAAGACAAAATGATTAGGTACCATTTTCTCCTCTGTCTCTCAACCGATTTTCTTCATTTTTATTTTGTTTCGTAGCTACTGACGACCTTCAGTGCAGAATGCTAATATTAATTTATAATAATGTTTCATTCATTAAATAAAATATAATAAAAATTCATTATTTACGTCATAATGTCAACGCCAAACAACTGATGAACTGAATGTGCCGCGTTCCGCCACCGCCAGACTCAAAACATTGAGTAATTATATATAGAGGGACCAATGCTGTTTATACTTAGAGCATGTACTACTGGAAGTGGCATGCAAGAGTTGTTATTGTTTAGTGGTAAAGTAATCGTTGTATATTATAATTATACAGGGCGATTTCAGATATGTTCAAAATATTTTTTTTCGAGGGTGGCACATAAGCAGTTGTATATATAGAGTGTCTAAAATAAAGAGTAGAGTGCAATTATAACTAATAAAATAATTATATAGGGAAGCCCATAAGCGGTTGAATTTACAGGGCTCTTGGAATAGAAGGTGCCGTAGAATTACGGTTATACAGGATGGTGCAAAGAGTATTATACAGAGATGCATATACAGGGTGGCGGAAATGGAAATGCAACATTTTGTAACCCATAAGCAGTTGTATATATAGGGAAGATGAAATATAGGGTGAGAGGAATTATAGATATACAGGATGATGATAAAAAATGTTAGAAACGGAAATGATTTATAGAGTAGCCCACGAAGAGTTCCATATATATGATTGAAATATAGGACAGAGTAGAATTATAGTTACAGAAGATAGTTAAAAATTTCCTTAAACAAAAAGAGTAAATACCGTGGCTCATAGGCAGTGGCATATACAGAATGGTTTACCGGGTGGTTCAAAAATGTTAAAAAATATTATGCGTGGTCCATGAGCAGTTGCATATACAGGGTGGTGGAAATATATAATGAGATGGAATTATTATAAAGAGGATTTTAATAAATGATTGAGAATTGAGTGCAATTATAGCTATACAGACAGGTTAGAAAAAATAAATATGTATGGTAGCGCATTAGCGGTTGCGTTGTTGTCATATTAAATTAAGAATTACGAATTTGAACACAAATAATGTCCTATGAATTATATTTGAAAAAAACTTGAATTTCTTTACTTATTTGTAGAAGTGAGATGTAAGACCGACATCTAGGATTTTCGAGGAAACTATCACACAGAGATTCCTAATCTGGATCCTTTCCCTGTAATTGCTGTTCTCCCTAAAGTCCTAGGATAGAATGTCAAGATAAAATTTTCAGGTTATTTAACCTGCCAGAGATATTGACACAATTGGTCGAATTTCGACCACTGGGCGACAGCTAGTTCTCTTAATATGGGATGAGATACGACTAGAGACTACCACTGTAGGAGTCATAAAAAGGTGTTGCGATTGCAACCGTAATTTATAAAAAAATATTGCAATTTGGTGTATGGTTTATTTTTTGTAGTTCTCACCTTGTAAGTTACAATCTCAAATTTTAATGTGATACTGATTACTTTTCAATATGTGTTATATATCGTTGGAAAGGGCAGAAGGGAAAGTACAGAAGTTTTTGTAAGCATTCGAAGTTCTCGATGTTCTTCTTATTTTTTTTTGTAAAGTGATAAAGTGTTAAACTTAATTACTTTTTTATGAAACCTCGCCATTTGTGCACTCATATAATTTTTTTAAACCAATCATTTATGCCAAATATCGAATGCAGATGATCAAACAAACAAGATTCGATTTAAGTTTAGTAGGTGAAGATACTGTGAAAAATAAAAATAGTTTAAAGGTAAAAAATTGAGAATTAAGAAAAAAAATTAAATTAAAAAAAAACGTAAGCTATCTAGATCTTATATGGGCTACATAATAAAGCACATGAGCTCACCTATCAGTCCTCCATGTTTGGCGAATCTTCTACAAAACACTCTGTATATATTAAACGCGGCAAATTGAAAAAACTTTATAATCAATTTTTTCAATGAATTTTTTAGAGAGATTAAATTATTGTAAATGGAATTAAATCAGAATTTCAGATATTTAAACGACCTAAAAAAGTTAATCAAACCGTCTACAATACAGTGGATCCACCTAAGTAGGAATTATATGCATAACTCTTAATACGTACAAGTATTTAGAAAAAAATTCCTCTATTCTATTCAACAGTCAATATACTGAAGAATTGTGTTTAACACTAAAACACATTATTATTGACAAATTCGGAAAAGTTAATTAGATTTGAATACTGCATCCTATTAAACCATAACATCACTAAAAATTGTAAAATAAATACATGAAGAAAACAAAACCGATTTCAAAAAAGTAGCATAACTAAATGCAAAAAATAGTTTATTTTCGACAAAAATTAAATACCTTTTCTGAAGTTGATGCGAAGTTAAAGTGAAAATAATTTATGAAATACATTCATTGCAACTTTGCTATTCAACAGGGAACCGACTTTAGAAAACGTATTTAATTATTTTTAATTTAATCAAATTTACTAAGTCGGTTTTTGTTTTTTTTTAACGTATTTAATAAATATGGCCGTCCAATTTTGTGAACACTATATTCAAAAGAAAAAACGCCTTATATATTTTCCATATCTTTATCAATACTTGTAGTTACATACTCAAAATGATTCTTTCTGTATAGTATTCTTTGGCAAATTGTAATTATGTCAGGTAAAAACTACTTCAAAGGATCCAAAAAATAGATCGATTATGCAAAAAAATATCCAGAAAACTGTTTTCAATTAAAGCTATGGAAACGTTGTATTATTCATGCCGCTGAAAAATCTGAGAACAAAATTAGGTGTTCCACAGGGAACCCTTTGAAGTTCAGTATTGTTTTTAATTTATATAAATAGTATGATTTCCCACACACAAAACTGATTTCGTTTGGAAAAAACATTGTTGCCACTGTTGAATTAAGAGACGTTTCAAAAATAAGTATGTATTATAGACTAAACTTTAGATGGGAAAGTCACCAAATCTCCCCTGGACACGCCTATGATTCCTACCTTACCAAGGCAATATATCTTTCATTTCGGCATTTTATTAGGAACGTTAAGCTGTTCTGTGATCGTGCTAATTTCTTATTGAGGTCTTCTAATTTTCTAAAATTTATAGTTGAAATTGGCCCATAACTTATTCGTAAGTAATTTCGAAAAGATTGTTGAATTATTTTGCCTGTGCATTGGAGTTGTCACTGTCAAATTTTTTTGACAAACGACAAAATCCACATCAGAGCGGAAATTTTTTGAAAAAACTTCGAAATACTCAACAAAACGATTGACAACGACTCCAGAGTCGGAGTTGAAACGTCTCCAAAACTGATAATAACACAATATACATTATACTATTTATATACAGGAATAATAACTGTGAGGAAGAATTTCTGTACGGACAGCCAGTCATCCGGGCAATTTTACGAAATTGCCTTACTACACTTTGTTCTCCAAATACGATTTTAAATACTTGTCTGTTGCAGGAAAAAGTTTTGAGGGGAGAAAACCCCAATGAACAAGCAAAATATCTTTCATTATTATAAACTAGCTAGTGCGATAAGTGAAACAGTAAATTTCATCTACTTTTTTTTAATTATTTTAGTGTACATCATATGTTTATATTTAGCACAATAGAAGTATATAAAAAACTTAGAAGCCTATTTAGTTGTAGTTTTAAATGTGTTATCGTTTACGCTATTATTAGTGTAATTTTTTTCATGTGATATTCAGATATCAAATAGATAAATAAAAGAAGTTAAACATAGTACACCCGTGGAGTATTAAATGTACCTATATCTCACATTTTTGAGATTATTTTACGCTTGAATAATAACAATTCCAAATAAAAAATATATGTATACATTTATTTACAATGAACCAAAACTTTTACAAAATAGCCAACATAAAAACCCTTACTCAAACACAAAGCACTTCATAGATTACACAAATATTTTATTTCTAACACGGCACTGGACAACACTGTGGCATACAAGGTGGACAACATGGAGGTGGGCAGCACGGGGCAGGGCAACAAGGCGGCGGTGGTGGGGGACAACACTGAATTGGACATGGCGGCATGCACGGAACAGGTGGTGGACACATGATGGGGCAAGGCACTGCCGGTGCAACAGGTACTACTCTTCCGATAGGAACGCAAGGTGGTGGAGTTGGAATAATTGGAGGTGGGCATGGAGCTTGAGCTATCAGCGGCACGCAAGGTGGTGGACAAGGAGCTGGGCAACAGGGTGGACAGCAGGGCCCGCATGGTGGACAACAAGGACCACATGGTGGACCACAAGGGGGACCACAAGGAGGACATGGTGGACCACAAGGTGGGCATGGTGGACCACATGGAGGGCAACTTGGCGGACAACAGGTTGGTGGACCACAAGGGGGGCAAGATGGTAAGCGAATATATGCAGGGTAGCATTGGTACTGCTCCAGATCGTTCATACTTCCTTCCAGTTTCTTGCCAAGATGTTTGGAGTTTGAGAAAGCGCTCGGGCCACATGAAGGTGGTTTAGTTAGACACTCGGGTGAGCCGTGGCATTCCATTCGTTGGCAATCGTCTTGAAGACCGTTGTGTTTCTCGCAATCGCAACCAACGTGTAGTATACTGGCTCTCAATTCCCTAGATTTTGATCTGGTTACATTGCTGGATTCTTTCGGTTTTCTGTAACACACCATCATCTGTGGTGGATTGCAAGGCACGCAGGGTTGATCTTCTGGATTGGGGTTGCAAACTGGGACGCATGGTGGTGGTACGGTTTTACAGATCGGCAGTATGGGTGGTACACAAATAGGTTGCACGCAAGGATTTGGGCATATAGGTACAGTTTGCACTGGTGGAGGACATGTACCTGGTGTACAACCTGGTGGGGGACAACATGGAAAGCATTGTGGTGGGCAACACTGTCCTTCCAATTCGTTCGCCATATCTTTCAAGCGGTTTAGGAGAGATTTTCGCTGTTGGCTTTTCTCCGGGCAAACAAAAACCATTTTTTATCGAATTTGTACACATGAAATTTGGAAAATGTACGATTTTACTTAAATTTTGATAACAAAGATAGTATCTGATTTATCACTTACATGAATTTTGACAAGTGCTGACAAATTATGGAAACTTGATTGGAATCTGTTGTCAATAATTTAGCATTTACAGTGTATCCCAAAATTTAATACTAGTATTAAAAATGTGACGAAACTAAATTCTATACTGGATAAGAAGTAAGAACCCCGTTGAACAGGTCAATCGTAGAGGAAAATCTCGGACCATAAGTATGGTAATTGGCACCACGAGGCAACAAAAAATGCACAATGTGTCCCCATGATAAAAGGAAAATAACTTCCAAAACAACGACTTTATATTCGAAAAAGGGTTAGCATTTGCAATAATGTAAGGTTTTGGCTTGATTTATTGACAAATTTCTATGGAATATTTAAGATCAATGTATTCAATATTGCTTATTTTGCTCCTGTTAAGGCTAGAAACATGGTAGATTGTAATGCTTAAGAGGGCTGCCGTTAATTTAAATTATCAGCCGAAATTACTGTAAACTGGGTTAATTCTTCTGTGTGCCATACTATATCATGTGTGGAATTCGAAAAAGATTTTAGCATAAATAGGTTCGAAAATAGTACAGAATGATGAATACTCGACTGATGAAAATTTAGAACTACAGATTAAAGAAGTTATGGACAAATGTAACGAACATTAAAGAGTAAATTGCCAACTGAAAAGAATAGAACCTTAATTGTATAAGCTATGAGATTTAAAAACAGTTAATGAATGTATTAGAGAATTAGAAAAAAGCCAATTACATCTATAGGACAAGGATTGTTGTTTCCTTCTTCTATAGATGTAATGGACGTTTTTGTAGCTAAAAACTCTAACTCAAGGAATATTCCAGTTAATTAGACAACTTAGTAAAATAGTTAATAATATACCTTCTGTTCATGCGATAATAGATATAATGAAATTTTGTTTCCCTTCTTGAACTTAATTATGATCACAATTTAACAGAAAATAATAGTGATTAAAGTCTGGTCACAATAGGCGAAGATATCGCGAAATATAAAAACAAACAAGGAGTTCCGATTTGCATCTTTGGAGTCGAAGTTTCAGGAACAAATAAAATTAAGATGGGACAACCTTGGAACTATACTGAATCCAACGCCAAAAAAACATTCAAATAGGTTTTATACTATGTGTAACCTTATTTTAAGAAAATTTCTTAGTGCAATATTTATGAAAAAATAAAGATTTATTTTCTGGAGTAAAATTAGTTGTTTTAGAACCCACGGAAAATTTTTATCGATAATAAGATTAACTGCGCACCTCATTCTTATTTGAACTCCCTCAAAAACAAATCACACGTCACAAAAAAAACTATTTGGAAATTTGAGTCTTTGTTTAAGATAATTACAGTTGCTCTGTAACCCGGCACTTCGTAAACTTCTGAAATCTAAACAAAATGTAATTTTAAAAAATATAAATATATATTTAGCTATTCTATATTAGAAGTACTAACTAGGTTAGATTTGTTTGATGGTTTAATAAACAACATAATAATTAAGTAAACAATTTTAGTATTATATTTTCGCCAATAAATAAAACGATGTATCGTCTTTCGTTCGAAAGTCTGTAAAATCTCAAAAGACTAGTCACATAATAGTGATCTAGGTGGTTCTAGAGAAAAGCTTGAGCGGGATATTTTCCTTCACGAGGAACCGTCACGTACTAGATTTACCTGAGCAGTGTAGATTTCTTATGGTTTTAGACACATTGGATTCACCTCCATTAGAAATCAGAGAATAACAGCGTTACTCTCGATGGGGTCACCACTGTAGTGACCTGTTTCCACGAAACTTCTGGATATCACAACTTAGTTCGCGTTTAAATACAATCAATTTGGCATTCTAGCACTTGTATTTTTTGTCAATATTTAAAATTGTTTGCATTAATTCACTGGCTTTTATACTTTTTTTGTTTGAAAAAAGAAAAAAATTCGGTGACCTCTTTTTCGATCGTCGTAGCATGCGGACGCATTAAGGTAGAAAGCCATTAGCAACACGCCACGCCACGCCATGCTATCCCATGCCATGTGACAAATATGTAGGCGTATATTCTTCCATTTAATTACATGTGCTGGGTACATAATTGACCGATGCGATAACGCAACACGCCACGCCACTCCACGCCACGCCACTCCACGCCACACCACGTCGTCCCCCGTGTGACGAATCAAAATGTTCACATGCTGCAGACTCCTGTTTATGTTTCTCGCCTGCCTCCCTGGCCCCGCAGCAGTCTATTTCTGTTTTATTTGTTCAGTATTTCGTCGGGTATCGTAACGGAAACAATGCGATATGAACAAGAATTGTTGATAGATAAGGCACTACAGTACGAATTTATATAATTTACATTGTGTACATTATAAGGACCAAAATTTATGCCACGAAGCAAGGAACGAGACAGAAAGAGATTTAAAAATCACATGTAAGATTGTGTAAATAACCAAGCTGTTCTTTATCCACAAGCAACTATATATGGATTCGGTTAGGATATGCCTCCAGCTCTCTGACTGATACATGAAAAACACCATATTTTTCTCGATTTCTATTTATTTAGTGTCCGCATAATTTTTTTTTCTTGATAAACGAAACTAGAGCCACAGACGTACATTCTCCAAAAAACTCTTAGCTATTAGACGAACTGCTTATATCAGTATACTTCATGACATACTGAAAGCCACTGAATTCGGATTTATAATGAAAACTATTGAAATTGAGGGTCTTAAAGGGAGTTACAAATGTGCCCACGTCGCATGGCTTGGGATGGCATGGTGTGGCGTGCCATGTTGCTAATGGGTTTCTACCTTTACTGTTGTTGTTTTTAACCGACTTCCAAAAAGGAGGAGGTTATCAATTCGTCGCGTTTTTTTTCGCTTTTTTTTTTGTATGTATGTTACCTGATTTCTTCTCCTGTGGTGCACCGTTTTTAATAAATATGGTCTTGTTTAATAGAGTATATATCCGGATTGGTGAAACTTCAAATTTTGGAAACGAATTCTATTGGTAAAGTGATAAAATTTGTGAATGAACACATGCGTGCATGGAAATCGACCAATATCCCTAATATTTTAGTCGATTTTTCGATAACTATATAGTATAGTTTTTTAACGTTTAATCTATTAAGAAAGATCCTTAGGTGATCTCATATACTTTTCTGCGACGTGCAACTTGCAGTTTTGCAGAAAATCGCCGAAAATTCCAAAATTCTTATGAAAAATTTTATAGAAATGACATAACGGACATTTCCTCATAAATATTTTAATTTCAACGTAATAGTGCGGTAATTTTAGACACTGGAAGTTTTAATTGCGAATTTGAAAGTTTTCTATGTACATCTCAAGCATATAGGTAGTAAAGCATAGTATTTTCGGCTCCTTAAATCAATGAGTACCAAGCTCGTTTTGTTTGTATACCAGGCAAATACCTATTTAAATGTAAATTTTTTCATTTTGCGAAGATGATGCTTTTGGTTTACACATTCTTTCGGCCTAATAGAAAATTCAGTGACAACACATGTCAAACTTTAAACTGCTATTTGGTACGTTTATAGACAGGGTGTTTAATTACAGAAAACAAAATCACAAAGTAAAGTGATAGAAGGAGTTGCATTTATATGAAGATTGCAATATAGGACGGACTAGAATGATAGTGGTCCGTAGGCAGCCGTATATACAGGTTGGTTGGAATATAGGGTGGACTGGACGTTTGGTGGTATAAAAATGATGGAAAAAATGTGAAATTAAAATTATATAGGGTGATTAAAAAACTGTTATATGATGTGGACATATGCAAATCATATACAGGATGGTTGAAATATATGCTGCAGTTGAATTATATTTATACAGTGTGATTAAAAAAATATTCCATAAGAAATTGCATAAAGTGTGGAGAGGAATTAATGTTACACAGGACGATAATGTAAAATGTAAAAAATGAACTATTTATGGGCTAGCCCACAAGGGGTTATTACTATGGTTGAAATATAGGACGGATTTGACTCCGTAAATATGGGATGGATTCTACTCCGTCCTATAGTTTACAGGATGGTTGGTACATAGGTTGGAGTGGAATTATCTATAGTTATATAGGGTTGTCAAAAAAAGTTGAAAAAAGGTTACATGGCGTAGTCCATAAGGCATAAATATATTTTGGGCTTATTAAGTCAACGCGTACTAGTTCATTTTGTTCGTAAAGATTTACCTGTCAATTTAAATGAGAAAGTATCATTGTGTAATGTTGAGGCTTTCGATGTTACCTGGTTCTATCTATTAAGGTTATACATACAAAATAAAAAATGAAGAATGAAAACTACCTGAGTTCAAAAATACTAAAAAGTTGAAAATAAAACATTTTTGAAAAATATATATATAACCGACTTCTACCTATAACTAAAAAGCTAAAAATAATCATAACAAATTACAACTCTAGCAAATAAATAACACATTTAATGTTGTTAGGTACCTACCCAGGAAGTAAAAAAATGTAAACATTAAAAGGTGCTCATTCTGTAAAAATTTATTACCTACCAATCTAGTATATTTTTGAAGTCGGTGCCAAGCATTAATCAAGTTTGACGAATTAGTAGAGAAGTACGCAATGAAGGATTTTAGATTTGCTTGGCACCGACTTCAAAATATACTAGATTGGTTGGTAATTGATTTGTACAGAATGAGCACCTTTTAATCTTTACATTTTTTACTTCCTGGGTAGCTACCTAACAACATTGAATGTGTTATTTATTTGCTAGAGTTGTATTTTGTTATGATTATTTTTAGCTTTTTGGTTATAGGTAGAAGTCGGTTATATATTTTTTCAAAAATGTTTTATTTGTGTTACGATGTTGTGTGTTATCTAACTTCGGGCGTAACAATTTACCGCTTTTGATTCTCATATGAGAGCGCATTCATTGTTTCCTTCGTGTTTACAAACGCGCATTTTTGTTTGTTCAATCGAGAAAAGCAGGGCTCTTCGCTATCTTGTTTACAACTTTACCGTCCATATTTCAGTGAAAGGGTATTCATAAGCTCTACAACTGCTGCTAGGTACCATCCACTCTAGTCTCAGAAGATAGGAGAACCAAGAATGCCTTCCCCTTAGGTCTTGGACATGAGGTTAGTGATTCACTGTTAAATAGTGAATTCTATTGCGCAGCTATATAACATTGTTTAGATCGTTTCTCGAAGTTTCCTTGGATTTTCATCGTCTTGAAAAGGTTGATCTCACAACGTTTCACTAGCTTTGTATCTGCTATGGAAACGTTGTGAGATCAACATTTTCAAGACGATGATAGTCCAAGGAAACTTCGAGGAACGAGGGATATTGTCTACCAGATTCAGACTAACATTGTTTAGATCTATTCGTTAATTATTTGATTGAACAAGCTAGCCGCAATATCTAATTCTACATTTTAGTTGTCTTTCTTCGGGAACATAACAAGTACAACAAATTAAAGAAGAAGACGTATCTTCATCAAGCAAAGTCGCAAATTGTTCAGCCAATGACCATTTTCTCGGGTAATTTGTCCAAGCAGCAAGGATTTTATTAAAAACTAGATTCAAGTACTACATACTCTTTGCTTCAAAGTTGACCCGTTGCCGGGGGTTGCCTTCTTCCCGGGAGGTGGGGGGATATGCCAGCGTCAACTTTGATGTAGAGGGTAAGTCGAAATTAAATCCATTTTTTTAGGAAAATCGGTGCTGGTTGGACAAATTACCCAGTATTACCGTTCTTGCCTTCATTGACTGGACTAAAAGCATTCTCTAAACTCAAACAAAATTCTGAAATATTATCATGGGAAAACAATTTTAAGATAACTAAACAACAATAGCTGTTCGTTCGTAAACTGATTCTATTTGGATAGAAACATATGCGTAATATTTTCGCAAATCACGATTTAAAAAAATGTTGTGAAAGGCAACAATTGTGTCTTCAAGAACGTCGGGACAAAACGCGATACACAATTGTTTATTTTTATTGTAATACCTTCAAATGCACAACGAGTAAGTAAAAAAAACCGCATGTTCTTCGCCAGCCTTTGTCACTAATAATGGTCTCGACCCTGTACAAATGGCAGGTGTGTATTACACGCTCATCTTCGATTAGATCGATTAATCGATTACTCCAAATACGTTCAGAGTCATGAATCGCGAGACCATGGAATTTTAAAGTGAAATGTCGCACCAGATCTGTTTAACCTTTTGAATCCAACGCTAAAAGGAAAAAATTGAATACTCATACACACGCGGTGGACGTGAGGCGATGAAGAATCGACTCATCTTAACCTTGAAAGGAGGATTTCGTGAAAGTTCGTCCGCGGCAAGGTCTCGATTCGAATCATGTGAATGAATCGTTATCATTCGTGCAAAAAAACATTCGAGCACTCGTTAGAGCGAGGATTTACTGTACGACATGCTTTTAATTTTTTGAGCATCATCAATTTTTTTCATTTCAAAAGATTTATAGATTTGTTTTTCTGGAATTGTATGCCATTGCTTGGGCATTTTAAACTTAATTGTTAAAGTATTTTGTTTCTTGTTTATAAAAGAATTTATTTTACATTAATTCACTTTTGAACGCAATTGCTCTAGAATCGGAGCCTCCCTGTCTTGCCTGAAGTTCTAAACATACAGTGATGGGAAAATGTGTGGAACCAAACAAATATCTCTGGAATTATTAGAGATATCAAAATGAAATTTGGAAGGTGAATACTGCAGTAGATTGCCTATTTGTTTCCAAATTTTTTTACAATTTTGAACTTCCTGTTTTACCGGAAGTAATGTCGATTTTAAAATATGCAATGAAACACCCTGTATAGTATTTTAGTTTCTGATGAAACATTTTATTGCGAATACAAAAATATCGAGTTTGATATTGTTTACTTCAATACCTACCGAGATATTAACAGAAAAGTAATTAAGGAAAGGAACAATCTAATATCCATTAAAGAAATACATAATCATAATTATTAACTAAATCTAAGTGATTGTCAAAACATTGAAACTTAACTCAACTAAACTTAATGTATTAGATGTTCAAACTGAGCACCGTTTACTTCTTGACAATAAGCAAGTCGGTTTTTAAATTCTCTAGTAACATTAGCTATTACTTCTGGTGTAATTCTCTGGATGTCTTAAGTTATTCTTGCAGCTAATTCTTGCAAATTATTTGGTCTATCAACATAAACCTTAGACTTTAAGTAACCCCATTAAGGTCGGGACTTCGTGCAGGCCATTCATAAGTACCCCTTCTTCCAATCCATCAGTGATGAAATGTCCTATCTAAATGATCTCGAACAATCCGAGCGTAATGGGGTGGTGCTCGATCCTGCTGAAACCAGATATTATTTGGTAATTGTCCATTTACCGGAATAACTTGTGTCTCTAAGAGCTGTAAATACCTATCTGCGTTTAAAGTTTCTTGTAGGAAGAAGGGTCCCACGATTCTGTTGTTATAAATGCCGGCCTAAACGATCAATTTTTGGGGATGTTGTGTATGAGCCTCTTGTACCCAATTGGCATTACTTTGCGACCAGTAGCGGCAGTTATATCGATTAACCGTAAACACCACATTTCTTATAAAATTATTATCACGGTTACAAATATCCATCATCGTTTCACAAAATTGCAAACGTCTGTCTTCAGAGAGTTCTTGAACGAGGCGAATTTTGTATGGATAATATTTTTCTCGCCTTAATATCCTTCCTACTGAACGCCGGCTAATTCCATGCATATTGGCGAGGTCGGTAGTGGATAAGTGAGGATTTTCTTCCAAAGATATAGCAACATTTTGAGCTACACCTTCATTACTTGCACTTTTTAACCGTCCACTATTTGGTAAATTGCTAACTGTTCCACTTGTCTCGTACCTTCGCAAAGCTTTCGTCAATACTGAACGGGATATTTGTATATTCGGATGAACAATGTTAAAAAGCTCACAAACTTCTTGATGCGTCCTTTTCCTCTCCCCATACCCAATCATCACTAATATTTCTATTCTTTCTCTTTTACTTAATTCGGCCATTTTATGATCAAATTAAAACAATACAATCTTTTTACGTTCAAATAAAAAAAACGAATAACTTATTTTAACAACCACTGTCACTTCTGCAATGAATTCATGGACTACTAAATTTGATTCAGATTTAATTTACGCCTGATTTAAACAAACGCACGTGTATTCGACTATGGAACAAGCAGTGCTGTTGGCTGTGACGGTATAATGCCACCGATTGGCCAATAGAAATACAAATCCTTACCGAGCGGTTTATTTATCGGGCGTACATGAAATCTGAACCCAGTTTAGCTAGCATCGAATTTTTCCTTACTTTAGTTACTTTTCTGTTAATATCTCGGTAGCTATTAAAGTAAACAATATCAAACCCAATATTTTTGTATTCGCAATAAAATGTTTCATCAGAAACTAAAATACTAAATACTATACAGGGTGTTTTAATGCAAATTTTAAAATCGACATTACTTCCGGTAAAACAGGAAGTTCAAAATTGTAAAAAAATTTGGAAACAAATAGGCAATCTACTGCAGTATCCACCTTCCAAATTTCATTTTGATATATCTAATAATTCCAGAGATATTTACTTGGTTCCACACTGTATATTGCATCTCACCTCTCTCGGCTCACCTCAACAGATATAATTCCACAGATTTTTATTAATTTTAATCTACCGGTAATATAATTTTTGACACTACCTAAGACATCACAGTGAAAACCAATGTTCTTTTATTTCGAATACACTCATCAGATAATAATATCTGATGATTTTCACAAAGTGAAGAAAAGTAAAAATGTTATCAAGTAGGTTACATTAAAAAGTTTTGTTGTATCATTGTTTTGGTACAAGATTACCGTATTCCAAATCAGTGGTAATTTTAAAGCTTCCTCTCTTTTATTTAGGGTGTCAATCTCAATCGCGTCTTCTTCTAATTTTATAATTATCGAAGTTTGCAAGTTCTTTACAGCAATTGAGGTCTATTGTATGTCCTGTTTCTTCTTCATGTCTGAATGATCTGGAGGTGGTCTGTTTCTTCCCTATGTTTACATCATTTTCAACCTGTCGCGACGGGCGGATATTCGTCTATACGTATGGCCGACGATTTGGAGCAGTCTCCACATATATGCTGTTCATTCCTTTGTTTCTTATGGTATGTTGTCTTTTGGGTTCACTAGCATTTTTCCTATTGTTGTATGAAGTTTGCATGTCGTTCTAATGTTGTGTCTAAGTAGAATGCTCCCTATTATGTCATATATTGTAAATTGACATGGGCCACGTAGAAAAAGGAAAAAAAAAAGATCACCAAAACTACGTATTATCTTAATTTAATAAAAACGACGAAGAATCACAGGGATCAATTAGCAATGAGGGCTCAGGAGACAGGTATAACTTGAAATCTAGTACCTACACGAATTTCTTCAGTTACTTAGCATTTATTCAGGATTTTCATTATCATGTATGCGAGAGATTGTGTACTATGGTTCTCTATCATTATGTTGCTTATAAATGAATTTCATAATTGATCATGTGCCCGTTTACTAGTTTGCCATATTTTTTTTCTGTTGGATAATTCTCTATTTCTCTTTGAGAGTTTGGTGAAGCTATTAAAGTAAACGGCTTGATTGCATCTTATAGCATTACTAGCCGACCCGCCCCGGCTTCGCACGGGCTAAACAAATTGTCTTATTTGACATATTATCTTGAACATTTTTTGAATTTGGTAATTTTCACATCCTGTAGATTTTTTGTGAACATTCATCATCATTTTTGGAGCGACAATTATATGGCAACAACGGCTTCTAAAAATAAATTATTGTCAGATTTAATATGAAGAGCTAGATATATTTAATGAGTTTGAGATTTTTGACATTTGATATTGTGGTTTTTCCCGATTTCATTTAAGGTTTTTTGACGTTTCACTACAAGTTTTTGTTTTATTTTTGATATTTTTGACGGTTTTGAATGTTTTTGACATTTTACCCATGTTTGATAGCTATGACAATTTTTACATTTTTAATATTTTTTACATTTTTGATATTTCTTACAATTTTTACATTTTTACATTTCTAGCATTTCTGACATTTTTGATGTTTGTCATTTTTTACATTTTTAATATTTTGACATTTTTTACATATTTGGGTTATTATTTTTTTTGCCTTTCCTATAAATTTTCGGTGACGTTGGCTTTTAATTATTTCAGTTAGTTTTGGTATTTTTGGCGTTTTGTACATTTTAATTTTTTTTTGATTTTTCTCGTTTTATGTTTTTGACAGAATAAACGTGAAAATTTTGACCGATTTTGTATTGTTGTGATGTTTGGTGTATTTAATATTCTTAACGTTTCGAGGTTAAAGTAGTTTTACAAGAGTATGTATATCAAGATTCACACCGTATTATTTGCTATTTTGGATATATTGAAATCTTTATAAAACAATACTAACCCCCATCTCCCCCATTTAATATTTCTATTTTGACAAAATGACGAATCATTTATGACTTCACTTAAAAAAAGGAATCAACCTCTTAATTCTTATGACTATATTACTTTATGTTCTGGAAAAATAGTAAATTTTTCAAAAAACCTTGTTCTGCCTATCCCCCATGGGTTAATTAAATTTTGTAAAATGATAATTCATATATCAAATGTATGTTATATCCATGAACAAACAAGATTATTTTGCCATTTAAGATTATTTTGTCTTTAAAGTAAAGATAAAATACATTTCTTACGATCTCGTAGAATAGTTGTTTTTTCAGCCAGCTATTGCTGTGCATCTAATACCCTAAATATCCGGGACTTGTTTTACATTACATTATGTGCTTGGGGGGAGGAGGATGTTTACCAGATATTACGTTTTTTACTTACCAAAAAAAAAAAATTCCTCGCGGTATGAAATACTCTTTACGACCTATTCTCATATCTATCAAATATAAATAAAAAATTTCATAAAAATATGTCGAGCAGTTTCCGAAGAGTTCGACTACAAACACCGTGACACGAGATTTTTATACAGGGTGTAAACGCTTTGAGTACAACGATTTTGAGGGCTCAAAACAAATCAAAAAGCTATACAACATTTTCAGAAATATATTATAGTTTTGCCAAAATAAATAAATAAATAGAAAACTCAGTAGTTAGGTAGCCTGTACTACAGTGAATAATAAACTAATTCCGGCTTCAAAATGCTTGTAAAGCTAAATATATAAATACTCAATAGGTTATACACCTTTAAAAACTGTATTAACAAAAAAATATATGTTCGAAATATAAACAAGCCTAGCTTAGTATATGTTTACTTTTAACTACAGCTGACCGCCGCCACGACTGTCTTTGCTGTATCGGTTCTTGTGCGAAAATGTTTATATGAAAGTGATTTGCGTAATATTCGATGTAGATATTGTGAATTGATTTTCATTTAAAACTATATATTGCGAAAACAAATAAAATAGGTTGTGGATTGTCAGTTCGAGTGCGAGGTTATTAGTTTGCGACAATAAATATAAAGCCACTGACAACGAAGTCAGAATAGACTTTGAAACGTTTGGTTTTCCTTCAATATACGTCGTTTTATTTCGATTGTGGTGTTATTGCCCAAAAAAACATAAAAGTAATCAAATAATATCAGGTTACATAATTAGGAAAAGACCAGAAATGTTATTAATTTGTGGGGAAAGCAGATGTAATACCAACAATGTTACATTTTGAATAATTGCTATGAAGAATTCGTTTGTTCTCCTGAGCCCTATCATGATGACATATTCTGTAAGTACATGTGTATTTATTTGTCAAACATAAATAATATTGATTGAGTAATAAATAGTTTTCGAATAATTTAACTCATAAAAGAAGTACATATAACAAATGTTTTGTTTAATATACTTTGCATGGAATTATTTCTATGTCATATGTAACAACTTTGAATACTCCCTTCTTCAACTTGATGAATAAAATAACTCGCCAAACATAAATATTCATTTCAAAACATGTTAAAAGCGTACATTTTAGAAAATAATATTTCATAAACTTTGATTTACCTAAATAAATCTAACGGCACTCGATAATATAATTATTCAATACACAAAAAATCACAAGTGTTCATGTTTTTGTGGTGACTCATTTCTTTATTATTCGCACTAAAAGTGAATCTGATTTTACCGCGACGTTGCCGGATTGACAATAATTTACTTAACATGTATATGAAATTTACTCGCTTATTGCGGCCTATAGACCTTAGTGTTATAGGAGTTTTTTGTTTTATTTGGTGTATACTATCTCCACCTAAAATATATGCACTCAAACTATTTACACCCTGAGTATTAGAAGATTTCTTGCTTACACTTTTTTAGACCGTATCTTGTTCAAAGTTCACACTGCTTCAATCTTTCTGTGTCTCCTGCTACCCAATTAAATTGATATAACATATATTTTTTAATTATTATTTTATAAATAAAGGTAGGTAGGGAAAATAAACTTCCCCACTACGTCCTGCCACACACTTTCATCCAGGATCATAATGAGAAATAACAAAACCATCACTAATAAACCATCATAGATGATCATTAAATTATATCCTTCTTGAGCTAATCAATTTCCAATAACACGATTTTTATTATCACACGAGAAACGGACAAAAAAATTAAAAACAAGTTTTCCATCTAACGAACAGTTAAATTATCAGTCAAGGTCAGGTCTTGAGGATAAAGCTGGTAAAAAAAAACAAAGCCAACGGTATTGTAAACGTTTATTTTTCTTCAATATATCCGGGTGTATCAGTTATGTTAGTAGCGTGTGTATACTTAGATGAGTTATGTGTACTTTGAGCTGCGATGTCATTTTTAGTAATTTACTCGCTTGTTGAAAACCTGTACAAATCATTTATGATGAAGATATTATAATTCCTACACGAAGATTGTATAACATCAGCAAATGTACGTGATATGAATAGAAAAAATTTTGATAGTCTAGTTCTAATTGTTTGTTTAATGAGCGTATCATTTTGGTAATCATCTTGACATCCTTTGTGAAATAATTACATGCGAAGTGAGAAAAAAATTATGAAATATGATTTTTTCTAATATTACAGTAGCAAAACAAGTCGCATTATTTTTATATGACAAGACACGATGACTTGCAGAAAAGTTATGGTGTTATTGCCTATGTTATAATTATTTTTTCTCAACATTTAAGTTTGAATGAAAGAATTCCATGTTTCCCTGAACGATAAATATATTTGAAAATACTATAAAACTGATGTATATTTACTAAAAAGTATTAAGATAATCAACTGAAAAGTAAAAAACAAGCACTGTAGTTTATAGAACTATGAATATAGAACGCATCATTATTTTTTTTATCCATTACTTAAAACTAGCTGTCGCCCAGTGGTCGAAATTCGACCAATTGTGTCAATATCTCTGGCAGGTTAAGTAACCTGAAAATTTTATCTTGACATTCTATCCTAGGACTTTAGGGAGAATAGCAATTACACGGAACGCATCCAGACTCGGAACCCCTGTGTGATAGTTTCCTCGAAAATCCTAGATGCCGGTCTTAAAGCTCGCTTCTACAAATAAGTAACGAAATTCAAGTTTTTTTCAGATATAAATCATAGGACTTTATTTCTGTTCAAATTCGTAATTCTTAATTTAATATGACAACAATTCAACCGCTAATGGGCTACCCTAAATATTTATTTTTTCTAACCTCCCTGTATAGCTATAATTGTACTCAATTCTCTAAAATTTATTAAAATCCTCATTATAATAATTCCATACATATTTCCACCACCCTGTATATGAAACTGCTCATGGACCACGCATAATATTTTTTAACATATTTGAACCTCCAGGTAAACCATTCTGTATATGCCACTGCCTATGACCCACCATATTTACTCTTTTTGTTTATGAAATTTTTAATAATCTTCTATAAGTATAACTATAATTCTAATGGAACTCTTCGTGGGCTACTCTATAAATGATTTCATTTTCTAACATTTTTTATCTCATCCTGTATATCTATAATTCCTCTCACCCCATAGTTCATCTTCCCTATATATAAAACTGCTTATGGGTTACGAAATGTTGCATTTCCATTTCCGCCACCCTGTATATACATCTCTGTATAATATTTTGTACACCACCCTGTATAACTGTAATTCTACTGCGCCTTCTATTTCAAGAACCCTGTAAATTCAATCGCTAATGGGCTTCCCTATATAATTATTTTATTAGCTATATTTGCACTCTACTCTATATTTTCAACACCCTATATATGCAACTGCTTATGTGCCACCCACGAAAAAATGATTTCTAACATATCTAGAATCGCCCTGTATAATTATAATATACAACGATTACTGTACCACTAAACAATAACAACATTTGCATGCCACTTCCAGAAGTACATGCTCTAAGTATATAACAGCATTGGTCCCTCTATATATAACTACTAAATGTTTTGAGTCTGGCGGCGGCGGCACATTCAGTTGTTTGGCGTTGACATTATGGACGTAAACAATGGATTTTTATTATATTTTATTTAATGAATGAACCAATATTATAAATAAATATTAGCATTCGACACTGAAGAAAATCGGTTCAGATACAGAGGAGAAAATGGTATCTAATCGTTTTGTGGCAAAATAGGTCACGTTATAAATTATTAAATCTGTTATTCAAATTATTTAAAAATAAAAATAAAAGATATTTTAAATAGTGTAGTTTTTAAAGTGAGAATTAAGTCGATGTTTAATATTTTTGTTAATATCTTTTAAACAAAAGATTTAAAAATATGATATATTTGTAATTCACATAATAAGCCTTTTATCTGATATATTACATGATGCGTTTGAAAATTGAATTTTTATTTTCGGTTTAATTGTATAATTTGTCTCTAAAATTACTATGGGGGTTTTCTAATAATTTTTCCTATAAATTCCAAGTGAGCCTCAGTACATCTAATTATTTTCAAAATTTTAGGTAGTATGGTTTCGGAAATAAAGCGAGAAAAGAGAATTTTTTATATCTTTGTGTTAATATCTTGTAAACAATTAATTTTAAAAATATGAAAAATATATATTTGTATTTCTCATAATGAGCCCTTTCATTTGATGTATTGCATGATGCGTTAAAAAAATACTTTTTTATTTTCCCTTTAATTTTATAATTTGGAACCCCATTATTAATATTAGGGATTTCTTTGTATTTTTCCGGTAAACAAAAAAAAAGTCTTATAGTTTGGGGAATAAAGGGGGGAATTGGTAATTTTTTAAAATATTTTTTAAATATATTTTAAAATATTCATTTAAAAAAATAAAAAATATATATATATATTTGTATTCGTCAAATGAGCCCTGTGATTTGATATATTACTTGATCCTTTAGAAACAATATAATTTTTTATTTTCCATTTAATTCTATAATTTGCCCCTCAAAATGAATATTAACGGGTTCTCCTTATTTTTCCAGTAAAGTTCAGGTGAGGCGCTATACCTGTATTTTTTTTTTAATTCTACAACTTATGTTTCCGGTGATAAGGGGAGGGGGGGATGGGTAAATTTTTTTTATATTTTTGTTAATATCTTTTAATTTATTTATTTTAAAAATATGAAAAAATATATTTATTTTCGCCATAATGGGCCCTTTCAGTTGATATATAACATAATGCGTTAGAAACAATTTTAATTGTTTATTTTCCATTTAATTCTGTATTTTGCCCCCCAAAATTAAAAGTAGAGGTTTCTCCTTATTTTTCCAGTAAAGTTCAGGTCGGACCCTATACCTCTAATTTTTTGCAAAATTTACGATTTATGGTTTCTGAGATACGGGGGGGGGGGGAGAATGGGTAAATTTTGGTATATTTTCGTTGATATCTTTTTAACTATTTTTTTTTAATCTGAAAAAAATATATTTGTGTTCCTCAGAATGGGACCTTTCATTTGATGTATTATATGATGCGTTTGAAAAATTTTTTTTAATTTTCATTTAATTCTATAACTTGCCCCCCAAAATTAATATTAATGATTTCTCCTTATTTTTCCTTTAAAGTTCGGGCGACGTTCTATGTTTCCCATTTTTTTCAAAATTTTAGGCTCAGTAGTTTCGGAGATCAGGGGGGGAGGAACGGTCGATTGTCTAGTTATTCGTCCCAAAAGTATTCCTAAAATCAAAATTTCTTCTTTTAGGATATGTACTCCTGATTGGGTCACCAAACTATATATTGATAACAAATTTCAACCTCTTTGGTGCGTTCCCGCAATTTGTTTAGTGTATTGTTTTCAATTTGATTGAATTACTTCATTGATTTTTAAACTTCTGCACCTTTTCTAAAACATTCCGTCGCGCTAATGCTAATTGTAAGTGTGTTTTTGCGTGTAAAATATAGACAGTATGGTGATTCGTGTTTCGGATCCCGAGCTATTTGGACGCTTGGGAGGTTCGTGTTTGTGCTCCGAACTATTCGGACGCTTTTTTTGATTCCGTCTGTAGAGACGCCGCTTTTTGTTGTTTGTGTTACGAGTCCGCGAGTTCTTAGCTCCGTACGTAACGACCGCTAAACCCCTTTCATTTTGTTTCTTTTGTGTTTACAAAAGCGCATCATTTGTTGTTAAACACGCATTTTTTTTGTATGTTCAATCAATGAACATTACGTCCTATTTTTTGTGTAACGCGTTGTCCAGATGAAGCTCTAAGAAACTGTTCCTGTTCACGGGGCTAGCCTCTGAAGAAAGAAGAACCAAGAAAACACCCTTTGCAGAGCTTCGACGTAAAAGGTCAGCGATTAACTTTTATTTGGTGAATTACTTTACATGTTTATTGATTGTTCCGCTAAAGGTCCTTCGTCAATTATATACTTGCATTGAACCAGCATTGAACTAAAACCGCAACATCTAATTCATACATTTTTCTTGAATATTCTATTCTCTCTATGGAATGTGCATCGAAGACATTCCATAACACTCTTGATTCTAGTAGTTTAGGAGAAAATTGCTGTGATGTGACAGAAATCCGGAGTGATGTTATAAGGGTATCCGTATATTGTATATACGGAACCCTAAAAACACCAGTTTATTTGGTATTTTCCTCAATACATCAGAAAATCAAAGGAATAAATTTTTGGTTGATTTTTTACATTTATTGCCTGGACTAACATGTCACAAGCAAGACTTGTCCCGAGTTTTATTGATTCCAGTAGGTATTGAACCTTGTTAGAAATGAATGTTTTCGATACCCTAACATATCTGAGACAGCAGATATATTAAAAACTCTTAAAGCCATATTTATGGTCTAAGTATAATTGTATATTTTTTGTAGTGTAGTCGATTAATAAACCAGCAGGAGCAACGACATTCTCAAGGACTACTGCAATTCCTAAAACCATCTTTTGCAGTCTCATCAGCGAACTGCTTAAGTACAATTATAGCGTTATAAATTATAGTCTTCTACCTGGAACCAAATCATTTTTCTTAAAAGTGTTTTCGTGAGAAATGCCTACCATTTCTATGCAAATTTGAAATTATCATGTTAACCCATCGGTTTTGTTAAAGTTTACGTTTTATATATACTTTTTTTAAATCATTTCTTAGTTCTCATACAAACGCAAAATTTTTTATAGCAGTTTACTACTGATCTCTGTCACTAAATTATGTAATATGTTTCACAATTGAATGTCAATGCTGAAGAGAGTTAATCAATCCGCGATTTCAAGGCTAAAAGTTCTTATAAAAAAGGTCCTTGTTCTCTACAGTTTATAAGTTCTGAGAACCAGAAACCTCTATAATATGATCAACCAGTCTTCCTGTATACGAATATTCGTATTGTATATTGTGTTTACCTACTTATACGTTGTGAACACGTTTCAACTACAAATAAAAATAATTTTCCGGCTAATTATATTTATGCTGGTTGGCTGTATTACTCAAAAGGAATTTAGAGATCCATGACTTCCTGACAATAAGATTAGTTAAGTAAATCAATGCCCAACAACGTAAGGGACCACTAATCCGAAATCCTTACTACTTCAGTGAAATCACCAAAAGTAGACAGTAGATATAGGTATACATAGTAGCATCAAAAAATTGTAAAGATCATATGAAATGACAAAGCTTCTTTCAAATTTGAAAGAGTTATCTTTGGAATTTCATGTGGCTTTTTTTATAAGATAGTGTATTCACCAAAAATAAGAGTAAAGAAATTCTAAAGTTCCAGAGATCCCATTTAATAAAGAGAAAACGTACTTTCATTTAGTAGAATTAAAGCAGGCTCTTCCAGCTTTCGTTTTATATTGTGTTCTACTTTGTACAAAATGGTTAAATTTTGAAATTGTATTTTATGACCAGGGTTCCAAGCATGTGCACATTTTTTTTTACTTTTCGCATTGCGGTTGAATATTAAAACAAACTTCAGAACAACCCAAAGTTAAAAAAAGCTTTATATTGGAGAAACCCCTAGACCTATAAATGTTCGAATAATTGAACACAAAAACTTTGTAAAAGAAACGACAATTTTAAAAGTTAAAATTGTGAATGCGTATATCAAAATTCCACCATGCTACACAAATAAGAACACAATACAAAACGATAGCTGAAAGACTGTCTTTTAAATTTTATTGAATGAAAGCTATTATATCGCTAGTACTACCATAGAATTCAGCCGTTCATGGTTACCAATATTCAAGGATGAAAATAATAATGGTAATGTCCTTTACCCTGTATCGGTATAGGTTTTTCCTAGGTTTTCCCCTATGACTTTAATGGGATCACCGGAACATCATTCTTATAAGGAAGTCGAAACTAGAAGCGCTGAAGATAACTCTTTGAACTTCGTTGAACTTGAAAGATGCTTTGTTAATTAACACGATCTTTAGAATTTTTAGTGCTAACCTGTATATGTCAAATTCTCTTAAGCAGTTGCTGCCAATTTTAGTACAACATTATTGCAATTTTTTTATCCGTGTATTGAAAGTATTAATCGAATTTAAAAAAATCAAAAAAGGAAAACTGTTTGTCCATGTTTAAAATGTTGTTTTTCAACTCAAATCGTGGACACTTTAACATTAACAGTCAATTATGGAATATTCTGAAAATTAAGACCTATTTATAATAGTTAGAAGTTGCATTTTATTAACTCATTTTGTGTTATAAAATATATTTTTAGTAACGTTCATATTAAGTTTTTATTGCAAACAGATTACATGCAATATTTACGCAAATTATAGTTAAATAATTACATAGTAATAAAAAATTTAGATAAATAGTTTTTCCCATAAAAATTTTAATAATAATTATGTTCATGTTTTTTTAATATGGTGTAAGGAGGCAATTCCATTTCATATGTTTACGAAACATGGGAATTACTGGAAAAAAAATGGTTGATGCTGGTCATTTTGACTTAAGCAATGTTTGTCAGTACAAACATACAGTGTATTCCATAATAATCTGAAACATTTGTGGTCACATAATTAGTTAATGCATAAACAGTGTAGTACGAAATGAATAGTAGTGATAATAATTAATAATGGGCTTAATCGAAAGAGATAAGGAACTGTGTCGAAAACCAAAAATAATTAAATCAAAATATTTTTTAATGAATGTGTTTGGAAACTTGATTAGAGGAGAAAAGTTCAAGGATTTTACTACTTTTGAGTATAATTACACATTATTCAACATTAGAAACTGCCTATACATAATAATAAAGCAGAATACGCCATTGTTGACAATTCTGGATCCGCCCCTGCTTCACTTGACCATATTTCTATAAAAAAACTGCACAAATCTGTTCGTATGCATTCCTTGTCACCTTTAATTTCATGCTCTGCACAAGTTAGATTTGAGAGCAGTGCCGTACCTAGGTGGGGCAAGAAGGGCACGTGCCTTGGGCATCATTAAATAGGTATTCTGTAAGATTTCAGACTTTGTAACGTGTAAAAAATTGAAGCCTTCCTTACAATTTGTTAATGGAGATTATGTACCTCTGGTACTGTGGAGTTGCTGTGGCTAGAGCTGTTTTTTCGTAGGCTCTCTGAACCACTTGGTGTACTAGTGCCTCCTTGAGTACCTAGTACGTTGTCTGTTCGGCTTTTCGCTAAGCCGGCGATATTCAGGACAATACTTTTTGTTAGCACAGTACAATGTCAGTTAAGTTTGACGCCATCCATAAATCAGTCTTCTTAAAAATCTGTTAGATCAATTCATGTTCTGTAATTCGTCATTTATCTGAAGCCGCTCCTGTGCTGTATAGACATTTACGCATGATTGGTTCGTTTGAGTCGGGAGATTTTAGAACTCGTAGAACGAAAACGGGGAAGAGAGTCTTCCTTTCGCCTTGAAGCGGAGTGAATGCATGGACCTTGCGTTTGCAGATTAAGAGGCAATTGAAATCGCGTTCCTTGAAGTTGGCGTATGAAAGTTTTCCGTGGTTAGAAGACGAGGGCCGAATGGCATTTTTCGATGGCGAAGATTGTGTTTAAAAAGAGACGATGATGGCTAATAGGTATTTTGTAAGATTTCACACTTTTCGGTGTCGGCCTGGACACGATCTCCGATTGATATGTCCCTGTTTAAGATACTACTGTCACTGTTTTTTGCCAAACCCAAAAAGGTGGGAGTTTTTCAGATGGCTGAATTTATATATTTTTATGTATGTGACGCATTAATATCACTCATTTTGAACCGATTTTGATAAATCTTTTTTGTTGAATAGGTTGTACATTGAAGGGTCTAATTTAAATCTAACAGCAGAAGTGTTCCATAGAAAATTAGTTAAAGTAATCAATAACAAAGCAAATCAGTAAGTTATATTTATATTTTTTTAAAAATTATTACAATTCAATTCAAACAAGTATACAATATATTTCGAGCTTTATAGTAAGTCTTTCAGGTGCATAATCAGTGAGATAATCCGAACATTTTTAAGTAAGAGGCGCAAGTGGAGAAAGTTTATGTAGCATAACAACTACTACCAACGCTCCGTCAGTGGTCGAACGTGTCATAAAAATATTTTAAGGAAATAGTTATGTTGTCGATGACTTGGTAAAATGAAAATGCAAATCATATCTATATACGTCGTGCTTCTTTAGTGGCGCTTTCAACATAGTTTCATTGTAGCACACTAGAAGAAGTGTAGCTGACATTATGGTATAAACGTCGATTTCTGTTGTTTAATTCGTATTCATCCAAACTGCATGTCCTCGGAAGAGGACGCGAAGTCAAAGGGAGGGAAAAGTCATGTTCAAGTCATGCCGGATTACAAATTTAGATAGGACGTATCCCCGGTTTATTGTAAATAGGAAATAATAAAAATTTTAACTCTGGTTTGGGTTCTACATAGGTCCGAACGGTTGGATAATCTTGTACAAGTCAACAAGTCGATACTTAGCATTGAAATCTGCAAATGCTTTAAACAGAATAATTTTTTTAATGTTTTTGACTCCACTGGGGTTTTTCAAAGACTGCCCAGTTCTTTTTTTTTTTTAAACATGTCAAAGCCATGTAGGATTACAATTTCAGATAGGACGTATCCGCCGTTTATTGTAAACAGGAAATAATGAAAACTTGAACACTGGTTTGGGTTCTACATCGGTCGAAATGTTTGGATAATCTTGTACAAGTCAACAAGTCGATAATTAGCATTGAAATCTCTCAAATGCTTTTAACCGAATAATTATTTTAATGTTGTTGACTCCATCGGGCTATTTCAAAGGATGCACAATTCTTTTTTCTTGAAAACATGTCCAAGCCATGTCGGATTACAATTTCAGGTAGGACGTATCCTCCGTTTATTGTAAAAAGGAAATAATGAAAATTTGAACCCTGGTTTTAAGTAAGTTGCTCCAATTCGCGCACTGATTTCTTTTCAGTCTATTTAACAATTCAGGGAACTGATATTTCTCTTCACTTCCTCTTCAGAGGTGCAAAAAAACAGTAACATCTAAGGGTTGCATTAGGTGGGTGGCATTGCTGGAAATAACGTAAGATTGTCTCCCAACATCGAGACTGCTAGTGGCTTCAACATGAGGTAACAAGATTTAATAAATCCATTTATTAAAAAGTTTCATGTCACACCATCCACATGGGCTGCCGGGATATTTTGAACCGACTGGGTCTCTTGATCTAGTTGATATGTATGTGAGGTGCTTTATACACCACCATGGAAGGAAGTAAATATCTATTTGCATTTTCACAAACCAGACTGCTGATAGAAGCCTATACTTGTACGCTTTCTATCCTTTTTGTATCTCTTGGTATTGTAACTTTTTTTGCACCAAGGTCATCAGTCACATTTGTTTCATCACAGTTATACCTACAAGTTTCACGGAGTAAATGGCAAGCTCAATGTCTGTCCATTCGTTTTTGCAAAAAGCCGGATACCTATTTTTAAAAATTATCGGGACGCGGGACTATACTCCAAAAAACGGGACTGTTCCGCCAAAATCGGGAAGTGTGGTCACTTTAATCTAGGTAGTTCACATCTTAAATGTCAGCGTTTATCAAGGAGAATCCCCAATTGTTTACAATACAGATTAGCTGTTCTTCGGACATATTTAAAAGGGTCGTGTTCAATAGGTTTACTTGGAGTCTTTTGATACATAGGTACCTATGCATCATTTTTAGTCTTGACTATCTGTACTACGTACCATAAAAAACACAGAACTCAACAAATATAAAATCTAACCACACTTCTGTGTGACAGATCAGTAGGTACGCGTTGTGTTTTATATAGCCCCACTTTACGTTCATGGCTGAACACAACTGTGACTGATAGAACAATCCTATCTAAATCCTGTTACTCCATCAGCAAATGATCAGGAAAATTTTAACAGAAACATATCGATAGTTTAGTGTCGATCTACTGATAGATACTTAAACAGACGTTTCCTGAAATGAGGGCTTTTTAATTTTCCTTTATATACCTCCCGAAACAACAGTTCTCCGATTAGAGCTAGGTATCTACCTAGATTTAGATAGGCATTCAAGAAGAAAACAATAACAAAGACACATAGGTACCAACCTACCTACCTAAGTATTAGCCGAGAACGAGTGTAGGTACCATTTTCTCCTCTGTTTCTCAACCGATTTTCTTCATTTTTGTTTTGTTTAGTAGCTACTGACGACCTTCAGTGCAGAATGCTAATCTTAATTTATAATATTGGTTCGTTCATTAAATAAAATATAATAAAAATTCATTATTGACGTCAATAATGTCAATGCCAAACAACTGAATGTGCCGCCGCTGCCAGACTCAAAACATTGAGTAATTATATATAGACAGACCAATGCTGTTATATACTTAGAGCATGTACTTCTGGAAGTGGCATGCAAGTGTTGTTATTGTTTAGTGGGTAAAGTAATCGTTGTATATTATAATTATACAGGGCGATTCCAGATATGTTAGAAATCATTTTTTTCGTGGGTGACACATAAGCAGTTGCATATATAGAGTCTTTAAAATATAGAGAAGAGTGCAATTATAACTAATAAAATAATTATATAGGAAAGCCCATTAGCGGTTGAATTTACAGAGTTCTTGGAATAGAAGGTGCAGTAGAATTACAATTATACAGGGTGGTGCAAAAAATGTTATACATGGATGCATATACAGGGTGGCGGAAGTGGAAATGTAACCCATAAGCAGTTGTATATATAGTTAAGATGAAATATAGGGTGAGAGGCATTATAGATATACAGGATGGTGATAAAAAATGTTAGAAAAGGAAATGATTTATAGAGTAGACCACGAAGAGTTCCATATATATAATGATTGAAATATAGGTCAGAGTAGAATTATAGTTACAGAAGATAATTAAAAATTTCATAAACAAAAAGAGTAAATATGGTGGGTCATAGGCGGTGGCATATACAGAATAGTTTACCCGGTGGTTCAAAAATGTTAAAAAATATTATGCGTGGTCCATGAGCAGTTGCATATACAGGGTCGTGGAAATATATAATGAGATGGAATTATTATAATGATGATTTTAATAAATTTTAGAAAATTGAGTGCAATTATAGCTATACAGGCGGGTTAGAAAAAATAAATATGTAGGGTAGCCCATTAGCGGTTGAATTGTTGTCATATTAAATTAAGAATTACGAATTTGAACACAAATAAAATTCTATGAATTATATTTGAAAAAACTTGAATTTCGTTACTTATTTGTAGAAGCGAGATGTAAGACCGACATCTAGGATTTTCGAGGAAACTATCACACAGAGGTTCCGAATCTGGATCCGTTCTGTGTAATTGCTGTTCTCCCTAAAGTCCTAGGATAGAATGTCACGATAAAATTTTCATGTTACTTAACCTGCCAGAGATATTGACACAATTGGTCGAATTTCGACCACTGGGCGACAGCTAGTATATATATATATATATAGGCAAAGACAAAACGATTAGGTACTATTTTTCTCCTCTGTCTCTCAACCGGTTTTGTTCATTTTTGTTTCATTTAGTAGCTACTGACGACCTTCAGTGTAGAATGCTAATATTAATTTATAATATTGGTTTATTCATTAAATAAAATATAATAACAATTCATTATTTAGATACGTCCATACTGTCAACGCCAAACAACTGACAGTGCCGCCGCCAGACGGCAAAGAAGAATCTTCCAATTATATTTCTCCGATTTTTCTTATAAAAATAAACTTCTTACAATTTAATGAAATAGGGTCGAATTTTGAGCACTGGGCGACTACTAATTATTACTTGTAGAGTCACATATGAATATCAAACAAGAACATCCACGATTCCAAAAAGTTGGAAATTCACATTTCCCGCTTTACAATAGGAACCTACCTCTACCTATAGGTAGGTACCTAGGTGCCGTATCTTCACAACATTGAAATCGTCCTCACACAATAGATACCTACATGACCATCAACAACAACTGTATGCGATTCTCGAGAGAATACCCCCACGAAATCTTACCTTACGCATCCAACACATCTTACCTTATAAAAGTGAGAGTTGGAATACACCGTTGAAGATATCGTGTTAAGGTACCAACGCAATAACATATTGAGAGCGTGGCCGTTGTCGTCGTGTGGGTGTGTTTTTTTTAAGTTAACTTTCTAGTGGATTAAGAAAAGGTGAGTCCGCCGTTTCTTTTTTTTTTCAGCGTATGGTGAGGGCGAAATTTGGGTTTGCTGTTTAACTTCTCGTTGATGTCTCCAACAAAATTACCCATTTTTTTATGTTAATGATAACTTAAAAATTTTGGTCTTAAATAGATTCTGTATTTTATTTCATAGTAGATATCAGAAAGGTACTCTTAAAATAATTGTATTGTTAGTCATTTTCCGGAATTTAAGAAATTGAGGTCTGCTGGTTAACCTATTAAAAAAATCTCCAATATTAATTTTTTAAAATTTTGTTTCATATTTAAAGATATTTAAGCAAGAACGCTAAAAAATAGGTATACATATTCCTTAGGTACCTACCTACTTTAATTTACTGTTTGCATTCAAAGAAAATTTAAATTAGTTAAAATTTCTGAAATTGCTTTAAAATAATATATACATATTCATTATCCAAAATTAATTGCTCATTCCCTCGAAGAGAAATTTGTTAAAGAGAAAGAAAGTTGATTTCATATGTATGTATGTATGTTTCTTAAAATAATTATTAATAAGTACCTACCTAATGTCTGGATCTCTGGTGAACTTATTTCTTGTCAATAATATAAAATTCATTGCTGAGTATAAACCCCTTATTTGAATACTTTCAGTATTAAATTGTTTGCATGAAACACAAAGTATTAGGTATGGGAGAGCGGGGCTATAAGTTGATTGATTTTGGGTTTCGATGAACTTCAAACTTATGACGAGTATGAATAATTTCAGAGTAAAATTTAGTAGTACCTAGGTATGTAGTCTACTTATATTTAATTTCGTGTTTAGACATTTTTTACTTTATCTTAATTGTTTTTGATTTATAATAATGTACCCATACTTAGATAACAAACAACACTGAAGAATAACAATTTGGCTCAGCTTGGGGCTAATTATTAACGATGTGAGGATAATTGTTATCAAAAATAATAATAAAGCCTATTTACTTGATAACTTGTAACGAAAAACATATTAGGTAGCTAATCCACAATGTCCTACAAACAGTATTTGTGGTACCTACCTATTTCCTAAATGTAGGTAGGAACCTTTAGCTTTATATTTTGTCATTTATTACCTATTGAAACTATTTGGATCAAACATCTATATATAAATAGGCAAAGACAAAACGGTTAGGTACCATTTCTCCTCTGTCTCTCAACCGATTTTCTTTATTTATATTATAAAATTCACTATTTACGTCCATACTGTCAACGTCAAACAAATAATACCAAAAGTGGCGCCAGACGGTGAAAACTCAAAACATTGAGTCATTATATAAGGAGGGAGCGACAATTAGATGCTGTTATATTCTTAGAGCATGTACTTCTGGAGGTAGTATGCAATACATAAATGTCGTACCAAGAGTAAAAAGAGAGGGCAAGAGGCTCTCACTTGATTGGGATATGCATCCAGTGAACTACATATCGCACATAGCTCTTTGGATGCAGCTCTTAATCGAGTGATATAGTCTTTTGATCTCTCTTTCTAAGCTTGACAGAATATTTGTGCATTGCTGGCTACCGCCAGGAAGTACAAGCTCTATGGTTAGATTCGTTGACAGTGACAGGCTAACGTTCTTTCAGACCATCATGCGGATACTATCTTGGAGAGTTCATCATAAAGCGTTGTTATTTTTTAGTGGTAAAATAGTCAATGTAGTAGATCAGTATTGATTTTTCGGACTCGTTGCAGTAACTTTCATATTAAATATTCTATTTTTAATGTGAATTTAATTATTTGATTAATATATTATTATCACAATCTTCCCGAAGGTGTTGTGTAACAAATTGTCAGTTAGCGGACAATAGAGAATGTATTAAATATTGAAGATCTTATAGGATTGTTGGTCATCTCGTTTCTTTAATATTTATGAACTCGATTGAAACTGCAAATGGCGAAAACTTTTAGGTTGCAAAGAACAATCTTCCAATTATTATATAGAACATTTTGCCAGGAACGATTCCAGCCAAAAATTTTAGGGGTCATTCATTTGTCAAAAATATATCGAATATCAATATTTGATTACATTTTTATTTCAATAGATTTGTCAATATGAGTTAAGAATTTTGGTCATTGCATCTACATCTCCGATTTCTCTACAACTTTGTTTCTTATAAAAATATACTTTTTACAATTTCATGAAAAAGGGTCGAATTTCGACCACTGGCCGACCACTAGTTCTGTTAATTACAACATATTTATGTAGCAAATCTAAGGTTAGGCTTAGATATATTCAATTTAAAAAGCACCTTCATGGAAAAAAGTTAGCTAGGTGTGTACATAGTTCCGATTTGGAAACACATCTGTTAATGAGCCACTATATTTTATAACACCTAATGGTATGAACTTACCTTCTACATTCTTGGAAGTGGATCTATTCATCAATCGACAACACAAGAATAACTCAAACTGTCCCAATAGTGATCAGAAACTTCATCCTGTTTCTACTACTTAGGTTTCTTTTGAAAGACATTCCCATTCCATTTTGTCATCTTACTTTCCTCGGCCATTGTTTTTACCATTTCGCAGCTTTTTATGGCTAACATTTATTGTCCCCTATTTGGATTGTCCTGCTGCCAGGTTCTTTCCAACCATATGTGGTGCTATTGGAAAGAGACAGTCTTTTTTGGGGGAGAAAAGAACATGTTTTCCAAATAATCCTTGTCTAAACAGAGCGATTCTGGTAATTTTATAACTACCAGGCTGATTCAGATGCCTTTGCCTTTATTGAATAACGATTGCAGAATCGTTGTTGGAACTACACTTATATTGTCACTGCCAAAAGTTGTCTTCGGCAAGTAACGATGTCAGAATCTTATTAGCCTCGTTGAAAAAAATTAAGCTATTGATGACAGTTGCAGCCAAAGGTAGTAGGTACTATGGAGATGATTTTTTGTATCATATATCCAGAAATGAGGAGCTCATTGTCTTGAGCCCATTTTATAATAAGTTTTAAGGGGCACACTGACGCTAACATGATGTTTGAGTTGGCGTTCACTTGTTTTACCACCTTGATAACAATTTGAGATGTAGGTAACGCAGAATTAATAGAACTGGATCTGAATGGGTTAGAATGCTAGGTTAGATAAAGTCATCCAGCCAGAGATGTTCCCTCTGACAAATCAATTCAGTGGTCAATCTTTGATAAATAAATCTTTGCAAATAAGTCTTGGGAAAAGCAACATTGACTGACCTGTGTGTCTTAAAGCAGTCACTCCGAGACTAACATACCTCGAACGGCCATCGAAATTGAGATTATTGTGGATTGACGATTTGCAGTTCTAATGATATGAAGAAAGCAAAGAAACCATTATTTATGGTAATTGTTAGTTTTGAGCAAAAAATAAAGAAGTAATTCACTGCTCGAACCTACCATATGCTATTCGGCCTGTAGTTCATAGTGCTGATATATCTGTTCCAGATCCTCTATTGGTACTGTTGTTCTAAACATCAATCTTAGTGAGATATAGACCAATAACCAGTTAGGTACCGATGAGTTTAAGTGTTTTATAATATCAGTTGATACTCAGCTCAAACTAAATGATTTGGTCGACAGGCTTTAGTGTATTGCTTGTTGAGTCCTCTTAATTATTACCTGTGGCTCATGAAGTACACATTAAAGACACTTAGGACAATCTCTATATTTAGATAAAGTAAAACCTGTCGGCATATTTCCGAGGATTGGAAAATATCATATCTGGGCCAGAAAGCTAATTAACGAAATTCCCACGTTTTATAGGTGTATTAAATAGGAGGCAAGATATACTAACTATATACTAAGTTACAGAAAACAAGACGAGAATTTATATGGTATTGATAAAAGAACGTTCTGTGAAAAACTAGAAACGAACTTGCTTCCTTCTAATGCACATAAACTAGGAGTTATGAAGCAGCAATTCATGAAGGCCTTACCTGAATATCAACTGTGTTAATACCTTTTCAAAATGATCCCATTATATGTATGTTGGCCAATGTTGGGACCAAAACTATTTTACAAGCCTATATGTTGGCCGATTGTCATTAATGCCAATGTTGGGGCAAGCGCGTGGAGCCAGCCTAAGGCTTACCGGTAATCAGATGCACAGAACCCTAACTCTGGCTCCAGATGTTGGCATCCACTGCTGGAAGGAATATCAATTCACCAATCATAATCAACGGACAACAACTGAAACATCAAAACCCCTAAAGCATCAGCACAATTCAGAATTCTTTTACTTTCAAATTTCAAATTTTCTTCTTCCAATAAATTTACGGAGAAACTAGCTGATGGCAGACGGACAAACAAGAACAAGGGTGATCCTATCAGTGTTGATCAGATTCATGGAACTTTAAAAACTTAAGTACATAAAAAATCCAATCATAGTCACCGTGTAACACTTTGTTGTGGTTTCAACGCTCCCGCTGTTAGCAATTTTGGCGAAAGTCTTCATAGATAATCACAGCATCGAAAGCTTCAATCAACACACCTGGAATTATTCTATAAATTCAATGACACGATGCCACGATACAAAACTAACGCTGCATGATTATTTCTTCACACACGCACTTTAACATATTCCGCTTAAATTACTGCAATTTACCACTAATTATTACTTATTGACGCCATTATAATGACCGTGCTGTAAATAAGCTATTTCAAACTATGCACTTTAAAGTATGCATTATGTTCTTCGAGCTGTTGTACATCAATAACGACGATAGCTAATGTTAATTAGTGATGTGTCGTGTTGCTCAACTTATTCCTTGTGTGTGCTGTGTGTTGCAATAATTTATTTACGATACAAAAAGTATAGGGTCATATTGTGGTCCTAATGGAGATGTTTTATGAGATCATTACAAAATAATACTTATTAAAATTTATTAGCGTGCAATAAAGATTTTATTCTCGGAGCGTGTTGAAGTTTACCTGGTGAAAATTCGTTGTAAAACAAATGAAAACTGAAACTAGGTGTTTGATATTTTTGTTGATATTCATCTCGTAATATTTGTTACGTTTTTGGTTTTCCGTCCTGGCCTGTGCCTGCTTAACTACTATTCCTAGGTTAGAAATACTTCCATGACCTTTAGCTGATTCTGCTGTTTCCGGATTTGGACCGCGTTATTTTTTCGAATTAATTTATTTATATATATGAAACCAGCATATAAACTAAGTTGTCCGACGTTTCGCTCACACTTGTAAGGGGCTTTTTCAAGAATGGGAAAACAAAACAAATGTTACTTACCTTGCGGCGACTCCATTCGTTTCGTCAATTTCTCACAAACACACTTTGAAACTTCACTTTGTTAAACTTGTCACAATGACACACAAATTGTAAATGAACTAATCCTTTGGATCTACCCAACAAAGAAATAATTATTGGTTCCCTGAAATTCCAAGCAAAAGAAGGGTATGAGGCACTTAATGGGATTATTTTGGATTGTTTTCTAGTATCTTTGAATAGCTTCCTCGAATTTTTATAAGTACGTAATGTAAGTGATTTATTTTGTTGATGCGATTTCTGTTGAAATGTGGATGCAGGGTTGCCAGATCGGCGAAAGTTCAAAACCTTTATCTCGGTTGAAATTCTTGGAGTTTTTGGCGATTTCAACAGCCTCACGGAATTTTCTGGTGAAATTATACGGAGATTTGGCCACGACTGATGGATGAGCTGTCGAAGAGGCCGTGGCCTTGCTGATATATGGCAAATATGCTATTGATTTTCTAGGTAATAATTCATTTTTAGGAAGGGGATTTTGATGAAATTGTGAATCTCTCGTTTACTGTAGTCGTTGTTTAGTAGGCTATCCTCTAACCAAGCTTTTCCTTTCTCAAATTTTTGGGTTCAGAAATTGATATAGGTCGATGAACCAGGGAGTTCAAGTCTGACAGTTTCTGAGATGGATGAGAATGGGACCGGGAGTGGAGATATCTGTCAGTGGACTCCATTTCCATTGTGAATTTGATGTTTGACATGATTAAGGAAGAAATTGCTAATGGTCATGTCCTTGTGAACAACCCAATATTGGGATAGTTCATAAGGTTTTTCCTAGGTTTTCTCTTATGGTTTTAATGGGATGACTGAATCAACAAAATTCTTTGGACGAATTTTTGGCGAATTCACTATCTGATAACAAAGTCGCACCTAGGAGCGCCACAAAAAATTCTGAAGATCTCCCTTTCAAATTCTTCCAATTTGAAAGGAACAGAATTGTGCCTTTTTTATCGTAGTTTCTTAACCACTGACAACGGGGTCTGACCTAGACCCCGAAACGTTTGGAATATAGAGCAATTTTCTTAACTGTGGTGTTATTTCCCAAGAAGTACTTAGACATTGGGTATTAATGTGATTAAAGAATAATTGGAGAGCCTCGTGTCCATGTGGGCAGATTACAAAAGTCCATCAACATATCTCAACCAGATTTTGGGTTTGTGGCTTAAAGAGTAGTAGTAGAGTAGTACACAGTACTAGACTTCGCCGAGGTAATAAAAATAAAGTCATATTATTATTAAAAAGACGCCAGAGCCACTGCTTCAAAGTCCTGGATTATGTATGGTGATATTGACACGAAAGTTAAACTACAACTGTCGCTGCAGATTTCAGGGTCTTTTTCACTTCCACGTAGCGCATTTTCTTCTCCGGTTATGGGAAATGTCTGCCCATATAGGGGACTTTAAACTTCTACATTCTTTTAAGCATTTAAGCAATTTTCTGTTGGATTTGCGACGATTGGGATACAATTCATTATCCCAAGTTGCTCTTCCATTAAATTGCTCTTGACAATCAACATCAACCATACCTGCCACCTCAGAATTGAAAAATAAATTGAGAAGAGTCATTTTTACAACAAATTCGAATAATGTAATACACATTTTTAGCTTCCATCACGTCACTAACAGTTTATAGATATAATTATTGCTATGATTTTAACCCTAAACTCGTAGAAGTAAACGATTTGAATACTAAAAATCAGTAAAAATACGAATTTCTTTTGTTTTTTACTTATATAATGAAAAGTAATGGAGGAATCGTAATGCTGTCTACAGGAGTGTTTGTACATACTGAGTGGATCTTTTTTTACCGAGTAAACTCAGAAAAACTGATAAAAAGTAGATTTTTGTAAAAATTTATAACTTTCTGGTAATATTAGTCATCGTCAAAATGATAGTTTTTGATATTAAGTTTATATAGGCTCACGATTGATACTATTGAATAAGTAGTTTTTGAACAGTTCGAATTTAACTAAGTTACAGAGATATTTTGCACATCCCACCATTTTAACGAGACTAGTCCGATTGGAAGTTTGTTTCAGCAGCAGTGAGTTTAGCATTTCCAGACATTCTTCATGCCTTAACTCAAAAGTCCTTTTGTCCGAACCCGTGGCTTTATTTAGTTTTATATCTTGTGACGTTTCCAGTGGTATATTGTGTTAATGAAAAGAAAGAACATTGGAACAAACTTTGCCAAGAATAATAAAAAGACGTATGGGGGAAAAATGGGACACTGAACCAAAAATAAACCACAGAAAAAAAAAGGGAGATAACCGATACCAATCTCTCCGGCAGGCAGTTTATTACGTTTATTACCTGTATTTTGTTTACTGATATTAATTAAATGAATTTTTTCCACTGATTGGATCCGCCATTGTCAAAACATCGGACGATCCATCGTTTAAGCCAAATTTTACGGCACTATGACAAAAACGATATACGAAGTGAAGTACATTTTATAAGCTTTCAAAAAATATATTTTGCATATCGCTATCGAACTATCGTGGTCAATACGATAAAATCCTGCAAAATATTTTTACAAATTATTTAAATTGCAATTCTGCAAGATCTACTTAACGTACAATATAGATCTTCAGCGTTATTAATCTCAACGTCATAAGCTATCACTAGGAGGAAGATTAAGGTTCCAGCTGTTATTACAACCAACGTTTAATTTCTTTTTAATCACTTTAAATTGGTTTTTCCATTTTTTCTTAATGAACAATGCGGCCACCAAATTTTATAAACATTCATTTTGAAGATTTCCTGATTCTCTACGATTTTTCTATTGATGGCATTATGAACAGATCATTAGGTTTTACGCTATAAGTAAAAAAAGAAAATACCCCATATTTTTGGGGTTTTTAAGGCTCAAATAATTTACTTCTATGAGTTTGCTGTTAAAATTATGTCAGTTATGACTTATAAACAATGATTTACGTAATGGCTGAAGCGGTTTGCTTTGAATTTTATGTCACATAAAAATCTCTATTGACTGGTGCAATCTTTGTTTCTTCTTTAGCGCGCCTTAACTTTTTAAAGAAACAAATATATAAATTACCCAAGTGTTAATGTCTGTTAAAAATGACAAAAAAGACTACATTGGTCTATAACGCTAAAAAAATTGTCTGTCAGTTTTTTCAAACGTAAACAACTAGGTATAAGCAGTTACAACAATAACATTTTTCCATTGTGACCATTTCTTCGGTTCAACGTCTGTTTTGAAATTTGAACTTGACATTTCGGTCAAGCGAACCGAAGAGGTTACACCGAAAAGATGATCATAATTCTCATAAAGTATCATCACTTGAAATTCCACGAGTTGCATTACGAAATCCAACACTTAGAAACGAATATTTTTCTTGCATTCTGAAGAACGACGACTCGGTTTGACCTACTGGTCCTAATAGTGAGCTGTCAGATAAACAAGAATGGAATATCTCTAAACATTCATTTTCTGTTTAATCAAATGTGTACAATAATTAGTCAAACTTTCTTGAGAAATATTTCTACATGGTTCAATTGGGTGTAGGGTGTTATGTAAATAAATATTACTTGCTTCAATATGTTAGATTGTACTGATTGAATTTTTTCTTCGAGTATCTATCCAATCCAAGGACTGAAATAACAAATAACAGTAATTTTTACGTAACCTGATCAAGAAAAAGCGGCCGGACTGCTTAGAGTGTTAATTTCTCCACATACTGCTTTCTATATGTTTATAGATTGCTGGATTTTCTCTGTTGCATTATGAAGGGTCCCAACTGGTTTAGTTGTTCAGCAATTTTTGTTTCATACGAGGATTACTCAATAGAAAACAGCGTATTATATGAAATCGAGAGTATAGTATAAATAAAACAACAAAACCTACTGATATTGTTAATTGTTAATAAAATAATTTTCGTTAACAATCATAACCAAATATTTATTAACAAATAAGCAGTCGTTTAAAAACAATTCCTTTAATTGTTTTACTTTATTCTTATTACACGTTTAAAGTACTTTCCAAGATATTATTAGAATAAGTTAAGCTACACAATGCAAATTTAGTTTATTTGATAACCAACAATATCTGTAGCGGGGAAATGTCTTTATCTCCAACATTAACATTAATATAAGTAAGATTTTGATTTATTTGTCATTAGCTAGCCTATAATATACGAATTAGTGTGTGTATACGCTTGTTTAAAACATGAATATCTCAATGATCATCGAGCCTCTGTTTTCCACTGAATACTTTTCCTTACAAAAGTGTATTTCTACATCTGATGGACTCTTATTCCACTTTTTTTGGTGAACTTCTCTGTTATCTGTGTCCACATGATGGTTCCAACGTCCTGTCGAGCTCCGAACAAGCGTTCTACCCAAGAACTGTGTCAAATCCGTCCGCTGTTGCCAGAAGATGGAAGACACGTTGGTCTTGGCAAGCAAGTGGAATGCAGATTAACAAGGTCCTCACTATCCCTTTGTATGTCTGATTAGCTCTCCCACGACTCAATCCACTGATCAGAAGTCCAATCTTACCTAAAGGACAGCCGAAACCAAGCCGACCAATGGAAGTGCACCATTTGAACAGTCGTCGCTGACAAAATCCCACCCGAGGTCTTTCAATCGATTTTCTGACACTTTTGTTCTATGCTTTGTTGTTCTTCACCATGACTCGAGCTCACTTGTCCCACGTGGTTTGGAACTTCGTGTTGTATGCAACTGCACGTGGTCTGTCGTTTGAAGCGACCAATGGAAGTGAAGCAAGGTGGCTTTTGATATCACAGAAAATTGGGGTAGCTGGATGGAAGTGACCTCACACCTCCAAACAGCAAACCATGAGGGTCGATCCAGAAATAAGGTTTCCAAAGAGCTTCATCAGCATGGGAAGGTTGCGAGGCAAACCCCCAGGCCGGGCTTCTATATGTTTTAGCTAAGCAGTCGCCGTTGATAGAGATTCTTATTGTTGATACCGCCACATAATTCATAATTCCATAATTCAGACAGTTATTCTGCAACACGAAGAAAACTCAGACAAACTATCCAGAATCGCCGGCGAAGACGACTGAAAGCCGGTGTATCGCTGCTTCATGACCACGCTCGACCTCACGTCTCCCATCAAGCCCAGAAACTTTTGACACAATTTGGGTGGACTGTCATGCCTTGCACACCTCACAATCCGGACCTCGCTCCTACTTACCATCACTTGTTCCCTAACTTAAAGGAACACTTCCGGCAATGACCTCAAAGAAGAGGTGAAACGATTCCTCAGCGGGTTGGCGTCAGAGTTCTATGACATTGGGATACAGAAATTAGAGCACCTTCTACAAAAAAAGTGTAGAAACTGATGGCAATTATGTGGAGATATAGAGCAAACTTTTTTCTTTCCAATGATGTAAATTTCTACTGGGATAAATAATGTTGTCTATTTTGTAAGTGATGGAAACCTCATTTCTGTATGGAATCTCGTAATACGCAAGATAACAAATTGGTTTTATAGTATTTACGTATAGTCCATTGAAATTTTGCCTGAGTCTGCAAAATGCAGATAACTAATACAGCCCAATTATGTTTTCGAGAGCGCAGATTATGAATTTGCACTTACTTTTTGCTGCAAGCTTGCAGTAAGTGGTTTAATAACGCCCTCAAATAAGGTTTTTTGCATTATTCCCTAAAACTACAATGAATCTGAAAAAAAAACTGGACTATCGTGTTTTTTAAAAATCTCAGATCGAAAACTTGTAGTAAATTAAACAAAATCAACGAATTGTTGTGCGTTATGCGAATATGTATCGTCGATGATTGACAAGACTATTTCTCCATGTAAGTATCAAATATTTGATGGTTTATTGAAATACAATACTTACATTTGGTTATTGAAGTTACAATTTCGTCGACTATCTTCAATAACAAATAAATGTATAAAAATTATCGTTCGTAAAATATTTAAATAATAATAACTTCATAATCATAATTCATAATTTGAACATTTTTTTAAGTGAAAGGCATTTCATTGATGTAACACCGTTTGAACTAGACGTACTAATTATATAGTTTGGGAATATCCTAATAAAATTTGGACTTGACTTCTTCTTCTTTCAGTGGTACGACAGCCCACCTGGGCCCCGATCTAACATAATTTTTGTTTTCAGAACGTTCTTAGTCTGGCGGCTCTCTTAACCAAATACCACGTGTTCATCTTACTACACATTGTCCTTCCATCGAGTTCTTAAACATCCTCGCTTTCTGTTTCCTAGTATAATCTTGTTGAAAATACTTTTCCATATCTTTTGAAGATCCACTTACATGTCTGGCCCATTTAAGGCATTGGATTTTAACATAATCTATTACGTTAAATACGTTGTTATAGTCGATCAAGTCCCAAGTTGTATCTAATAAGCCATTTATCATTTTCTCAAACTGCCTTGTATTTTCCTTTCAAATATTCCTAACATTTGTTTCAATTTTTTTGTGAGGGTCTACGTTTAGCAACTATACTATGTCACAGTTTGGTACGCTGCTATTATTGTTTCTCGAATACAAATTTTGATCCGACCAAGCTAGGCTAAATGGCACAAATAAAACAACTAACAAGACAAACGCGTGATTTTTAAAAATAACTTTTTAATCCCTTTAATCACAAAATCTTGATTCTGTTTCGGTTAAAGTTGATTTCGGTGTATTCGTGACTTTGCCACTACAAATAGAAAGTAATCTAAAACGTTGATCAGAGTCCATGTAGAAGGCGGTGGTGCATTTTCTATGACAAACTTCGTTGATTGCTGCTTATAAAAATTACGTAATGCAAAGATATCATTAATTGGATATTATTTAATAGATCGTTCCCAAATGTTTTGTTCTGTTCGCATTCTTTACGTAAATGTAACAGCAAATGGTCGTGATGTTTTATGAGGCGGTAAAATGTTTAAGAATGCGGTCAAATTTTATAGCAAATGTCCTATGAGATTTATAGATACGATATTAAATTAACGTGAAAGTGATACAACGTTAAGAAAAAAGCATCTTATGCAGTTATCAAAATCTAGACATTTTTTAGACAGGATTAGTGAATAAGCTTACAGAAGCAATTCATTTATAAGCCCTTCAAAAGGTAACAATGTACTTTTAGTCTTTTCTTCAAATGATTCCTGTAGCTTGGAAAATGCTTTATCCCCTTCAGTACTTGATATTTGGGAACACTTTCTTTTTGAAAAGAAGTTTCTTATCGCAACCTACACTCCAGGCACTTGAACGAATGAGAGCTAAAAAAAAAGTTTAACCCTTCGATCGAAACAACACTTTTGCTCATAGTACGTTATAGTAATGCATGTAGAGCAGTGCGTAAATATCATTAAATTTACATCTTGGAACTGTACCTTTTTAATCCGTAGTTTCTTAGCCATTGACAACGAGGTCTGATCTAGACCCCGAAACGTTTGGAATATACAGGAATTTCCTTTAAAGTGTGGTGTTATTTCCCAATAAACACTTAGACATCATTAAATGGGAGTTTGTCTATGTATTAAATATTATCAGAATTTTCTTTTCGTCTTTGGCGATCAGCAATATTAGGGCAGTTAAGACAAAATTAGCAAAGTGTATAAAATGTCCATTTTATAAAAAAAAAAAAACTAAAATATAAGATCCAATATGATCAAAAATAGTACTTACAGGTCAATAGCTTCAAATAAATAACTTATGCATACGGCCAAGATATTGAAACAAGCTATACAAATTTAGTTACATATGTTGCACAATGCCTAGGCATCAAAAAAATCAAGCAATTGTCGTCACCACCCTAATGTACGGAAGCGAATGCTGGGTACCCACAATAACATAGAGAAACCCAATACAAACACATGAAATCAAATATCTCAGTAAAGAAAATTTGAATTTGAATTCCCAATTCGAAATATTTCATAACGCTTATATCAATTACTCCATAGAAGGATAACACAAACTATAAAGTCCTGTTTTGCATCAACAATCCTCTAATTGAAGCAGTAACAATAACCTTATACTCCTCAGATTTATCAATTCTTATAGTTATATTTAAGCAAGAAAAAATATCCACCTCTTGGAGTTTCACAGTTAACTGGAACACCTGATTTGGGTCTGTGTGAGCTATTTTCCCTATAAGAGCAATATCCGGGCCTCACACAATGTTTACGGAAAAAACTAAAGGGACAATCATAAAATTAATTTAGGAGGACAAATTGAAGGATATTCAATAAAAATTGAAGAATTACATTTTTTCAAGCTCCTCACGTAATATACCAAATCAAATCGCTCTTCACGAAAACTACAAATACATTTTCTTCTATTTTAAATTTTATAGGAAAAATAAAGCGAAAATTGTACCAGGAACGTGACCAAATAAGAAATGATAGCACTCAGAAAAGAACTATGAATGAAATAATAGAACCTATAGAAGCAAATCCAAAACATAGAAAGAATAAACGATGAAAGGCTAGTACTAAAACTGGACTATATGAATGTATGCATAGGAAAGAGATGGACCAGTCAAAAGATGGGTAGAGTAACAGGCAATATGTCTATTGTAGTAGTAAAAAAGAAGACGAAGACCAATCCGTTTTTTAAGTGGGTAGCTAAATTTGTTGTTTTCTCGCTATAATTTCCATCTCCTGTTTGTGACTTTTATAAAATCCTTCCAAACAAATGAGATAATTTTAGGTGCGTAGAGGACATGTTTCCGAAGTCAAAAATAGTCGATAATTTCAAAATATAATGTCGATATATTAACAGTGTATGTTTGATAATTACGTGCAGGGATGTAGTGTAGATTTTTCAAGCTCAAAAAATCATAGACAGTCGATATCTAGGGTTATCGAACCATCGATATATCTTTCAGTGAAATATCAGTCAGAAATATCGATATTTCAAAGTATAATATCGACATTTCGATATAATGATATTATTTTCGAACATATTAGGAATTATCGTTCAAATACATATGAATTTTTTAAGTATTCAACAATCATTAAAAGAGACGCATATCGTAATTTGTTAATACGTGATTTCCGTTTGCTCCGATTTCTTTAACAATATCCACCCACGCATCCTCTCTGATTCAGATTGCAATCAACAGTGCAACCGGATCACATCCACTACTTCAGTTCGCATCCTCTTATCGTAATCCAACATCTAATAATATCGTTGACAATAACGTTACTCAACTCCATAATCGTCAATTGTACCACGCTTCGCGTTTATTTATAACTATTTTAACATCGCGTAATGCACGACCCAAACGTGATCACGCAAAACCGCTTAAAAAACTACGATTTAACGTCGATGAAGTTGTGTAATGTGGGCAATATAATGAACAAAACACACATTTACTGTCATTAATGTCAGTGAAAAATTACAAACGAATATGAAGGCGTGAAGGTTGTAGCATCGAATACAAAGCGTACATCGAATTTCCGAAATATCAACGTATGGACTTCAACAGAAAATTTATTTCATAGGCGCAAGTGACCCACCTTCATTTTAAAGAGAAAGAATATGTTTTAGAAATATATGCTTTAATTCATCAATAGATATTAAAAGAAGATGGGTCACTTGCGCCTGTGAAAAATATTTCGTAGGACAAAACTTTGATATATGCCGCAGTTTCCTACTGAGTTAAAATGAATTCAGGCTGTTTACGATAAATAGTTCAGGGTACAAGATTATGGAGTGTTGAGTGACACACTCTGTGTTTGAATGATTCTGGACATTGGTTGAATCACATAAATACACGTCAGAAAATGATGCCAGGTTATTGGAAATTCAATGTACGCCTGTACATGTAATCGATGTCTGAAAGTCTTCTACAGCCCCTTCATAATTGTTTTAATTTTTCACTGTCTAGTAAGAACATAAATGTGCTGTTGTTCAACATTAATCCCTACATTATCAAACAACACTTCATCGACGTCCGACTAAATCTTTTTTCGGCACCTAATAATTGTCCGTTTGGGACACAAACAGTGGAAATTTTCAATTTTTCCCTGACTTTCCAGGTAACGTTTCGATTTCAAATAGTTGACTTTCTTTCAAATGTAAACATGCAGATTTGTCCCTGTGTTTATTTCTGATAGTGGCAAATCATTTTTCTTAGACAATTGTATTATTTATTTCTGGATATCCTGAGTGCCTGTTCTGTTTACCATTATCGTCGTTCCTTGGTACTTATTTCAAGGCCTTTTGTATTATTTTGAATGTTCATCTGGGATTTTCTCTCCTCGCAATGGTTTCTGATAAATACAGATAAGTTAAGTACTTGAATATCAAGGTGTAGTATCTAAGGGCAGTTTGTGGAAACTGCCCGGAACACTAGTTGCCCTCTGTATAGAAAAAACTCTCCCGCAGGATTAACTGTGAGAAAGTAGGTCTACAGATTTGTCAACTAGTATTCCAGTATAATATGTTGGATACTAGTTGACAAAAGAAATCGAGAGCAAAGAAATTAGTGTTAACAAATTAGATATCGTCTACTTTTATGATTTTTGAAACTTAAAAAATCCAGATGAACATTCAAAATATATCATTATACCTCCTCAATCATTTAGAAGCCTTTTGTATTGCTTGCTGATATTTTATTATTATTTGTTGCGAATCCTCTATGTGGGCAAAAACACATACAGCACGTATTAGATAGTTAAGACATTATATTTTACGTCTATTCATAATTTTTACTACCAATATGTCCCAAAAGAAGCTTTTAAAAGTCACCCCGGTGAACTGAAATATTATTGCGAGAAATTAGAACTTTATCTTGTCATAATGTTAGAACTGAATTACAACTCTCTTTCTTATGCAAATGCATTCAGCCTTTCAGCTCTATATGTTGGATTTGCTTCCCTAATGTGGAAGTCAGACCACATTTCCTATAAAATTTAAAATATGTATTTGTAGTCGTGAAGAGCGATTTGATTTGGTATATTACGTGAGGAGGTTCAACTCATGTAATATCTTCATTTTCAATTACTCCATATAGCCAACACCTAAATTATTTTAAGTCCCTTTATTTTTTGTAAACATCCTTCTAATAGCTACACGACAATAGGTGTTCCACCTTAAACTCCAGATTTATCTATAAGAATTGATAAATCTGAGGAGTTATAATTATATTTAAGCGAGAATAAATATCCACCTTTTGGAGTATCAGTGCAAATTAGATCTATCCATCTCTTGGAGTTTTAGGGAAAACTAGATCACCTGATTTGGATCTCTGTGAGCTATTTTCCCTGAGAATATAGGGCCTCACACAATGTTTACGGAAAAAATAAACCGACAATCTGAAAATTAATTTCAGGGGACAAATTGAAAGATAATTCAATAAAAACTGAAAAATTACATTTTTTTTCAAGCTCCTCACGTTATATACCAAATACAATCGTTGTTCGCGAAAACTACAAATACATTTTGTTGTATTTTAAATCAATTTGTTTAAATTAAGGTAAATTTTATAGGAAAAATAAAGCTGAAAGTTTTTTTTTAATTTGGGGGGACAAATTAGAAAATGATATAAATGTTTTTAAAAACTCCATTGCATCGTTAAGCAGATCAAAAAACGCATAATCTAAAAGGTATTAGGGACAATATAAGTAAAAATCGATTAATCTCAATGAATTTTAGAAACTATGTAGCCAACAATGCATGATAACCTAAGCTAATTTTGAGGGTAAACTAAAAAAATTAAAAATATTTGTGATGATTTATTCAAATTATAAGAAATATTTAAGGTAGTACGGATCCATTAGTCTGCAAAGACAACCAATTGCAGAGCAGTCTATAAATGTCTGAATTAATATTTTATATTTTACATTTTTACATTTTGCTGTTAAACAAAAAAGTCTAAATCTATTGATAGCTTTATAGTGCTAATCAAGCGGATCAACCTTGACACCTTGATATATTCATATTATCGAGTTTAATATTATAAACATGTATTTTCCATTACGTTAGGTATTTGAAGACAACATTTTACATTTTAAAGTTTTTAGTCCGTTCAATCGTAAATTTGAAAACCTTTAATTTGTCAATAAGTATGTCATAGAGTCTATTAAATTCAATTAGTGATCCGTAATATTCTTTAATGTGCTTCAGGTTTATATACTAAGTTCAACCTACAAACTATAATGTAAACGTTTTCGCCTTATTTTATCAGGGTGATAAATATTGAGGCAATTATTTTTTTTTTTTGATATAGATATTTGTTGTTATTTTTTAATTTTCCATTAATATAGGAGTTTAATTTTGAAAAGTGTAATTTGCTACATGTCATAGTTACCGAATTTTAAAATGATCCTCATCAAAGTTTCAAAATAAGTGTTTAAATTACTTAATTCCCATTAGGTTTTTGCTTCGACATTTCAGAATATTAGTGCCCGTATATTATTTGGGTTACTTAGGTTTTCCTGTTTTCCTCCTGACATATATGTCGTGTAACGTATTTGATGAACTGTAATACGGAATCTAAATATATGTTTTTGCTCAGCCTTTTTGCTTATATTGGTTGAACAGGTGCCAGTTTTACTTGGAACTAGAATGTAATTCATACATGATGGCGCAAATGGCGCACTACTACAAACAAATAAATATATTAAATTGTTACTGAGTAGACTAACTTTGGCACCCAATATCTGATCTTAAGGCTCTGGCTAGTACAACAGAAGATCTAAAGATTCGCGTAAACAGTGGAGGACCTTAACAACGAAGTTATAAGCACTGGTAATACAAAAGCACGTCGCACTCACAAAACAATATTTAAAAATTAAAAACATAGGATAAACCGGAAAGGACACAACTTCAACTAGATCTATTAAATGAAAATAATTAATTTCGCAGTAATTGCAATTCTTATAAAACTGATAAATCTACCAATGCTCAGTTGTACAATATTATGATTATAACAAAATTTCATACAAACATTTTACAATTTCGAATAATAACTGTAGCTTTGAATACCAGAAATTGTTTTGAGATCATTTGAAAAAACTAGTTTTCATAATGAGATGACATTCCTTGAATCATTTGAGCACAGAAGAAATAAAAGTGGTCTTAGGTTAGGTTAGGTTAGGTTCCTTGAGGAATGCCATATATTTGTAATTATTATATGAAACCAACCGAGTCCTATTTTACAAAAAAAATGTCAACAATCAGTTACATTTATTAATTTCTTTTAATAAGTAAACACCTTTTTTTATTCCCATCTTAATCAAAGCATAAGCAAAAACAATGTTGTTTATTTTGATTATTTTTTGGGTTTTCTTTCTTTGAAGTGATTTCTGCAAAACAGATAATTAAAATAATTTAAAATGTCAGTAAGGGTAATTTGTGGAAATTGCTTGTCATTTTTCTTTCCTGTTTAATATTTTTGTAAGATGTGATGCAACGTTTCAAAAATCCTAGTCCAACAGTATTTTTATCAGTTTTTTTCCGGAAATTTGCAATATTAGTTCACCTGAATATTTTTGCATCTGTCAATGATATATGACAATTCTTAATGTTTCATTCTTGATTAATTGATATCGAAGTTTCATTTTTGAAGTTGATCTATTGCCATGTTAAATCTATCTCAATAGAGGATATTCCAATATTTTCACAAAAACAGCCATTTTCTTTATATATTTTTTTAAAGTAATATATTTACCTTGTACCAGTTTATTTTGTACATACAATAACAGTTAGAACATCTTGTATTGTGTACTTTTTTCCTTATTTACTTGTGTGAACTTTCTGTCATAAATCATGGATAGATTATCTCTCTTCAATACTGGTGTTCAATTATAAACACTCTGTATAATTACAAATATGCCTTCCGTTACTATTAGTATTCTCACAACTACATTTAATTCGGATACGACTACTGAATTTTGCCATATTTACTTTGCAATTATCCGCAAATTCAAACAACCTTTCTCATCGTTATTCTTCGTAACCAAGGAAAAAATATTTATCCAAGGTCATGTTGTTGTGTGTTCATTCTACCAAGAACAAATAATATAAATATTCCAACACTCGGTAATAGTATATTTATATTAGTTATTAAAATATCATTCGAATATAGTAATATTTACACTGAACAAACAGAGACCATTTACTTTGTATTCTATCACTAAATTTATTAGATGTGCAAGAAGGTATCTGCACAGTTTCGAAACAATAGCATGTCAATCTCAAAATGTTATACTGTGATGAAATGCACAAAAAAAACACGTCAGTAACTGTAAACTAGCAATGTGTTTATTGTATTTTATAAAGTCGATGTTTTGTGGTATATAGTTTGACAAAGAAACAGTATACTGAATACAAGGATTTGTGCCTCACCACTAGACTTTTAAGATGATTTGAAAATGTCTGTGTAATTGGATAAATTGATCGGTCAGCCCCGATATTCAGTATGTACTTTCTATTTCCTCTAATTATCTCGAGTGCCCTGTCACTGAAGATGTCTGTGGAGTACAGACGAAACTCTCGGAAGTAATTGCCATATTCTGTCCATTGACACCGACCGTGAAAACCTACTTACTTTGGTAATTCATTCCGTGTTGGTAAATTCTTTTTTTTTTAGTAACTGCCTTGTTTGTCCCACATAACACTTCCCACATTTATATCGTATTTTATAAACAATAATACATTAATTTAAGCGAGGAATTTTAGCGAAGTCTAGTGAATAACTTATCAAATTTATGTAAGTTGTAACTTAATATTCATCTTCGAGAATTAATTAGTACCTAGAATATCAATATTTCAGTTGTTTTCATAACTTTTGAAATTAAGCATATGACTCTAGCATCCAACATATTGCTTATATGGAGAGTGTTGTCAAGCCCGGAAGCATGGCCATTTTCCGCTCATTTTCCACCAATAGGAATCAACTTAAAAAACGGCAACACGTCGCAGGGTTGCCAAATTGCTGGAAGAGTAAGATTAAAAAAATGTCTTTCATGCATTCGACATAATGAAAAATATAATTCAAGAGACCAGCCATTGATATTAAAAGTTGATATTAAAATTAATTACCCACAAAGTAAAAAAATGTAATAAACAATTTCATGTACCTACCAATGTACCAAAATGTCAATGAGTACAGATTATTGAGGTGTGATATTAAAAAACAGAACAGAACAGATTTTGAAAATTATAAAAAGACCATTGACAATAATATCAATAGGGATCCCAGTACCTTCTGGTCATTCATTCGAGGCAAATCACATGATGGTGGTGTACCACGGAGAATGACTTCGAATAACGTTAACTTGATCGATGAACAAAGCATTGCAGATGCCTTTGCACAATATTTTCATTCTGTATTTGAACCAAGTACGATCGACCTGCAAGGTCTTTGTTGTAGAGGGGGTTTTACTTTTCCTGAAATAACTGATGATTCTTTTCAGCATAAAAAGTTTGAAGCCCCAAAAAACAACTGGCCCTGATAATATACCACCATATATCTATAAGGGGTGTGCCGATCTGTTGGTTACTCCCCTAAAATATATCTTTAATCTAGCTCTAAAGCAGCGATGGTTTCCTGATAAGTTTAAAGAAGCAATTGTAACCCCAATCTTCAAAAAGGAGCGGAGGGAAAATATTCATGACTATCGACCTATCAGCCTATTAAACAGCTTAGCTAAAATATTAGAAAAAATTATATATAACTTCATACTTGCCCACATAGCTGACAAAATTTCAAAATACCAACATGGTTTTCTTCCTAGCAAGTCAACAGTTACAAATCTCTGTATCTTCTCTGAATATGTGTCGGAGGCAATTCTAAACAAACAACAGCTGGATGTCATATACACAGAATATGCAAATGCATATGATAAGGTGGATTTCAGTGTCTCGATAAAAAAATTGTCGGTTCTTGGTTTCTCAAGTAAAGTATTGTCATTCATAACTTCATACTTACTCGCACGAACCCAAAGGGGGAAGTGTCCCATCATTATATTGCCATCTCAGGAGTACCCCAGGGTAGCACCTTGGGTCCTCTATGGTTTTTGATTTTTATCAATCACTTACCCGATAGCCTGAACACCTGCGTTGGGTTGTTGTTTGCTGATGATTTCAAATTAGTTAAATACATTAATGGCATAAATCATGTTGTTGCACTTCAAAACGACTTGAATTTGGCCCATAATTGGTTTAGAGAAAACAAAATGTTTGTTAATACCCAAAAATGTTATGTTGTTTCCTTCTCCCGAAAAATCAATGTATCTATTGAAGACTATTGCATTGGAAATTGTAAGGTTAAGAGGTGTAAGGAGGTTAAAGATCTGGGGGTAGTCTGTCAAGATAACTTCAAATTCAATACCCATTTCAGCTACCTGATAAACAAAGCATACAAAGTTCTTGGATTTGTCATACGTAATAGCAAAATTTGAGTGTAAAAATAACCATAAGACTTTATACATCTATGGTGAGGCCTCAACTTGAGTATGCCTCAAACATTTGGTCACCAAATTGTTACACCCACAGTAATGAAATTGAAAAAGTTCAAAAACGTTTTCTGCGCTATCTCTATATCAAAAAGAATGACATATATCCCTTGATGGTATCTTATGGGTCAATGTTGGCAACCTTCCATCTCTGTTATCTTTATATATAACATTCTAAATAACAGAAAATATTTCGATTGTGGCTCGATCAATAGCGTTAAGTTTAGGTTCCCCAAAATTAGCCTAAGACTACTCTCATCTAATCTCTTCTACATTAAGAACGGAAGCCCTTCGCCCTTCAGTTATCTACTCAGTGTCTGCAATGATATGCTGTCCAATAACATACTTCCTGACCTATTTAACATCAAGCTTGGTGAGCTTAGGCGCATATTATTGCTGCATCAGGATGCAAACCCTTCATGATATTGGCATATCTGTAACATTGTCAAATACTTGTGTACTGTTTAACCCTTCACATGTAAGTACCTATTTGGTGCGTGTGTAGAGAATAAATAAATAAATAAATTAATTAATTAATTAATTTTGTCTTAAAAAAATAAAATATTGATATTATTATTAGTTATTAACAATTTTCTGAAACCTAATTGGGGCACACAGTGTCATTTTAAAATTCCCCAGCTATCGTAACTATGCAAATAACAACTCTCAATACTTTGTAATAGACAATTTGTCAACTAAAATCAGGTTGATGCTACAATCTTCTGATAACTATTGATTACTGTTGTTAACATTTATAAATTCAGTTATTTGCATTTTTACGGCTTAAATTTAATAAAATTTAACTAAGAATACCAAAATGATAAAATTTTACAGATATCGTGAGATTTACTTTAAATCATCAGATCAACACAGCGACAAACACTAAACATCTGTTTTCCCGTTCCTATAATAAACCGGAAATCAGTGCAAAAAATGGCGGAACCAATCAACATTCAGCCTATACCTTGGCAACACTCTTCTTATATGCACCCTGGTATCTAAGAATTCACTTGATTTATCTATTACGACTCCATGATGCCTTAAATTTTACCGTGGAATTTATATAATTTTGATGACAAATCATTATTTTTTATATATTTTTAATTTTTTTGCAGATGTTAGGAACAATTCTAGTCTTAGCGGTGTGCGTGTGTGCGTTACCCAATCCTGTCATTAGCCAAACAAGGCCGGTCTCAAATCGTCCAGGAAGGTTTTTATCACTGCCAGTACCACAAAAATGTGCAAACAGTAAGTTCAAATATTTATTTCACAAAGGAACTGTCTGAATATGTAACTGATTTAATCCATTAGTTTTGAACGTTTGCAAATTCTTTGAAAAAAAAGTTATAGCAGAATTTATAATTGGGTCAATAATTTGGAGTTGTTCTGTAAACTAATATATTTCAGCCACCGTATACATTGTACGTGTAAATGCTTATGGACCACCCATTATAACATTTGCTGTGATATTTGTGAAATATAACTGTAAGCTATATTGCATCCTATATATGCAACTGCTTATGTGCTACCCAATAACGCAGTGTAACTATAACTCTACTCTACCATATATCTCAACCACCCTGTATATGAGATTACTTATGGGCATCCAATATAACATTTTGTGAGCCATCCTGTATACTTATAATTCTACTCCACTATGTATTTCAACCACTCTGTAAATACAATTGCTGATAGAATACCCCATAAGTATAACATTCTTATAAGATTTTTTCAGTCACCATGTTTAACATTAATTCTACACCGCCATATATTTCAACTATCATAAATATTCAACTGCTTATGGGCCACCCTAAATAAATAATTGTTTAAACCTTTTCTAACCACTCTGTAAAACTATATTTCCACTCGATTTTGCATTTTAACAGCCCTGTAATATACACCTACCTATGAACCACCAAATAAAACATTTAGTTTCTGACATATTTTCGGTAAATATAATTAATTGTATATGCAACCACTTATGGGCTATGTATAACATTTTTCTAACCATCCTGTATAACTTCAACGATATTTATTGGCACGATATAGCAAAAGACTCAGCTTCAATGTGTGCCTCAGGTTAACAAGCGAATTAAAGATTTTACCATACAAAAATTCCGTAACCTGACAAATTTTCACTTTAAAAACTTGAAGAGTTCAGCTATAAACAAATAATGCTATAAAAATATGAAACAGCCATAAAATAGTTACATTTTCCTGTACATCAATTTGTATTGAAAGAATTTTTATAAAAGCAATCAGTCTCACTCTTAAGTAGGTCACCAAATCACCCTGTATTGAACGCCTTGAAATTTCGAATTAGCTGTCATAATTGTTACAATCTGTGACTTTTAAAATTCTCAGTGTAATATGATTTTCCCCAAAAGATGTGACCCTCACCAATTGATTTCTAGGCATCAAAACCCCGAACTTGGCAAAATTTTATCAAAATCGTTAGAGCCGTTTTCGAGAACTCAATTACATAATTAGATACATGCTAACGCTACTCATATTAAACTATTCGATAAACTGTGACATAATATAAACAGAATTTGTTTTCACTAAAAATAAAAATATCGAAGTAAGACAATTCATTATTCAAATGATTTATTCCGAATTTCATAAAAATGTAAACTGCTACTTATATTTTTCTTTGGTTCAGAACAAGCTTTTAATACAGTTGTTTATGATAAGCTACTAAAAGTACTATACTATACTAAAAAAAATTCCTGGAGCCCGATCACAGCGCCACCTACCGAGACAAATTGTGAATCTGAATCGGTACAACCCTTTAAGAAATGTTTCGTAGAACCCAAGGTCAGCGCGACCTGCTAAGTCCAATTGAGAACATGAACCATCTAGTGAATCGCTCAAACAAATGTAAAAAATCAGTCCAACTGTTTAGAAGTTCTCTGTCTTGCACATGTACAAAAGAATAGAGTTCCACAAGGAACAATTTTAGGACCCCTACTCGTTATTTTACGTATTTATTTATAAATGATATATTATTGGATATACTAACTTTGTGGTGTCATATACCAACGATACTTAGGAAAAATTGTTGCACCGTCTTTTGGAATTATAGTGTACAAAATTTAAAAGAAAGATTACCAAAATGAAGCAAACAAGATGTAACGTTATTTTTTATCCAGTTTTACATCGGATAAACATTGATTAAATAACAAAAAGATAAAATATCTAGTTTATGTCTTTTAAAATTAAGAGATATATGAAAAGTTCACTATACAAACTCAGCTATTGTTAAGAACAATAAAAAAAGTAGAATAAGGCGACCTCTGAAAAGATTTATCCCGATAAAGATTTATTTCATAATGTAATGTATAAATTAACGACTTAAACGTACTAATTAATTTTTAAAATAGAAGGGTATTCCCAAAAAAATGCTTAGTAAGTAAAGAGGTGATAGTTATTTTGAAGTTCATCGGTCATTGCTTTATCCATTAAAATACAAATTTAATATAGTTATAAATGCTTCAAGGTTGAAGCAATAAAGGATTTCTAAATATCACCTAGAAAATTAATTTATTCATTATGACGATGAAGACTTCATTTTTAACAGTAAACGTTTATAAAAATTTATGACTTACTAATGCGGAAAATGGAAAGTTCAACTGTCACTAGAAGATGTTTTTGTTGATCTATTCGGCGCTATCTATGCATATAAAAAAGTTTACGTGCTTGTCTAGTAGAGTCAAAACCATTTTGATTAAAATTCAAGCTAATTTAAACTTCGGCCAGACAGTAACAAGTAATTTATTTGGTTATTATTTAAAATAATTCATAGTTTTAAATGGAGAAGGTATAATGTTTGTCTCTACAAAATTTGTAACTCTACATTCTGGAAAAAGGCTCGTAGATTTTTCCGCAACTGCTAATGCTTGTCTCAGGTCTATACAAAAATGACAGTGTAGCTTGGTTATGCAGCCCTACATAGCAAAATAATATTGGTTGCATAAATATTTTAAAGAGTAAAAAACGGTTTATTAAAAAGTTAAATGGCAAAGTTGTAAGTAATAAAAATATCAACAACTTTTGCATTTACATTTTTTTCACATAACCTCAAAATCTATGTGACAAATTCGAAACAAAGTTTTTCGCGAAATTTGGTAAAAACTTACCTTTTTTATGCCCCAAACACAGTGCATTTTTTTTATTTAAAATATTTATTTTTTCACTTTATTTTGACCCTAATTTTTTATCGAAAATTCTCACGTCAAAATATCTGCTTTTTTATAAAAGGGCTTTTTGTTCGTTGTAGTATCTACTTTCTGATGGTGTAAAAAATATCTACATTACTATGGTGAACGTTCTCAGAAAATTAAGTTAATAAAGTGAATATTTCATAAGATATCTACAATATTTTGAGAAAGTTATGGAATCTTCTTTATTATATGCGTAGATACCTATTTATTGCCATTTTTGAGATTATACAATTTTGTTGGAAAAGATAGTTTTTACATAAATTTTGATGTTATGTGAAAAAAATTTAAATACAAAAGTTGTAGATATTGTTTTACCTATAACTTTGCTATTTAACTTTTTCCCATAGGACTTGTAATTTTGCCAGAAATCGAGATAGACCGTTTTTTACCCTTAATTTTTTAGTGTAAATTTATTGTTCTTCCAAATAATGGTGTAATAATACTCTCTTCGAGGTATCATTCCTTTGTACGCAAGACAATATATATTATATATAAATATAATACATATTGTTTCTGGTTAGGGAACCTTCATCAGTTGCGCTTCCCACAATTGAATGTCCTCTCGAACACTTCTTTATGCATTTGATGCATTTCGTTAAATTTGAAGACGCGAGATGTAAGACCGACATCTAGGATTTTCGAGAGAATCAGCATCACAGAGGGTGTCACGAATCTGGAGCCGTGTACGCGTTGTAATTGTCTGTTCTTCTTTAACCCCTAGGACAGAATGTCACGATAAAATTTTCAGGTTACTTCACCTGTCAGAGATATTGAATAGTCTCTTCGAGGTGTTATTCCTTTGTACGCAAAGGTTGAACTACTTGCAAGTGATGATGTCATAAATGAAAGATAGCATTGTTCTCTTTTCAATTTCAGACATCCTTTGCTTAGCTGATTCCAGAATTGTACCATAAGTTGCTTCAGGTTTGTACCTATGGTACTAGGTTGGTAAAAGGACACAAAATGTCCATATAAATTTTATCGCAATTTTTATATTTTTGCAAATAATCTACAGAATAAATATAAAATTTGATGAGACTACATACTACGCAACTAAAAAAAAACAAAAATAATATAAAATTTTAATAAATTTTCAGATTGTTTTCCATTGAACCATATTCACCCAGTCAGTGTTTTCCTTCGACTATCGTTTAGTTCACTATTAGTGTACATAGAGTTGAAATAAGCACGATTAAGAGCTGGTTATTAAGGGGGCCACTCTACATTTTCCTTTCTTGCTATCCACTAATCTGGAAAAGTTGAATTTAAAATATCGCACATCTGTAAAGCAAAGTGTGACTGTGTGCCGTAATGCTGAAACAAGATTGTGCGGTTTAAATCACTGGGTACTTGAAAATCAGGAATAGGCTGAGTAAAGTAAAGAATAATGTATTTGTAGGAATTTAATTTAAAAATAGATTAATAATGGTTTCAGTGTAACCCTTACAAGTTACAATTCTTGGTATTTATCGTTAATTTTGCTTACCATATATTGTAAAATAGTTTCAAGATCTGGGTTCACTTCTTGATATAGTTAGTTCAACTTTTGTTTTGTCTGCCAAAAACAATAACTATTAAAAAATTGTGTCTTCTTACATTCAGTTAAATCTATTTTAGTTAAACACACTTGAAAATTTAAGATACTTAGATTGCATAAAGTAAACGTATTAGGTACCTACTTTGAAGCGTGTCCAATAAAGGATTTTACTTCAATGATTATAACAGTTTTTAATATCATCTACTAACAAATGAAATCAAAAAACAGAGAAGTTTTCTATGGTTGCCTTTGTTACATTAAGTGATTAGTTTACATTAAAACTCCTAGATGTCAATATTAATTTCGCGTTAAAATATAATTTGGATAGTTTTTTACAACATTTGCATAAGTAAGTAAAAATTTGTAGTTTATATGAAATTTTCATGAACAAAGTGTATTGTCGTTCACCTGGGACCCACCTCAAGCAACTTTCATACAGTTTTTAAATTATATTAGCAATGAATGTCTGGAAATTATTAAACAATAGTTTAATCAATTAGCAAAGAAGACGCCATCACTTGCAGATAGTTCATCCTGTACCTTACATTATCAATTAGAAGTTGCACTTTATGTAATCGCATGATAATGAAATCGATAATTTTATGTATTCACCGCCTTCCTTTGTGACAATTAGACCGTATTTCATTTCCACTATTCAATTATCCATTTACTGAAACCATTAACCAATTATTATGTATTGAAACTAACTAATTAAAGTAAACAATATACGAATAGTTTTTTTCCAACAAGGAACCAACTAATCGCTTGCGTCTCATGGTACTTCCCTAATAATGTTAATGTCAAATATTTGTACTGCTAATAGAATGGTACCGCTAAAAAGCAAACAACACGAATACCAATTGCTTTTATAAATAATACATAGCGGATATAAATATTGTCACAAGATCAAGAAAAGCACGTGGTTTTTAAGGTAAAAAGGTCAAAATTTGAATGGAATTTATAAACAAGAATAAGAAGAATAATACTGACGTCTACATAATAATGAAGGGCAGTATTTACATATGGCATTGAAGAAGAAGTTGCATAATATCGGATAATGTTTGTTTTCAATATTTTGCTGAATATGCTTAGGAGATCTTGACTAATAGAAAACTATGGATGGAGCATTTCTATCCTACATGATATTTTTTCATAAAAACTTTGGTACAAGTCAATACTTGTTTAAAGTATCCTATTTTTTGACTCAACAGAAAATATACAATGACATTCATACATTATATAAAGGTCAGCCCAAATATTTGATGAATTTCACAACTGAATTTATTATTAAATTTTTAAACTGTTTGTCTTATTCACATAAATTTGTTAAAGTTTTGGTTAACCTCAAAAAAGAGTCACCAGGGCTCATGTTAGGCGATATAATGTGCCACACTTTTTCATTCATTCGCCCAATCCATTCCGTAAAAATTTTAGCACACCTCTCTACTAAAATGTGGAGGCGCATCATCTTGTTAAAACTAAATTATGAATTTTGGGGTTCATTCCTTAAAGTGCCAAATAATTGTTTAGTTTGAACTGTGGAAAAACACTAGCGCTAGTTTTGGCTCATTACCACAGCACTCAGGCATAATGTCCAGTTGTTGAACTATTATGCGCCTAAAAATGAGTCATTACTGACCATGTTCATAACATATCGCGGAATTCTAATAGACGACCTGGATCATATTCGCTCAGCTCGTGAATTACTTTCACATTATTCCGATGACATCGCTCTTTTCTCAAAATCCTCCTCTTCTTCCACTTTCATTATCAAGAACTCTTGAGTCGGTTTATGAGTATTTTCATCAATGTAGGAAACAAGATTTAATTTCTTGTTCTTGAAAATTAAAGGTAGAGCAGAATTAGGAAGACCTTTGACGTATCCCGCTGCCTTAAATTTCTTCATCAGAAAAAAAAGTTTAATTTCTTATTCTCAGAAATGGAGAGTATCATACGGCTAGGAAGTCTTTTATGTGTCCTTCTGACCTAAATTTCTTCAATTGGCAAAACAAATTTTTATTTCTTATTGTTATAAATTGAAATTACCCCAGAACTAGGAAGGTCATTAAGTGTCCTGCTGCCCTTAATTTTTTCAAAGGATAAATCAACAAGTAAATTCTTATTCTCAGAAATTGAGAGCACCCCAAACCGAGAAGGCCTTTTACATGTCCTGCAGTCTTAAAGTTCTTCAATTCGCAAAACAACTTTTCATTTCTTATTCTGATCAATTGAAAGTACCAAAGAACTAGGAAGGTCTTTTAAGTGTCTTGTTGACCTTACTTTTTTTCAAAGAAACAAAACAAGAGGTAAATTCTTATCCATAGGAATTGAGAGTACCACAGAACTGGAAAGGCCTTTTACATGTCCTGCTGCCCAAAATTTCTTCAATTGACAAAACAACTTTCAATTTATTGTTATTATACATCGAAAGTATCTCAGAACTAGGAAGGTCTTTTTAAGTGTCCGGCTGCCCTTACGTTTTTCAAAGAACAACAAAAAAATCTAAATTCTAATTCTCATAAATTGAAAGTACCCCAGAACTGGGAAGGTCTTTTATGAGTTCTGCTGCCCTAAATTTCTTCAATGGACAGAACAACTTCTAATTTCTTGCTCTCAGAAATTGATAGTAACCTAGAACTCGGAAGATCTTTTACGTGTTTTCTTTTTCTTCAGTGGACAGAAAAACTTTTAATTTCTTGTTCTCAGAAATTGAGAGTAACCCAGGGCTAGGAAGGTCTACTGCCCTAAATTTTTTCAATGGAAGAAACAAAGTTTATTTAATATTCTCGGGAATTGAGGGTAGTTGAGAACTATGAAGGGTTTTTACACGTCCAGCTGCCCTAAACTTCTTCAATTGACAACACAACTTTCAATTTCTTATTCTTACACATTGAAAGTATCCCAGAACTAGGAAAGTCTTTTTAAGTGTCCGGCTGTCCTTACGTTTTTCAAAGAAGAAAAAGAAACGTCTAAATCTTAATCCCATAAATTGAGAGTACCCCAGAACTGGGAAGGTCTATTACGAGTTCTGCTGCCCTAAATTTCTTCAATGGACAGAACAACTTCTAATTTCTTGTTCTCAGAAATTGATAGTAACCTAGAACTCGGAAGATCTTTTACGTGTTTTCTTTTTCTTCAGTGGACAGAAAAACTCTTAAACTCTTGTTCTCAGAAATTGAGAGTAATCCAGGGCTAGGAAGTTCTTTTACGTGTCCTGCTGCTCTAGTTTTTTTCAATGGAAGAAACAAAGTTTAATTAATATTCTCGGGAATTAAGGGTAGTCCAGAAATAAGAAGGTTTTTTACGCGTCCTGCTGCCCTAAACTTCTTCAATTGACAAAACAACTTTCAATTTCTTTTTCTTACATATTGAAAGTTCACCAGAACTAGGAATGTCTTTTAAAGTGTCCTGTTGCCTTTAAGTTTTTCAAAGGACAAAAAAACGTCTAAATTCTTATTCTCAGAAATTGAGAGTACCCCAGAACTGGGGAGATCTTTTACGAGTTCTGCTGCCCTAATTTTTTCAATGGACGAAACGAAGTTTAATTAATATTCTCGGGAATTGAGGGTAGTCCAGAACTATGAAGGTTTTTTACGCGTCCTTCTGCCCTAAACTTCTTTAATTGTCAAAACAACTTTCAATTTCTTTTTCTAACAGATTGAAAGTACACCAGAACTGGGAAGGTCGTTTTAAGTGTCCTGTTACCTTTAAGTTTTCAAAGGACAAAAAACGTCTAAATTCTTAATCTCAGAAATTGAGAGTACCCCAGAACTGGAAAGGTCTTTTACGAGTTCTACTGCCCTAAGTTTCTTCAATTGACCAAACAACTTTGAATTTCTTATTCGTAGAAATTGAAATTATTCCAGAACTTGGTGGCTGACAAGAAGGCTATAAGACAGGCAATCAGTGTCATCCTATAATTTCGGACGTCAAAATTTTTTATTACGTTTTAACATGCAAAAAATGTCTAACAGATTAATTTCATTTGTTTACTATAAAAACCTAAGTCAATGTCAAAATGCAAATACACAAAAAAACATTGGAGATTTTGAACATGCAATACCAAATAAAAACGTTTCTACAGAAATTATTGTTAGTATAAACGGATTGTCGAAACTCATTTCAGCGTTTCACTTTTAATACAGTGAACTATGCAATCCTTTCCTTTAATCTCTCGAAAGGATAAATAAACTCACAATTCCCTCCGAATCTCTAATAAATACGGAACAAATAATTTGTCCATAATATCATTAGAAAGTATGGAAGTTCTTTCACCTGTTAATAGGTGCAACGATTCTTCATCGTTAACCGTTTCAAATTTATACAGCCGTAATCTCAAAATCCACTGAAAAGGAATATAAGAGAATAATTAGAAAAAATTAAAATACTTCATGGAATTTCTATAATTTCAACATGCAATATGTTAATTAGAGTATGAAGATGAAAGGAATTTTATAATCATCAAGGAAAATTGATATAATTATACCAAATACGGTATTTAATGTCCATATTTAGCTGAACGCGAATATCGTAATTATTGATGTAATTGTTTAATTCGCCTTCATCTTGACGTGACCTTGAAAGGAGCTAACGTTAATAAAAATCGTCGTTTCCGGTAATATATTAATTAGTTAAATTGTGTGTAAAGAGTCTGCCAATGAAAAATCTTACCTACACTTTTCAGTTGTATTAATTGTTTTCGAAAGGATTGTAGGGACATTTACTAATTTATTAATTTATATTTTATATGCCGGTTTCACTAACAACTGCTATTTTATTTATTGACATTAGGCCTGCATATCAGATAAGCTGCATCATACTAAGTTATTGAATTCTCATTCAAACTATATACAGGGTCAGTTTTTTTATGATCAGTCTGGGGATCCCGGAAACTAGCGGAGATAGAGCAATGGTAAATTGGGAAAGATTTGCAGTTTTACTTGCCCAATCACAAAAGTGTAAATATCAAAATTGAAGGTAATTGTATTCCGAATATGATTCTCATGACCTCGTTTGCATGACAGCTCTCGTTTTCGAGATATGACACAAACTTATCTTTTTTTGAATAAAAACCATAGTTAGTTATGACCTCAAACAATCGGAAATTTTTAGAGTTTTTCAACGATATAATACTCGATGTAGTTATTCATAAAAATAACGGAGTTTTGGATGCTTTTCTCTCTTATTTTCACTTTTAAAGTAGTTAGTCATGAAATAGATTGATTTATTAATAAATATTCCAAAAAAACATTGGACGATTTTTTATTAGGTATATCAGATATAGCGGAAAAACTAAATAAATAGGTACTTACTAAAAACTTAAGAAATTAAAGTACATAATGGTTATAATTTATGTTCGAAAAGTCCACGATTGTTATTTAGACAAAAATTGCATGTTTTTAAGATTGACATTACCGCTTTCCTTGCCGCTTTCCTCACAGACCGCCTATCAATTTCTTCAATTGCTTGTAATACACCAACTGTCTCATACTTTCTTTTGTATACTTTGTTTTTTAGCGCACCCCATAAAAAGAAGTTTATAACTGCCAAATCGGGAGACCGGGGTGGCCAATCACGTCGGCCATTTTTTCCTATCCAAGAGTTTGGATAGATATTATCTAAGTGTTGTCTTACTAATAACGAGTTATGAGCAGGTGCCCCATCATGTTGGAACCACTCAATTTCTAAACGAGTTCTCAAATTCAAATTGTGCAACATGTGTTGAAAAGTTTATTGCAAGAAATGCAAGTAGCGCTCCCCAGTAAGTGATTCGTCATAGATAAAAGGCCACAGAATAGTAGACCCTATAATACAACACCAAACATTAAAACCAAATTTTATCTAGGGTCGTCTTTGTTCTACATGGAAAGGGTTTTCTTTAGCCCAGGTATGCTCATTGTGTCTATTGAACATACCGCAGTTAGTAAATCTAGTTTCATCTGATCATAACACCTTTAATGGAAACTGTGGATTGTCAAGGCAGATGTCTCTATACCATGTACAAAACAAAATACGTCGATGTTAGTCACCAGCATGCAAAGTTTGAGGAACTGAAAGTTTGTACGGGTGGAACTTATGCGCTTTCAGTACCTTAACTACAGTTCGTTGAGATGTGCCAGCTTCTGCCGCAATCTCACGAGTTGATGTAGATGGATTTTGATTTACCATTGTCAAAACATTTCTTTGTGCTGCTTCGTTAATTTGATTACGTTCTTTTGGTGGTTTAGTAAAAGATCCATTACGGAAACTTGTCAATATCGACTGTCAGTTCAGCACTACTAATGGAATTACTCTCAAATGAGGAAACGTCAAAGTGAAAACAATCTTTTCATGGCTATCTACGTTAAAAGTGAAAATAAGAGAGAAAAGCATCCATACCACCGTTATTTTTATGAATAACTATATCGAGTATTATATCATTGAAAAGCTCTAAAATGTCAACTATGGTTTCCATTCAAGAAATGATAAGTTTGTGTAATATCTCGAAAACGAGAGCTGTCACGCAAACAACAAACAAGGACATGACAATCATATTGGGGATACAATTCCCTTCAATTTTGATATTTACACTTTTTTATAAAATCGAAAACAAAGGATCTAGAGGGATTTGACTAAATCGACAGAATACCATTTTTTCAAAATATCTAGTAAGCAATGACTTTTTACAAAAATCCGAAAGTGTCATTAAATTGGGCCAGTAAAACTGCAAATCTTTTCCAATTTTACCATTGATCTACCTCCGCTAGTTTCCGAGATCCCCATATTGATCATCAAAAAAAACTCACCCTATATACCGTAACAGAGAATTGGATTTCATTGTGTTAAGATCCTACAGACTACGCCAACATTAATATCATATATATATATATATATATATATATATATATATATATATGTTATATAAGTATTTAAACAGACTTTATATTAAATTTACTTCTAATTGTAAGGTCAAATACTGTCATTATTTCCACATTGTAATATGATACTTGTTAGTCATTTTTATCACGTTCGACTTTTTACATTTATACTTAGTAACCAAATCTTTACACGTCTTATTTTTCAGTTCACATAAAAACTGATGACCATCCATTTTGAGACGACACGCTTAAATTGTCTTTGTTTAAGATGCGTGTCGACTCATCATTTTGTAATGTTATAAATACTAGTGTAGTGTAGTGTAGTGTACCTTCAGTCGAAAGATGATTAGTTGACTTATATTCTTATAGTTGAAAGTTGTTATTATTATTTTTTGTATTTAATTAAATAAATTGTTTTTAAAAAGTGAATTTTGAAATCGTAATATAAAAAGTGGCGCAGTCAGTAGGATTCCATTACGCTGCTAGAACCGGCGTTAGAAGAAAAGCTTAACTGGTAGCGGTGGATTCCAATCCTTTGAAGGAAGAAAAGAACCTCGAGACGTCCCAACTACAACACGTAGAACACGGCAACTTCGATGTTTCGATTAATGTAAGTACAAACAATTAAGTAATCATCTCGCAAATATTTGTTTTACCAATTTGAATTTATTTTATCGATATATAATTTTGATTTTATTTTATTTTTACTGTTCGGACGTTCAATATCCCGGAACATTTTAAACCGAATTGTACTATTTTCCATTTGGGTTTATTTTACTTTGTGCACAATTTTGTAATCTTCTACATTCTTAAAACAAAAACGTGGTAAACGTTTTGATAATTCTAGATATTTTCTTTAATTTTGAACATTTTTATTACCGTATATTTTTAATCAACCGAAATAATGGCATCTCCCCAAACTTCAGCAGATCCGGAGACTGAACCCTACCGGCTTTCAGAAATCTTTTCCATTGTCCCTGAGTTTGAGGGCGATCAAATCTCGCTAGGGACATTCACTGATGCGTGCGACTGCGCGTATAATATGTCAACGGGCGACCAACGCTATCTTTTACTTATACACATTAAAAATAAGCTGAAAGGCAGAGCGGCCCAATTAATTAATTCACGCAACCCCGCGTCCTATTTGGAACTTAAACAACTTTTAAACTCTCATTTCGGTGATTCTAGAGATTTGACATCCCTCATACAAGATTTACAACGTCTAAGACAACTTCCCAACGAATCGCCTCTCACATTTTATAACAGATTGCAAGTACTTACTGCAAAAATGTATGCCAATATTCAGAAAACCTCGAATTTGAATGCAGATCAGAAGACAGCCCAAACGAGTCTAATAGACACTATGGCGCTGAACACTCTTCTGACCGGTTTAGAACCGCGTTTAGGGCAAATCATCCGCGCCGGAAACCCGAAAGACCTGTTAGAAGCCCACGTACGAATTAGGCGTGAATTACAACTGTCCTACTTCGAAAACCAAAAAACACCTAAACAAATTCCCCCTAAGCCTAATCAACCCTTTCGAAAGCCTAATCCGCAAATTAATAAGTGCCTATCATGTGGAAGATTCGGACATCACACGTCCGAATGTCGCTCTCGAAACTACCAGACACCAGTCTATAACAATAGTAGCGGCAATAATAATAATTTTAGACCAAACCCTTTTACTAATAATTTCTCACAAAATCAGAATCAACAACCTAGGCAAAATCAGTCACCCTTCAGACAAAACCAGTTCTCTAACCAGCCAAGAACGTTTCAGCAAAGTACGCAACAACCACGCCAATCGGTCATCCAACGGAATCCCGGTTTTCGCCCAAATCCAAATAAAACACATCACTTAAATTATACGAATTACCCTAACCAGGACGATGATTATTATACAGTTAATAATCAACCCTACGATGATTACAATAGCACTGATGATCAAAGGGAATATGATTATTATATTCAGTCATGCAATCCAGAAGCAATTAATATTAATTATCATACTGCTGATAACTATCAAACTGTCGATTTAGATCCCTTAGAGAATCAAAACTATCAGGATTTTCTATCTCTTCCAAATTTAGACCACCCTCCAGACATAACGACCAGCCTCGCAACACAGATCCAAACTATCAATCTCGACGACCTGAACCCGAATATAAACTTTCCGGAACAGACATTTCTGTAACTACTCTCCATACTGTAAACTCCAAAAATCTGTACTATATCAACGATGCGACGGGAAACTATAAATTACTCATAGATACAGGCGCAGGAATTTCTATCTTTAAAGAGCATACCGTCAGAAATTATTCTGAACGATTCCCGGAAAATGTCGTTATTCAGGGAATTACAGACAAAAAGATCCCCATTTCTCAGTCAACCCTCGTACCATTCACTCATGGTAACCCCCATAAAGTATTCATATGTAACCTCGACATCGAGTTTGATGGCATTTTAGGGTTAGATTTTTTAGAACATTATGAATGTGTAATCGATCTAAAATCTAAACAACTCAAGACAAATTTCAAAGATATCACTCTTCACAAGGTCTCCTCCTTGCCCCTTTCAGATATCACTTCCTCGACAGTCCCCAACACATCGTCTCCAAAAAATTTCTCAAACTATATTTCTATAGAACCTCGTACAGAAAAAAATATGTAAACTACGTTGTCACCTTTCCAACACCGACGCTGTTTTACATACCATCGAGAAAGAGAAAGTCAGACTACCCAATTCCTTGGTATATGTAAACCATAACGGGGAATTTCTAACTTCAGTTATCAATGCCAACGCCATCCCAAAAACAATTAACTTTGAAAACATAACAATAGAACCCCTTGTACAAACACAACCCTGTTTTAACTTTAACGACTCGTACGAAACTCCAGATATCGACAGAAACTTACTCATAAGACAACAACTCCGGACTGAACATTTAAACGACGAAGAAAAAGACATGATTACCAACCTTTGCTTAGATTTCCAGGACATATTTTACTTAGAAGGAGACTCACTATCCTTTACCAACGAAATTAAGCATTCAATCGAGACTAGTAATTCCAGACCCATCTTTACTAAATCTTATAGGTACCCTCAGGTACATAAAGAAGAGGTTAAAGACCAAGTAAGCAAAATGCTCAACCAAGGTATCATTCGTCACTCAACTTCCCCGTGGTCTTCCCCAGTTTGGGTTGTTCCCAAAAAGCTAGACGCCTCAGGCAAACAAAAATGGCGTGTCGTCATTGACTACAGGAAACTTAACGAAATCACAGTGGACGACAAATATCCATTGCATAACATCTCCGATCTTTTAGATCAACTAGGCAAATGCCAATATTTTTCTACATTAGATCTCGCCTCCGGTTTTCATCAGATAGAGATCGATTCCAAAGATATCCCCAAGACAGCATTTTCAGTCGAAAACGGCCATTACGAGTTTGTTCGTATGCCGTTCGGTTTAAAAAACGCCCCGTCCACATTTCAACGTGTCATGGACAACATCCTCCTTGGAATTCAAAATGAACGTTGTCTAGTATACATGGACGACATCATTGTATACTCCCCAACAATTCACGAACACATTTCACGGTTGACCGAAGTCTTCAAACGTCTTCGCAAATCAAATCTTAAGATTCAACCCGACAAATGTGAATTCTTAAGAAAAGAGGTAGCGTATCTTGGTCATCTAATTACGCAACAAGGTGTAAAACCGAACCCCGAAAAAGTCAGTTGTATCCAAAATTTCCCAGAACCAAAAAATCCAAAAGACATTAAATCTTTCTTAGGATTGGCCGGATACTATAGAAGATTCATCCCCAACTTTGCCAAAATGTCAAAACCACTTACAAAACTTCTCCAAAAAGATGCAAGATTCTTCTTTGATTCTGATTGTAAGTCATCATTTAACGACTTAAAGAAAGCTCTCATTTCAGACCCCATTCTCAACTACCCAAATTTTGAAGAACCGTTTCTTCTCACCACGGATGCCAGCGCTTTCGCGATTGGTGCAGTTCTTTCGCAAGGTCCTGTAGGAAAAGATCTTCCTATCGCTTATGCCTCTCGCACTTTATGTGCGGCCGAAACTCGATATTCTACCATCGAAAGGGAATTGCTTGCCATAGTGTGGGCAGTAAAACACTTCCGTCCGTATTTATTTGGCCGTAAGTTTACTTTAATTACCGATCACCGCCCGCTTACGTGGCTTTTCTCGATCAAAGATCCAGGCAGTAGACTTGCCAGATGGCGACTAAAACTCGAAGAGTACAATTATAAGATTGAACACAAACCTGGAAAGATAAACAAAAATGCAGACGCTCTATCGCGAATTAAAATCAATCACTTCCACCAAATAGCCAATTTTCAATCAAAAATCCACGCCTTCAATGACACCGACTCAGAAGACGAAGGTGAACAAGAATCCGAAGAACCCGAACTTAATGACGAACTACTAACTAACGAATTTAACAAATTTGTCGACTTATATAAAACAAGATCTCTAATTGACTACTCGAAAATCGAAACGACAAATTCTCAACTTCTCGACAAAACTCATAAACAAATTATTACATTCTTTTGGCAAAACAAGTTAACTGATCTCCACGATTGGATCATGGATGATATCTTCGAAGAAGATATTAACTTCGAAAACTATTCTATCAACACCTTTGCCAGTAAATCAGTTAAAAATCGTAAATACTTTATAATCCCCTTGCCATTTGACCCAGAAACAGTCGTTCAATTTCTGTTTTTCATCATTTACAAATCACAGAATAAATTTGATCCCGAAACAACGTACTATGTCGAAAACAATTTGGAACTTCCAATTCTCGAAACCTTTTCTTATATCTTTGCAGACAAAGATATTAAACTGAAAATATGTCAAAACATTATAAAAACACCTTCAGAACACGAAATACCGCAAATTTTAGAAAACTATCATCAAGGAAAAAATAATCTTCATCGCGGAATCAACGAAACGGTCAGACGAATAAAGGAAAAATATAATTGGACCGGTTTAACAAAAAACGTAGAAAATTTCATCAAATCTTGCGAAATTTGTCAAAAGGTGAAAACATGTCGAAAAAACCTAAGTTCCCCTTTAGTTATAACAGAAACGCCGAAAACACCTTTCGAGCGAATTAATGTCGACGTTTTTGAATACCCATCGAGAAATTACGCTCTGACAGTTAGAGACGAGCTAACAAAATTCACACAGGCATATCCAATAAAGGATAAAACAGCAAAAACCGTCGTTAACACGCTTATCCTTTATTTCCAACATTACGGCACCCCGTTGCGAATTCATTGCGACTGCGGCCGTGAATTTGATAATGTTCTAATGAAAGACCTCTGTGAGCTTTACAACATAAAACTTACATTCTCAAGTGTGGGTCACCCACAATCCAACGGTTCCATTGAACGATTCCACTCAACATTATCGGAAATGATCAGAGCAAATATAGCCGAAAACCCAGACGAACATCCGTTTAACGTTTTGCCATACGCAATAATTACTTATAACAACACCAAAAATAAAACTCATGGCTTTACACCCTACGAGCTTATTTTTGGCCACACGTCTAGTAGACCCCCGGAAACGCTTTATAACCAACAGAACCTCATTTCCAAATACGTAAGAGATCTCAACAATCGTATGGAGTACTTTTACAAACTAGCGCGTTCAAAAACTGAACAACAAAAAGAAAAGGCAAAAACTCGATTCGACCAACACGTACCTGAAAACCGACCAAATTATAACATAGGCGATAAAGTATATTTGAAAGAATCGCAAATTTCTAGTAAATCACAAAATAAATTTAATGGTCCTTTCCAAATAACTGAACTCTTTCAAAATTCTGCAATCTTACTAAATCCCGAGACAAATCAATCTACAAAAGCAAATTTTGACAGATTGAAACCGTATTTTGAGTGAAAATTACTTCTTTTCAGACTCCTCGGACTCTTCACAATCGCAACATCTCAATATACGATAACACCTATAAACAACACCGTAGGACTCTTCTTTCATGAAGAAGGAAGCATCAAAATTTCGAATGACAAGTGGACATTGCTTGTCTACAAAGATCTCCACCCATTCGGTGACGCAATTTCCAATAATGACAAAATACTAAATACTTTAGTTGACACTATCCATTCAAACTTAACTACTCTACTTAGTTCATTCAAACCACAAGTACAAACACACGTCAGCCTTCTCAAACAAATATCAGACACAGTAAACTTGAAATATCAAGAAATATTCGCGGACACCAAAATTCACTTAAACAGACAGAAACGCGGACTTATTAATGGATTAGGAACAATTTGGAAATCAATAACTGGCACTCTGGATGCAAACGATGGTCAATATTTTAATGATTGTATCAACAAGATTACTCATGACGAACAACAAGTCGAAAACCTACTGAAGAACCAAATCTCTGTTACGACTTCCGTAATCAAAAATTTTAATTCAACGGTCCGTAAACTACAAATAGACGAAGAAACCTTTAATAAGAATATTAATGAAATCAGGCAAGCCATTGCTTTTATTTCAGACGACCTTCAGTTCTTTGAGACACTTGTCAAAACTCTAGATTTATGTGAATCATTAATGGAAAGCTATGTCTTTATTCAAGATGCCCTTAATGATGTATTATCGGCAATATCTTTCGCTCGCATTAAAATGTTACATAGTTCAATAATTACACCGGCAGATTTGGTCGACTCACTTCAAATTATCTCTCACTCTTTGCACAAAAACAATTTGCCCCTATCTATTAATGCCCATAATATTGCACAATATATCGACATCATCGAATTGGAAGCATTTCAATTAGACACGAAAATAATTTTTGTATTAAGAATCCCCTTAGTAAACCCTGAAACTTTTACCCTTTTTCGTTTATATCCAATTCCGATACTTGACGACCGAACAGGGTTTCATCACATTTTACCAACCACAACCAAATATATTGCGAAAAATGATGATTCACTATTGTATACTACATTTCGGAACTTGGACAACTGCAAGTCCTTAAGCCAAGTTCAATGGATATGTTCAGACGTTCTCCCATATCCTATAGATAGCGATTCAACTTGTGAGGCCCAGCTGTTGAAGCAGTCCACCTTCCTTCCAAAGGTTTGTCAGACTTCCATATTCTACGCCAAGGACTACAATGTATATAAGATTAGCTCAAACTTTGGCTAATTACTGTTTCTGACCTTTTACCTATCACCATAAAGTGCAGTGGAAACAGCGTTGTAACACTAACAATTACAACAAACTCAGTCCTAAATTTGCACGCCGATTGTAACGCATTCATTGGCAACACTCGAATTCATTCAAGCAAACTGATCGACAATTTCCAAAACATTACCTACAAGAGTCATCCAATTCAAATACCGTACAACTGCTGCAAATCTATACCACCGAAAAACTATGTCCCAGATCTAAAGCCACTCAGACTAAACAAGATCGATGCAGACGACCTCAACATAGCTCAACATAAGTTGAACCAATATTCAGAAGAGCTAGACAAATTAATAAACCAACCGTTTATTAAAAAACACATGCCATGGTTCACAATTTTATCAATTACATTAATCGTTTTACTAATCCTTATCTACATTTTCTATAAATGCAAACCAAGAACACAATCCAGATTGTTGACCATAACAACAAACGGCGACGATCCACCGTCACCTTCACCAATGCCATGTAGTCAAGTCAGAAACTTCAGATTCCTTCCCAGACGACGTCCAAGTATTCGACTCCAAGAACCCATCGAAGATACAGAACTCACAAAAATGGTTTGAAAAGTTGAAGCACAGCATCAACTTTTTCAATTTACTTCTAATTGTAAGGTCAAATACTGTCATTATTTCCACATTGTAATATGATACTTGTTAGTCATTTTTATCACGTTCGACTTTTTACATTTATACTTAGTAACCAAATCTGTACACGTCTTATTTTTCAGTTCACATAAAAACTGATGACCATCCATTTTGAGACGACACGCTTAAATTGTCTTTGTTTAAGATGCGTGTCGACTCATCATTTTGTAATGTTATAAATACTAGTGTAGGACCTTCAGTCGAAAGATGATTAGTTGACTTATATTCTTATAGTTGAAAGTTGTTATTATTATTTTTTGTATTTAATTAAATAAATTGTTTTTAAAAAGTGAATTTTGAAAATCGTAATATAATATATATATATATATATATATATATATATATATATATATATATATATTTGAAGTATTTGTCAATTTCTGCTGCTTATTTTTGGTTATTGAAATTTTATTCTGTTCCAATTCCATAGTCTCATACCTTGTGAACATTCCATAAGAAAAATGAATTAGAAAGATTTCACCCGAATGTAATATTGAGAACACAACACTCTAAGGGCTTTAATTGTTGCGGACAACTAAAATTTGGAATCTGATATATATTTTTTTAATTTGCATGACAGCTTTCAAAGCGTGTTTTTAAAAACAACAGGGTGTTTACGGTAATTTTTCCTTAAAATAAACATTGTCACCATATCACAAAAACTAAAAAAACGCAGTGTTGCTTAAATTTTCTGTCTGAATGAAAATACCATCAAGCGACATTTTAAATTCGTTATTCGATGGGGAAATATTTGAAGAACAACACATTATGTAAGATGACAAGTTGACGTCGAGATACTCAATTCAACTGTTGAACATAACGAAGATAAGCACACTTGATTTTTAACGCAGTATTGTATAGAAAATCGGGGCAGTTGGTCAGCACGATGATTATATTTTATGCAATTCTCGTTGGAAATCGTGCCATGCCTAACGACATCATAATGTCAATATAAACAAATTCGAAACAAGGCATAGGGCAAGTGAGGTTGATATGTTGTCCCAAATTTTTTTTTAACTTTTTTTGGATAACTGCTTCATTAACTGATTGAAAACTGAAAATCGGTACCTGAAAATCAATTTTGTTCAAGAATGGTGAAGTAGTCATAAGATCGAAAGACACGAATACTGGGTTTGCTATTCTTCCCTCTTAAAATTAACATGCTTTCCAGAAAATAAATCAATTAATTAGCATAGAAATGTATATTTTTTATATGTGCTTTGTTTTGTCATAAAAAAACCCAAAACGATTTCTACGACTTGTGCCCATGAACTCGTATTAGTTACCATGAACAATGTAGTAAAGAATGGAATAAGTAAAATTAAATAAAACAACCGACTTCGCAAAACTTAATTAAAAACAGAAAAATAATATTTGAAAGTCGCTGTAACGCACAACTTATAAAAATATTCCTAATTATTGAAAATTCATTTATTTTCTGCGATATATATTTGAAATAGATGTTTAATTTTTTAATTTTGTTTTTATAAGAATATTATAAAATTGATGCAATTTTTAAATTTAATTAAATATTTGGATATTGCCAAAAATAAGGTATTTTACTTTTAAGTAACATTAATATTCATTGACCATCGTCGTTTACAATTGAATATTAGAACTTTTTTCTAAATAATAAAATATATGTACACGAATTGAAAAACTGCCAATTTTTATTGTAAAATCAGCGTTTCTAATAAAAAATTTTAAAAAATTTTTAGTGATTGAATGCAGTTTTCAATTTCAACAGTATACAGTATAAAAAACTTTCTTTTTCAAAATATTATTAATAAGAAAGTGTTTCATTTGATTCCAACTTATGTAGACTGATTGTATATGAAGAGGAATTGAGAATAACACACACGTCAAAACCGAAAACTAAATACAAAATCTGTATCAACATATTTTTTTATAGAAATAATCATTGAGGAATTGACGTGTTTTACGCATTAAATGTTGGGCAACAACTTAATATCTCTTTCTGAGACAGTATTTGCCAAAATTAATCAGTTGGTTGTAAATTTCAAAACTAATGGTGTAATTTTTATTCATTGAAATATGCCTGGGCAGTCAAGTTCAGCTTCTGACAGAGCAAGAATAATCTGTTTCCATCAACAAGGTTCGATTATATAACCTTTTGATATATCCAGACCATCTGTCATTCGAATATATCGGTTGTTCCAAGAGACTGAAAATATGAATACGAGCATAAGTAGTGAATCATCAACAGTCACAAATCCAAGAGAAAATCGCTACATAGTCCAATTTGTACTACGTAAGCGTAACATAACAATACCAGCCGTCAAAACATATTTCAGATGATCATAATATAAGCTGATTTCGGGACGTATACGCATAGAGCTATTATACGTAGAGTGAATTAGGTATGGGCGTTACTGTAAGTGGCAGTGTAATAACAATAGAAAGAGAAGGACAATATCAGGGAGCGCTTGCTATGTCTCTACCCTACCAATAGTAGGCGTCACCACTGACACTGACCAATCAGGAACGACACGCTTATTCTCTCTCTCTTTCTATTGATATTACATGAATTACGCTACTTCACGTGCTCTACAGTATTAACCTGCGTATACGTCGACAAAGGGTTGCTATTGGCAATTTAAGATGTAGAAGACCTTTAAGAGTGCATTGATTTACTAGATGGACAACAGGTAGCCGCTTCGTGTGTGCTAGGGAAAACATAAATTGGCTTTTACCGCACTGGAGAAAAGCCGTGGTTCGGATTAACGAATGACTGCCGACGTCTAAGGGTATGGAAGACCCCAGTACGTGTACCTCGACTAACTTTTGCTAGAAAGTTGTTTCTTCTCAGGGAGGAACCAAGATTATTTATGGTCGTCGTCGTAAATGTTTTGGGAGAAGTAAATATTCAAAGACTAGATTGGCCAGCAAACTCACCAGATATGAAATCGATTGAGCAAGTGTGGAATATTATTGCAAGAGCAATATTTAGAAGACCTACCCCCTGTAGCTCTTCAGGAGCAGATTATAGAGGTTGGAGAAGAATAGGACAATATTCCACAAGAAGCAAATAATAATTTAATTCTGTCAATGCGATGACGGGTCAATTCACTTCTTCAGAATAGAGGAAGCCATACTGGGAATAAAAGTTCTTACAGTTTTATTTAAAGGGTATTAATTTGGAAATTAACAATTTTTACTATATTTAATTTTCTTGCCATTTTATTTTCTTCGCTTGTCACACTAAGAAAAACAAAAAATTGTGTCATAGCCTTAAAATAAAGTAACGAAGTTCATAGAATTAATTAGAATATTTTATTTCTCTTCATTCTAGAAAGTATGGAGGATGTGTGTATAGTAAACCAAACCTACTTTACCCATTGATTTATAATAATCTATTTTTTTATTAAAATAGTGAAATCGGGTAACGCCTTTCGACAAATTTATAGCTTTAAAAACTAAATTGTCAAAACACCTCGACGAGTTATTCAAATTGGATATTCAAATCGATTCAAAGTAGGTAAATAATTATTCAGGTGTCGTGCATAATAGCATGATAAAAAAAATCGTCTGCCGTTTTCTACACCGTCTTGCATTGATAATGCAACGAAACTGGAAATTTTTGTGCACCTTGTCAGCTTTCACGCCGGCCGTTGCACAATCGACGACTCTTTCGAGTTTTGATTAACATTCCCGCAGGCCGAGAATGCTTTCACGCCATTTTTTGTGGATTTTCAAAACAAAACCGTTTCATGATATAAAACATCAATACATAAAGAAATAGTGACCAGAACAGAATATCAAAAACAAAGTATTTAATATCTAATCAAAGTCTACCAAAAAAATCGTGAATCAGTCAATACATACTTTTAAGTAACATTTCGCTTATGTTATAAAAAGTTTAGAAGATTTGTATTGCTGCTGTCGTGAAGGGCGTATTTTTCGTTGTGTAAATTAATGCTTATCAAAAATTCATAACTTTGTTGTAAAAAAACTGAAACATAGATTATGATGAAAACATCATCAGATCGATATTGTTAGTTAAACGGTTATTACAAAGTTGTAGTTTAAATAATTTAGAGAGATATTTTCCTATACGCACCATACCAACCAAGATCGTTGGATCGGGATATATTTTAAAACTCCTAATATGTACTGCACTTTGAATATCTTGGATCTTCCTTGTATGTCATAAAATTTGTTAAAAATGCTTGTGCTTTAAATGAACGAACCACGCTGCTCCTCAATGTTCTGACAGCATTTATTATTACTACTCAAGCTATATGTCGCATATTCAATATTCATCATAATTTTAAACCAGTTTCCTATAATATATTTAGTACCTCCGGATTGGTCAATCGTGGTTAATACGGGGTATTTTACAAAATATCTATGTGAATTATTTAAATTATAGATTTTCTAATTATTATTATGTATTAAGTTAGGCATATGTTTCCAGCTTAATGGACACAATGAATATGTACAAGAATTGAGAACCGTCATCTATTTTGAAGCAAGTTAATTATGATAATTTTGATTAATAGCAATTACACTAATTTAATACTCGGTTCTTCTCCAAAATTTATCGTAAAATAAGTTTTTTCGATTAATAATTCTAATTAACTTTGGTTTCATTACAATTTTCGATAAAATTTTACCGTTAAGCAAAATTCAAATTTTTTGAAAAACCTCATATTCAGTTGAAAAAGTAACATGTGATGATTGCAGTTTATGTTTCAGAGCATGTTGATCTTTTTTATACTAAATATTATTCATAAGAAAATTTTCCATTTCATTCCAACTTATGTAGACACACTGCATATATCGACCAACTGAGAATTTCCATCTTGAAGTTGGATAACTAACATTTGTTTTTATTTAATTCCAATCTATTTTCAACTAATTACACCTCAGGTTATGAACAACAATTGCTTTCCTGTAATACTATCGCCTTCGCCAAAAGTTGCTATACAAAAGTAATTTTTTGCAAATTTCCAAAGAAACTGTAAAAATCACGTCATTGAAAAAACAAGGGACCATTTCGGGATACTAGAATCCAAGTTAAACGATCCAAATTAGTTTAGCCGGTTTCGAGTAAACGCTAAGTAAACACACATAAAAAACATACAGACGAATTGAAAAACCTCCTTTTTATTTGAAATCGGTTTAAAATTATATTTTACCCTCAGAAAAATGGCGCAAGCTCTTGTTTACTTCGATATGAAAGAGCTATTCAAAATAATATTATATAAAAATATTATATAAAAATTTGGATTTCTCATATAATTAAATTCTTATTTATTTCAGTAACATTCATCATCAAGAAAAACTGTGTGTTCAGTTCGATAGTATTAAAAAATATTTTGTTACAGGACCGAAACAATTCTTCTTCAAAGGCCACAACTACTTCTTCACCGGACATGTTCCAGAATTAGCAAACAGAAAATTCGACTGGTTAGACGGTAGGAATATTTGCAGAGAATACTGTATGGACTTGGTTTCTATGGAAACACAAGAAGAAAACAATATGATCTTCAAATTGATCAGGCAAAGTAAGTACAATTTTTTAACATATATTATAGTGACATACTGGATTAAGTTTGTGTTAATACCATTTTGGTTTAATCTAAATGTAGTGTGATTTGTATAGTCATTACATCCTGAAGCTAGGTATTGCATTCTCTCCTAATGTATTTACCGATTCGACACCTACTGACAGTAGTCTTTTCTTTTTAAGATATTTACCACATGAGATTTTGCACCCACTGCCTGATCTTGAGCAGCAGTGATTAATGCATTGGTTTTCTTATGCATATGTATTGATAGTGACCATATATTTTTGTATTATAACATGTTAGTTCTGTTTTCTAGCAATACTATCTTTACATTGCTTGCAGTGTCTCCATTTACGCTTTTTTTGAATATACGAGTATTTTTAGTAATTTTATTTCATGAAGGGGTATTGTAGTTTTCTTCTTATCGCGTCTAATTTATGACGCACCTTTGTTGTAAATTATTCATTTCTTCGTTGTTTTTACCAAAGCACCTCTTCTTCGTGTAATGTCAATTTTAAAGCATTTTAGTTCTTCGTAGAATCTATTTCTCTTAGAATCTATAATTTTCTTTATCAGAGGTGACGTATAAATTTATATATAATTTTTAGTTGTTAAAATTTTCTTCTTTTGTGTGTTTTTTCATCTTTGTTTTCGTTTGTCTCTATGGGTTTTATTCTTCGGTCTAGCTATTTAGCCTTTTGTAGATTATCATTTCTTCTCCATTGATTCATTTTTATTTCAAGTTTTTAATTTTATTTTCTCGGTTAATCAATTGAATATTTTAGTCAGTATAACTTTTACGTGATTATTTCATGTGACAGTTTCTGATAGTTTGCCTCTATAGTTTTCCCAAGTTCATTCCGTAATTCGTAATTGAACCCAAAGTTATCTTTGTTACCCCTAGTACCCCTTTCTTGCCATATTTTGCTTCTTGTTGTCTATGCAGGTTATGATTGAGAATTCAAATTTTGTTCTTGATTTTCATTTATATGGTAGTCAGTTTTCCTTTGTTAATTATGAAACTCCCTCAATTCTTGGCTTTTTAAATATGATGGTAACCCTGGAGAAGAACAAAGTTGTTTCAATAAGAAGGATTTTAGATAATTAATAGAGAAAAACAGTGAGGAATCGCTAGAATCACACATGGCCTTTATAGACCTGAAAAAGACATATGATAATTTCTAATAATGATATATGAATATGATAAGCTCTAATAAGCAATGCGAAGAGTGAAGAGAAAAATCAATTAATATAATTAAGAAAACATAGGAAAAACGAAAGCAGAATAAAAATAGGAGACCACTACACAAAATCCATTGCAATAGATTAAGGTTTAAAACAAGGGTGTACTTTATCACCGTTGCTCTTCAATATATACATTGAACACTATCCTGGTACAGCCAATGCTCAGATATATATGGAATTTAAGATAGACGAACATAGAATGATTTCCTTATTATACGCCGATGATCAAGTGGTATTTGCCCAAGATCAGGAAGATACGAAATTTATGTTGAGGAAACTATAAGGAATATGACATATGGGTTCTGAGATTCAAAATGTAAAAAACAGGGGGGACTAAGGGGCTGAAGCTGAAGAAGTTTATTGTGCTAAAATCAACCTTCAATGACGTCAAGCCTTCCCAGATGAAAATCCTGGATCCACCCCTGATGCCCACCGAAGGGGCTGCAGAAAATTTAGAAATAGTTGGCGAAAAGATAAAATCATGCTATGATTTCAACTATCTGGGAACAACGATAAGTTTTGCTGGCACTTGCGAGGAAGAGAATCTCAAACAGGATAGCCATTGGGGAAATTGTAGTACTCTGTAGAGATGTGGCCAATAACAACAGCAGTTTGAGATTTGCGGAGATCTTTAAAGGATAAATTAAAAACCGAATATATCTGGCAGAGAATGGGAGTAAATCATTCTATTACAAGGACACTTGATAATCGAGCACTTCAATGCTAGGGACATGTTGAAAGAATGCCAGAAAACAGATGGCTAAAAAAATTTCAGTGTCGCCAAAGGGAAAATTTAAAACAGACCTACCTATTTTGAGTTGGGAAAAACATATAAAAATGTGAAAACTGTAAATGGACTAGAAATGGGAGATTTGAGAAAATAGAGACCTGTGGAAAGAAAAAACGGTAAACTCGGGGCGGTAAAAAAAACGAAGAAGAAGATGTAATGGTTTCTTTCTCCCCAGGGGCTTTTTGATCGGTTTTTAGGTGGAAGTATCAATACCTCATTTCTTCACTTTCCTTTTTTGGCCATGGAATTCTCATTTCGAGATAATTTAAGATTTTATTTATTCTCCGACTTGACCATACAATGTACGGCATCACACTCCCTCTAAGGGGAAAATTCACTAAACCCCAGATATCCTAGATATCAAAAGGGTTTAGCTCTGTGGGAGCCCTTGCCAGGTTTTCAGGCCCGTGGTTGGAGTCGTGGCGGCAGTTTCCAATGAATTTCCTGACCGTCCGGGCTGTTCCTAACAAGACGGCTTTTTGCATTTGTTTGTAAAGATGTTCGTCCAGACCGAGGTATTTTAAATTGTTTAATAGATGTTTTGGGACTAGTCCTGTTGTTGACATAAGAATTGGTACAGTTCCTGTGTTGTTCGTGTTATTTATTCTTATTATTATGAATATTCTATCTGTCACAGCTTCTAAATCATTTCAAATATCAGATTTCGACTTCGATATGATATAGATATTTTAGCTTCTCACCTCTTTTTTCATTCATACCATTCCAGACGAACGATACAATTAAATATTGCAACGCAATTTCCTGCTGATATTATCTCCACGACATTTAATTTCCATTTATCACATTAACACCTCCACGCCGTAATAAATCCTTTATGATACACTTCATTTTCGCAATAATGAGAGTAAAATGCAACACATTATTAATAGGACGACCTCATTTCCGACGAGAATACGTACTCAGTCGTGTGCTTCTTACACAGTTTCCCCTGGAGTTGCATGAATTACTTCACATCTTCAGATCTTTGTTAGCGTTTGAAGTCGTGAGAATGTTTGTAATAGATTTGTCGATAGTAAAGAAACGAAATGATAAATAACCTGCGGGTTTTAAACTCGTACGAGGCCGATGTGGAAATCCAACATGTAAAATCAAATATGTGGAACGATATTCACGAAGAAATCTGATGTGTCAGATAGGGATTCGTATGAAGTCTAGTACTCAAGAATTATTTGTAAATATTGTATCTCATAACCCAGAAAAGTAGGGAGACTGTTACAACTCGAATGATCTAACGATTATCGCTTGTTTTAGTCTTAAGTCCTATTTGTCAGCGTTTGCCCTGTGTGTGAACATTTAAACTTAGATATAATTATACTTTTAAAATTTCTGCTTGATATTTTATAATGTTTTTTAATTCTACAATCACTGTCAATTCCTCAAATCACTTCGCATTACAGTACTTGTACTGTACCCTGAAAATACAGTGTGTAAATATTTCTTATGTGCAAAGAAATACTCAAGAATCGTTTACGTCTCGTCGCTCATCGCTCGTCACTCGCTGGATATTTCGTAGTTCCAAGTTTAATTAATGTGTTTGTTGATTCGAAATAATCCATCGTTCATTTGTATGCATAATCAGGTCAAACATGTCTCCTAAATACTCGATTATTTTTCAATCTAATATTTGATTACATACCCGGAATACCAGAGTGAATCCTAATATAATTATTATTTAACCAGGTATGACTTTGCAATCTATTCTCAAACAAAAATTTAGTTCACTTTGTCGTTTCCATTTGTCAAAGTAATGTTTGCTCAACCAAGAAAAGTGCCCTAACAGTGTTGTTCTGGAGAACAATCGCACAATTATAAAGATTATGGAAGTTCTCGTATTGTTCGAACACCGGAAAATTTTACCACCTTCAAAGAGTTTAGGTACTTCTTTCATGAGGTTTTCCAGTGCTTGAAGAATTTTCTGGATGGTACCTTGAAAATCCTCAATTCGAATTACAAATTCAATTTAAAGAGAAGCAACAATACATTTTCATAATAATCATGATGCATGAAACCAACTGAATAGTGGAACACTATCCATCCTCTCGATTTGATTGCAGTTAAGCATTGTTGTTTGTTTAACAAAGGTAACTTATAAACAAAAACGCAGCTGGAACAGAGCCTACACAAAAACGAACTACCACATACACATACTTGATTATGCACTAACACCACCACCCTAACCTAACCTAGCTATTCGGGATGATAAAAACTTATCCACAGACTGTACAACCCTTAACAGACTAGAAACACCGTGACGCTGAAGCTTTCCTGCTTTATATACGATCAATATTAGACAAAATTGAAAAAAATCTTAAAAAACGCATATCCAAAAAGTGTTTACAACAGATAGAAAACTAACAGACATATTAGCAATAAAGAAAGATAAAATTGCCCTAGAATATCACAAAATACAGTGACGAAATGAATCTTTCCTACATCTAATAAACCAACAGAAAAATCAGCACTCGCAGAGATGAACACATAGATTCGGTGAAACAGGAAGCAACTACATCAGATTTAGCCCAACATACCTTAACTACCGGATACAAAACCAACTTCTAAGATGAGAAAATTATAGCCAGGATTGAGAACTACAAAACCGGAACGTTTACCACCCACCTGGAAAACGTTACTCATAAGAAATGATTTGTATCTACATAGGCGGTTATATCTTGCACTTAGAATCCTACTTGTTGGCGCGAAAGAAGTACTTACGTTAAGTCAAGTATTTCTTTGAGTAGTTTTAAATGAAAAAAAAACATTGTATGCTCTTGCACTTCTTCAGTTGATTATTCATGATCGCATTCAACGCTATTCCGTGGAAAACTAGAACTTGCCAATATTGGGTTATAACATTGTTCCAACATAGCGTTCAATTGTCAAATTATATTTTATGGCCTAGGTCCCAAGCATGTTCATAAATTTTGGATTTCTCGAATTTTAATATCTTTATATATTTTTTGTGTTCATTTACTCCAACATTTATAGGTCTAGATGTTTCTCCAATGTAAAATTTATTATATTGTATATGCGATTTATTAAGTTTTTAGTTGTGCTTGTTGTTTTGTTTTCGATATAATTGATTTTCGTATATTTATTGTTTTGAATTTTGTTTAGACATTAACTCAGTTGCCGAGTCTCGTCAGCCTGTCTGAGAGACCGTGTACGAGGGCTGCCTTTTATATTTCGGGGTTAGAGAACAAAAACAAATATTAATCATCGAAAATCGCTTTTTTTTTTTCAAAATATTCCCCAAGAAGATCTATACACTTTTGCATGCGTTTGAACCAATTGTCGAAGCACTTTTTCCACTCTGATTGAGGTATCTCTAAAACATGCATTCTGAACGCAGCAACCGCTTCTTCAGGTGTCGAAAAACGTTGACCTCTCAGTTTTTTTTACGTATGGGAATAAAAAGAAGTCATTTGGTGACAAGTCAGGACTATACGGCGGATGACTAATCAAATTGATGTTTTGAGTGCTCAAAATTGCAGTTATTTGAGCCGATATGTGACAGCTTGCATTGTCGTGGTGAAGAGTGATCCGTCTTCGGCGGTTGGTTTTCCTCATTTCTTGGAAGACAACTGCCAAACAAATGGTTGTGTACCACTTAGAATTGACTGTTCGCGTTGTTCTGGTACGGTTGCGACATGTCCAGATTTTCCGAACAAACAGGCGATCATTTGCTTGGAAGTGCTTTGTGCGCGAAGAACTTTTGTTGGATTCGGCTCATCTCGAAACACCCATACCGTCGATTGCTGTTTACTTTCGGGCTCATACGCGTAAATCCACGATTCATCACCTGTCACTATGTCATAAACGGGTTTTGAAGCACCGCGATCGTATTTTTTGAGCTTTTCTTTCGACCAATCGACACGAGCCTTTTTTGAACGATTGACAAATTGTGTGGGATCCAACGCGAACAATTTTTTTGACATTCAAATGTTTATGCAATATTGAATGTATGCTGATCCCACTAATGTGTAAGGTTGACGACGTTCAGGAAATTCGTCTTGGAGAAAACTACGACCTCGATTGAATTCACCATACCATCGATAAACAGTGGTCCTTGATGGAGTTTCGTCGCCAAAAATTAAATTAAGTTCATCCATGCACTCTTGCTGACTTAATCCACGTCGAAAGTTGTAAAAAATAATCGCACGAAAATGTTCACGATTTAATTCCATTTTTTGGTCAAGAGGAACCCTTTAAGTTACTGTAAACAACACATAGCGCTCGTATTACAATTATTCTATTGGCAACTATTTATAAGAGGAGAGTTATGCAAATATAGTGAAATGATAATAAATAATTTTTTTAAGTCAGATTCTACCCTAGATTCGCTACCCTTTGCCGATTTAAAAAAGAAACAGATTGCAAGTTTCACAAAGTATGATTGCCAGGGGAAAACCAGTTAAATTTGTGTAGATGTTATCAGCGACATGATGAAGATGTCTCTTCGTTTTGTACAGGTTTAAAGACGCTTTGTGGACGCTTTTTACAAGAGGATTGGAAGGAGCAACACCAGAGGAAGAGGCGAGATTAAGAAGAAAGAAAAAGGGTTATTATTGGATCAATTTAAAATGGGGTTGAGAAAGGATCTTCTCCAGGATATGGGAGTCGTTTTTCTAAGAGAAGAGTTAGTCCGATTACAGGAAACCACTACTAGTATGCTCCAAGGCAAAGGGAATAATACAAGAGTTTAGGTTATTTCAGAGAAGAAAAAATGTTATAATTGTGGAAAAGAAGGGCATTTGGCCAAAGAATGGCATTGGAAGCCGAGAATCGAACTACTGAAGAAGCAGAACGTCCAAGTTATTTTTGTATGTCGTTCTGACTACGTATAACCTCAAAAATGTCAAACTTTACGATAGAGCTGTCAGTTGTCAGATTGCAACACTACTGTTGTCCAATCCCGAAATATAAAAGACAGCCCTCGTATGTATGATATAGTTGTTACGGCTATGTAGTTGTCTGGAATTCGAGTATTACCTAAAGAATGCTCTATCGTACAACAAAGTCGCCCCTAGGAGCGCCACATATATAAATTCTGAAGAAAACTATCTCAAGTTCTTCGAGCTTAAGACAGCTTGAAATATCCTTAGTTATATCATGTAAAATTGTCAAATCGGTCTAACTTTTAATTTCAAATTTGTATTTTATTCATATTTTAATGACATTAATGATAAATAATAACAAGCTTCAGGAATTAATTATAAGAAACACATTAATTTGAGATGCTTACTTATTCTATGTGGACTAAATCGGTGTCATAAGCTAATTTGGAAATATGTCTAAAATTAATAAATAAACGTACAGGTGTACTTGTAAACCGACGTAAACATTTTCTTTTGTACTTCATAATTTGTTACCTAATTCACATAACACGTCCTTATGTTGAAGCACCTATATCGTTGATGATTCTCTCCATAATAATGACATAATAGCGAATTTTGTTTGCCTCGTACATTTTACACAGAAGGCAGGCATGCGTGAAAATTAACCCTCACGTAGACACATCGGTATCACATACCGCTATAAGTTCTATTTTTAACTGCTAGGATCGTGGGCGTTCTGTTCCCGACCTGCGGCGCCGTGACATCTTCAGTTGGTCTATGGACTGTCGTTGTGTAGCAAGTTCCTGTCTGAGAGACAACAAATTGTGTTATGACTGTAAGTCAAAACAGTAAAAGCAACATGCTTTTAAGATTTTTTTTTTTTTTTATTGATCTCTACCGAAGGAATTGATAATGATTTAGTCGTCTTTTACTTATTACCTACTATTTTTATACTGAAAATCGTGATGTACAAAGGAAAAGTACATAGCTTATATGAGATATCACTTTAATTATGTAAATAGGCTATTTCAAGGTTTTAAAATATATGCTAAGTCAATGCGATTTTTATTCCTCATGCACCCTCTTACATAATTAAAGCGCAAAAAATTTGGAAATGGCGAATAAAGGAAAAATAGGTGAAAAAAGCAACTTTTCCCAAAATAGAGGTATCAGATACCGATGTGTTTCGATACCGACAAAAAAAATAAGTGTCTACGTGAGGGTTAAGTGACAGGATATAAACGTTCCTATAATTATTACTGTCCGTTATAGCTATAGTAGATATTAATTTATTATTGGGTAATGAGATGTCACTGTTGCAAGTACACCGGAGACGGGTTGGGGGTCAAGAATTTAATGTATGCTGTTAAGTTGCATGAAGCATTTTTTCACAAATACTAGGACAGTCTAATAAGACGGTTTATTTTATTTTTTTTCCTTAATTTGCAGTGTTGTTGGTATTTTTCATAGTCTCCTTTTAGCTCGATGTATTTAGTCCACCACTTTTCCAATTTTTTTATACCTTTACCTCAAAACCTCCATAATAGTGAAGACATCACCATTCAACCCAAAAATTGATACAAAATTTTATTCCTACATTTTAAATTATTTAAACCCAACATTGTTTTTTTAATATTTATCGTTCCCAATGTTCTACAATGTAGTAATTTTTTAATTCTGTTGTTTTTTTTTGGAAAGAAAATACTAAACTTTGTTACCAAGATTTTTTTGTTATTTTTTTCCTCGTTTTCGAGATATGACACAAACTTATCTTTTTTTGAATGGAAACCATAGTTGGCTATGACCTCGGACAATTTTAGAGCTTTTCAGCGATATAATACTAGATATAGTTATTCATAAAAATAACGGAGTTATGGATGCTTTTCTCTCTTATTTTAACTTTTAACGTAGGTAGCCATGAAAAAGATTGTTTTCACTTTGATGTTTCCTCATTTGAGAGTAATTCCATTAGTAGTGCTGAACTGACAGTTGATACTGACAAGTTTTCGTGATAAAATGGAATATTCTAACGAAGAAAAACTGAATTGGTGAAATGTTATATCATATGCCATAAAAATTCAGTTCGTGCAGCTGAGAAATACTTTCATAGATATTTTAAGCGTAGTCAACCTGCTCTATGTACATTTAAGAGGCTTTACGATAGTTTACGCAGATATGGATCTTTTACTAAACCAACAAAGAAACGTAAGCAAATTAACGAAGCAGCACAAATAAATGTTTTGGCAATGGTAAATCAAAATCCATCTAACTAGTGAGATTGGGGCAGAGGCTGACACATCTCAACGAACTGTAGTTAAGGTACTGAAGGCGCACAAGTTCCACCCGTACAAACTTTCAGTTTCTCAAACTTTGCATGCTGGTGATGAACATCGAGGTATTTTGATTTGTACATGGTTTAGAGACATGTGCCTTGACAATCCAGTTTCCATTAAAGGTGTTATGGTCAGATGAAACTAGATTTACTAACTGCGCTATTTTCAATAAACACACTGAACATATCTGGACTAAAGAAAACCCTTTCCATGTAGAACAACGACGACCCCAGATAAAATTTGGTTTTAATGTTTGGTGTGGTATCATAGGGTCCACTATTCTGGGGCCATTAATCTATGACGAATCACTTACTGGGGAGCGCTACTTGCATTTCTTGCAATACACTTTTCAAGACATGTTGCATAATTTGAATTTGAGAACTCGTTTAGAAATTGAGTGGTTTCAACATGATGGAGCACCTGCTCATAACTCGTTATTAGTAATACAACACTTAGATAATATTTATCCAAACTCTTGGATAGGAAGACATGAGCCACGCGAATGGCCACTCCGGTCTCCCGATTTGACAATTATAGACTTCTATTTATGGGGTGTGCTAAAAAACAAAGTATACAAAATAAAGTATGAGATAGTTGAATAACTAAGGGAGGCGGCATTATAAGCAATTGAAGAAATTGATAGGCGGTCTGTGAGGAAAGCAGTAATGTCAATCTTAAAAAGAAGAAATTTTTGTCTAAATAACAATGGTGGACTTTTCGAACATAAATTGTAACCATTATTATGTACTTTAATTTCTTAAGTTTTTAGTAAGTACCTACTTATTTAGTTTTTTCGTTATATCTGATATACCTAATAAAAAAATCGTTCAATGTTTTTTGGAATAGTTATTAATAAATCAATCTATTTCATGGCTAACTACGTTAAAAGTGAAAATAAGAGAGAAAAGCATCCATAACTCCGTTATTTTTATGAATAACGATATCGAGGATTGTATCGTTGAAAAGCTCTAAAAATGTCCGATTTTTTGAGGTCATAGCCAACTATGGTTTCGATTCAAAAAAAAAATAAGTTTGTGTCATATCTCGAAAACGAGAGCTGTCATGCAAACGAGGACATGACAATCATATTCGGGATACAATTCCCTTCAATTTTGATATTTACACTTTTTTATAAAATCAAAAACAAAGGAGCTAGAGGGATTTGACTAAATCGACAGAATTTCGTTTTTTCAAAATATCTAGTAAGCCATGACTTTTTACAAAAATCCGAAAGTGTCATTAAATTGAACCAGTAAAACTGCAAATCGTTCCCAATTTAACCATTGCTCTATCTCCGCTAGTTTCCGAGATCCCCATACTGATCATCAAAAAAACTCACCCAGTATAGTCATTGCTATACTTATGCCTACAATTAAAACGATTTTCCAATATTATTGTTCTGTCCTACATAAAAATTGCAAACAAATCCAAAACATAATTCAAAGCATGACAAGCTTCAATTTCGACCGCTTTATATTTACACCCACAAAAGTGCAAACTAATTTTCTAATTACCAACCATTAAACTGTCTTACGGAATGATAAGGTCATCAGCTGTGAAACAATAGAATTTTTTTACACAAACTAATTACAATCCGTTTTTGTGAATCTTTGTATGTAAATTATCATCTAGTTTATTGTCTATTGAGAATATATTCAACTTCCGCAACAAATAACCTTCAACAGTTTTTTATATATAATTGTTTTTAGCACTATAAAAATAAAATGTGCATATTTAAACTGACATACGAATTAGTATATCTAATAAATACAAGTCGAAAGCATGACATGACATGTAATACATATTAATATTTACTGAAAGCTAAGAATACTGAGAAGTGAAATTTCGCTTTTAAATTACGGGGGTAGGCTGAAAAGTAATGTATATACAGATATATATCCACATATTTAGAACTATATCATTCAACGTATGACAGCCGTTTCGAACCAGGAGTTCTCGTCAGATACGCTTCCTTGAATGACAAGTTCTAAAGTGAAATACTTGGATATTATACACATCAGTAAGACAACATGTCACCGACATCTATTAGGTTCAATACACTGACTGTTGTCTTACTGATGTGTATAACATCCAAGTATTTCACTTTAGAACTGGTCATTCAAGGAAGTGTATCTGACGAGAACTCCTGGTTCGAAACGGCTGTCATACGTTGAATGATATAGTTCTAAATATGTGGATATATATCTGTATATTTACTTATGTATTTTTATATAAAACACTCGAACCATCTGTCAAGAAGAAAATAATAATATGGTATATGTTATAGCATAGTATGCGTTTATATACTTAAATTACTCAATTGACGGTAGATGTCACCGACATCTATTAGGTTCTATACAGACTGTTGAAAAGTAATGATCACATGGTTGTAGAACGCGAATAAAATGGTCTCTATACCTACACATCCAGTGTGTTGAAAAGTTACATAGCAGGATGCAAAAGTCAGAGCACGCAATTTCATTTTTTATGTTAAAAGGGCGTTAGTTTTAAGTTTCATTTAGGTTTCTGGGGTAGCAACTTTTGTCCCGCGGTCACCATCTTTGAGAACTGTACTCTTATAACGTTGAGATTAATTGGGTTCAAGATCTAAGCATATTGTCCCTTAAGAAAATCTTGCAGAATGGAAATGTAAACAACTTAAAGAAATATTTAGCAGAACGTACTGTATTAACCACGATGGTTCGATGGGGATATACAAAAATGCAATCACTTTGTACCTTCAATTTTCATTACAATGCCGTAAAATGTGTTAATAACGCTTGTGAATATTGGCGATCCATACTTTTACTCAGCTGTCTCGAGAGTGACGCTTCCAGTCAGTCAAAAAATTTATTTTAATTAATAACAGTAAACGGGAAACCATAACTTAATAAACCAATGGAACAATCGACAAAAAGGCACACAGATATTAGGCAGGTTAATAAAATTTGAGGGAAAAAAACATATAATAATATAATTCACAACAATTTTTAACTTCTCCCATCTCAAGAAAATCATGGATCCACCCATGTGCCTTTTAATCCAATATTTACTACCATTTTAAACCAATTTCCCGGAATTTTAACTAAAATCCAACAGATTAAAATTGTCTAATATGGGCTTTGAAAATATCTATAGCAGATTCCGATCGGAATAGTCCAGTTAATACGATTCACGTTGCAATATATCTAAATTACACTTTATTCGACAGTATCCATCTTGAGCCAATATAAACTTAACATCATAAACTTTCATTTTGTCGTAGATTAAAGTTCCAGTTTTAGTTTCACAAATGTACTGATTTTTTTTCAAAATCCACTTTTTACCAGTTTTTCTGACTTTTCCTGCGAAAAATGACTAAGAACTTTGGTATAAACGTTCATCAACAAGGATTTCTGATGCTGTACAACTTGTCAATTTACCATCCATTAAGAGAGTCATAGTTACGACCGCAGCGGAGGTCTGGGGGGCGCTAGGACCCACAGTTCCGGTCACGATATAGCAGGTTCCTCCGTTACAGGTTTTAATCCCACACCCGACGATTAGAGGAGGCCGATATAGCGTATTTCTGTACAGGAGATCCCAGTCAACCCAAAGAATAAGATTTGCCTCGGACAGGTTCACTTCCTTCCTATAAAATGTTACTGAAGTGATGGTATTAATGAATTGCTGTTGAATTGTTTGTCCCAGAATGAATTCATCTTGCTCTATTGACTAGTATAATTAAGATAATTCAATTAGTTTCAGCCATATTAAATTAATTTCAAAACACAGCAAGCAACAAGTTATGAGAACACGTATTAGTAACGAATAACTACGCATTAGCATGAATCAAGATGAAATGTTCAAACAAGATATAAATGGTGTTTATGTTTTTGAGTTCTCACGACAGCCTCAACAAACCTGTAAAATATTGTGCAAAGCTTGATAACACCCTGTAGATTTAAATATTGAAATGTTATCAACAATATGACGTATAATTTGAATTTTCAATAAATCTTGAACAAGTATTTCTCCTTCTATGTAAACTATGTTCAATAATTGTTTCTTCTTCTTCCAGACGACGTACCGTACATCTGGACTTCCGGCCGTCTCTGCGACTTCAAAGGTTGCGAAAACCGTCCCGATCTCGAACCCAAAAACATCTTCGGATGGTTCTGGTCTGCCAACCGCGAAAAGATCCAACCCACCAACACCGTCCCAGCTGGATTCAGTTACAACCCCTGGTCTCAAACCGGACACAAGAAACAAAGACAACCTGACAACGCTGAATTCGACATCAACGGCACCACCGAATCCTGCCTGTCCATCCTCAACAACGTTTACAACGACGGTATCGCTTGGCATGATGTAGCTTGCTACCACGAAAAACCCGTAGTCTGCGAGGATTCCGAGGAACTCTTGAACTATGTGGCCTCGACGAATCCAGGTTTACGTTTGTAGACGATTCGTTGTACATATTAAGTCTAAAGTTTAGATCAAGAGTAAATAGCGGGCGTTAAGATATCACAATAAATATTATCAAGGTCTAGTTTTTAAAATATTTATAATAGCATTGTAGTCGTGGTCTCTGCTTGTCAAAACATTATGTGTCATAAGAACTCATAGGTTAAATTGTAGATTCAAATTACGTTATTTTTTCCTGTCTGTATATCATAGTTTTATGTTTGTTAATTTCTGGTCGTGTTCTTAATTTTTATATTTATTTTTTTTTGTAATATTCGTTATTGTAATTAAATTTTTGTCAGGTACCTTATAAAATTTTTTAGATTTAATAGGTCGTTTTATTTCTTCACAAACATAGACATTTTTCTGTCCATTGAAATGTTTAATTTTTATTTAAAAAACTGGTTCATATGTTCGTTTACCAGGATCTGAAGTGATATAGAGGGTCGTATCATTTTCTTTGGGGGAGGGGCGAGTCAAGAAAAAACAACACTGTATAGGTACACACCTTTTTACTATATCATTTCATTCCGAAAAAGTTGTCCCTATCTCCGTAAATACGTCTATAGTGATATGTATACCCACTAATAGAAAGCCGTACTGACTGGACAAGATTTCCAAAATATTATGTGAAAACAATTCTTTATTTCAAACGTGCGAGAGCACCATCATTTCAACTTGATCCTATAGGTGGATTTCATAGAGAAACCAGCGTGAAATAAAAAAGCAAGAATAAAAATCGGTGTCATACGTTCGTTAAACACCGCCAGTTTATACTGTTTATGTTTGTCGGTAGTTTTCAACGTTGTGTGATTATGATTGGTCAGATTTGAAGTACAAAAATTGGATTAAGACGTGCAGTTTGGTGAAGTTTTTATGTTGAAAATCTAGGTCTGCCTTTTGAATATCTGTTGTAATAACTCTGAAACTTATGTATGCAGTAAGTAGGTACATATATACAACATAAATAATATGAAATTACTATTGAGTTTCAGAATGAGTAATTTAAGATAGGTGCTTAGCAGATCCTCTAAAAGTTTTTTTATGACGAGTTAATTCTAAAAGATAGGTATGTATAAATCTTGATCTTCTTCTGTGCTTTGACTTAAAGCACAAAGGAATTTTGGGAATTTTAAAAGTTACCTATAAAAATTAGTTGATTTTTAAGTACGTAAATGCATTGAAACTGTTTATATTATAAAGGTCTTATTTACCACAAAATCAATAGTAGACATAACATTATAATTATTCAATATACAACACAGCTGTTCATTTTTTCGTGACCGAAGTCATTTCTTTATTACCAAGAGCAAGAGTGAGTTGTAATACAAGGTAACGTTAATTAATTAAGGTTAATATGAAAGTTGGATATTAAACACTTTGTATTGTAAAAAAAAATTCCTTTAGTGTACACTATTTGTATCTGAAATATAGGCACTCTGTGCACATTCTGTATTTATATAACTTTACCAAAAATCCTAATAATAATTCCATGGAGGAAGGCCATACTTACAAATACCTTGGAATAAAGCAGGCTCAACGAATTGATCACACCGCCATGAAAAAGGACCTAAGAACAGAGTTTTATAGAAGGATAAGACGACTGCTGAAGACCAAACTTAACAGGCTATTAATACCTACGCGTGTTCAGTGCTTAGTTACTCTTTCGGTATAGTTAACTGGTACAAGACCGACATTAAACAATTACAACGAAAAGTTCGAGTACTACTAACAAAAGCTCAAAATCACCATCCAAAGAGCTGTGTCGCACGTACAACATTGCCCGGGGGTGAAGGAGGAAGAAGATTGACAGATATAGGAAAATTCTAATTTGCGTAATCATTTCCAGAGACTCGCAAAATTTTCTGATCTACACAGGGTCATATGTCAGGTTGATGACTCAACATCTCTGCGACTGACAGAACAACAAGTTCAAGTATACCACCAGACAACTGATCAGAAACTGCTCAAATGGAATGACGTCAACCAAGATTATGTCGACAGTTCAGCGTCGAACTACTGGTTGATCTCTCTCATATGTTTCCTGAAACGGAATGTTTATATTGGCAATCCAAGATTAAGTAATTCCAACTAAGAACTATCTTAAGTACATCGTCAAAGACCCTTCTAACAACAACGACAGATGCCAAACATATGAATCTATCCAGCATATTACAGGAGGTTGCCGCTGCACCAGGATCTTGCGCTGAAACTTGAGCTATCCCAGTCGGTAAGAACACCCTACTATATATACAAACCAGAATCTATTTTAGAAAATAACAACTACAAACTGTACTGGGACCGGACGATATTGACCGATCGGACTGTTGCTCACAATAGACCAATTATAGTTTAGGTAGATAAGTCTCTAGAAAAACAACCTTAATTGACATAGCAATCCCTAACAACAATAATTTTAATATTAAGCCGGCTGAAAAAATAGCCAAATATAGGGATTTAGAATTTCAAATACAGAGAGAATGGGACATGAACAACACTCGAACGGTACCAATTGTTATGTCAACAACAGGAGTAGTAACCAAAACTTCTATTAAAAATTTGAAATACCTCGGTCTGGACGAACATCTTTACCAACTGATGCAAAAAGCCGTCCTGTTAGGAACAGCCAGGACTGTCAGAAAATTCATGGGGAACTGCAGCCACGACGCCAACCACCGGCCTGATAACCTGGCAAGGGCTCCCACAGAGCTAAACTCTTTTGATATGTAGTATATCTGGGGTTCAGTGAATTTTCCACTAAAGGCACACATAGTGTGATGCCATACATTGTATGGTCAAGTCGGGGAAATTTTTAGTGGCTAATTTGGTATTTTAATGAAACATCTATATATAAATCGGCAAAGACAAAACGATATGGTACCATTTTCTCCTCTGCCTCTCAACCGATTGTCTTCATTTTTATTTTGTTTAGTAGCTACTGACGACCGTCAGTGCAGAATGCTAATATTAATTTATAATATTGGTTCGTTCATTAAATAAAATATAATAAAAATTCATTATTTACGTCTATACTGTCAGCGCCAAACAACTGACAGTGCAGCCGCCGCTAGACGGTCAAAACTCAAAACATTGAGTAATTATATATGGAGGGAGCGATCGTTAGATGATGTTATATTCTTAAAGCATGTACTTCTGGAAGTGGCATGCAAGCGTCGCTATTATTTAGTGGTCAAATAGTCAAAGTAGTAGATCAGTATTGATTTTTCGGACGAGTTGCAGTAACTTTCATATTAAATATTCTGTTTTTAATGTGAATTTAATTATTTGATTAATACCTTATTATCACAACCTTGTTGTGTAAAAAATTGTCAGACAGCGGACAATAGAGAATGTATTGAATATTTAAGTTCTCCTAGGGTTGTTGGTCCTCTTTTTTTCATATTCCTGAACTTGATTGAAACCGCAAAGAACGAAAACTTTTAGGTTGCAAAGAACAATCTTCCAATTATTATATCGAATATTTTGCCAGAAGCGATTTTTGGGGAGTCATTCATTTGTCAAAAATATTTCGAATGCCGATATGTGATTACATTTTTATTTTATTTTTATTTCAAAAGATTATCAATATGAGTGAACAATTTTGGTCATTACTTCTCCGATTTCTCCACAACTCTGTTTCTTTACAATTTCATGAAATAGGGTCGAATATCGCCCATTGGGCGATCACTAAGTAAAAATTAAAAGGTTAAGCACATCACATAAATGGTGCTCAAGACATTTTAGTTAGTTATTAACAAAAAAGGTTGTACTGTGACATAAAGACAAAGTATGCAATTTTAATGTTTTTTTAATGAAGTCAAATTTCAATTTTGTTCGTACATACTATAAAAAAATCTAAAAATAAACTATAATATATTTTATATACTTACCCACAATAATTGAGACATTTCACTTTTCTTATATTAAGAATTGGTAAAGATCTATTAATTGCCCCTCAGGTTAAGAGGTTTCAGCATTGGTATATACCTGCGAAAATTATGGAACAGGTTTCAGAAGGTAAAAAAATCACACAAATTTTATTCGTATAATTTTTATTGTCATATGTACGTCTTTTGGACAACTATAAACGCGACAGATATTTACACAGTATTCAATTTGTTTTAATAAATTCATGCATCTTTGAAAAACAAAAACGAATCATTTTAGTAACAGTATGACTGATGAGCTTACATGGTATGAAATGAAAAAGAAAACTGGTAAAATTTCTCAATCCCGTGTTAACATTACAATAAAATCATTAGATGTGTGAAACGAATTCATATTAACAAATGTATTTTAAAAGTTATAGATTTTAGAAATTTCTTTAACAAAATCAACATTAGTATTATAGTTAGTTACGTTTTGAAAAGGTTATTGACGCAGAGAAAGAATTATTTACGTTTGAAATTAATTTACGATAAATCAATATAACTTTAGAAGGGGTCTATGTTTAGTTTGCATATTGGGTGATGGAGGGTGCCAAGAATCAAAGACTCTCAAACAATGGAATTAAATTAAGTAAATTTTCAAGCCTAAATTTCTACAGCTCAATTTTCAAAACAAAAAATGCTTCGCCGAGATGGGTTTTATTATTTAAAAAAATGTTAATATTGTTGCACTTTGAACATGACTGCTTGGTACACGTCTTTTTAATGTACTGTACTGCGTTTACATTTACTTCACTTTTCATGTTCCTGCCACTGCTACTCGCGCTGCCTGGTACTCCTAAAATGATCAGTTTTTGTGCGAAAGTCTAAAGACTGGCAGTGCCAGCGATAGCAATGTCAATGCTAATCGGAAAGTGAATATGGGAGTAATATGTAAAGAGTTAATTGCCCTTGATCCTGCCGCGGCAAATTATGATAGTCTCTCGACAGTGAGAGTAGTAGCAACAGAGGTATAATGCAAAGAGTTATAACAGAAAATTTAAAAAAAAGTATGGGTCGTATTGATACCGAATATTACTTAATTAATAATAATTTTCACAGGTCACTGTAAATAGGGTACTTCGAAATTGATGCGAAATATTTTAAAGGGTAACTTTCCACCAAACTTAAGGCCCTTTCACACAACTTTTTGTTCAAAACTCCTTCTCCTTTAAGCATAGCTCTAAAAAAGTATATATAATCTTCTGTGTAACTTGTATGGGAAGGAGTTTTGTAAAAAATGTATACAAAAAACTCTGTTAATTTGAGAATATCAGATCAATAAAAATATATGTTGTTATGACTTTACTGGACACAAGCCTATTTGTGTTACAGAAATCCTTATTCTATTGTTTTTAACAATTAATATATAACATAACCCTAACTTTTAAAGGCTATAATAATTTATTCCATATAATGTGTACCATGTAATACAAGAACTTCATTACCTACGTTTTAAATTGTCTTATTTTTGTTCATAATAGAGTTCATGCAGATAAACTTTTGATAATTCACTTGAAATAAAACTTTAAAGTTATGTTAGGTATTTAATTTGAACATAATGTGTCTCCGTCAAGGGCTACGACGTTTAAGATCAGTAAACAAATGCAGAATCAGTCTTATAAGGGGAACTTGTGTTTAATCTTTGTCAGTCTAAAAAGAAATCAATATAAGCAAGTAGTGGTCACAGGATTATTATTGTGCTTAAAACCATACAAGATCTATAATACCTGATTTTTAAAATCAGGTATTATAGATTAAATATTGTGTATTACCGGTTCCAAGTTATTTAATTTAAGAAAAATACAACAGAATTAGTTACAAACTTCAAATGATGATTTTGTTAAAGAACTTCTACCAAGAGTAGATAAAGATATATCTCAAAATATCAACAATCCAAATTTTAGCAAAAACGACATCTAATTTATTTTAGTCATTGCCACAAAGACATTCAATTCTCAATAATCAATTACAAGTTTTCAGTGATAAGTAGTTTTGCTTTGTTTCTATAATTCCATCTAAGACAATATTTACACAAATGGCACAATTATGTAAACAGCAATCTAACTATTGAAACGATTTTTTACCATTACGGCAAAATCATAAAAATAAAGGCAGACATCGATACTTTTACGAAAACAGTTTTGATATAATTTCTTTCTGGAACATTCAAGATACCGACGAAAATATTTTTACACTCTGTCATTGGATATGTACGAATTATTTTATTAGCACTATAGGAGGACAAGAAAATATTTTGATTGAATGTTGATAGTTAAGTTTTTGGTAAACATATGCTTTCTATTTACAGGTCTGTTTTTTCGTTTTCAGTATTAACGAATTACAACCAATTGTTGAATTTTGTTTTATTGGGGATTTCATCATCTAAGATTATTTTATTATAAATTGTCAGTTCTCTTGAAAAAGTTAAAAGTCTAACATTTTGTTTGTGAAGAAGCTCTAGGTCACCTTCTAGGGCCCAATTTATCCAATAATACAAACAAAGGTGATATTTTGCCGCTTAACACCATTATCTTACTCTAAATGTGAAGCAAAGAATAATTCAGACCAATTACCTTAGTTAGATGAACATTTAAAGTCATACTAGATGTCATAGATAGGCTTAAAATGAATGTTATACAGTGCTGGGTAAAAGCTCCAAAAGATTATTTAACAGAATCACATGCAACTGAACCTGAACCGAACTGAACGGTGACCCGACCTACTTGTCCATGATGTAATATCCGTGAAATTTCAAACACTGAAGGCATTATTCCAGTTCAGAAAGGCATAAGTTGGCACAGTTTGAAACATATAAAATCGGAAAGCTTGGCTTGCAAATGTAAACCGAAATAAGCACTGAAAATTTTCATTAAACACAAAATTTCAGAAGCTATAAGCAGTTAATGAGCATTTCTCTATAATAATGAATCTGACCAAGAAAAGAAGTTTTGTTTTAAAAAAGTAATGTCCCAATGGAACACCAATCCATATTGGAAGACCTTTTAAAGGTGGCAAAACAAAATATGCTTCAAACCAGTAGAGTAACTGAGACAAGCTCCATTTGCTTCCAAACAAACAACGTGGTTTAGTGAGTGGAAAAGATACGAAGACCAATCATGGCAGCATTAATTTAAAATCATTAAACCAGACAGTGCACCCGCTATATACAGACTTTGGCAAAGGTTTCATTAGCTGATTATGGCTTATAATGGATAGTCTATGAACACATCTTAAGAGAGAAAAAATGGTTAGCTCTGGTGTTCCGTAAGGATCCCATCTCGGCCTATTACTTTTTATCATACTCAACATACTATCAGATTAAGAAGTGTTAACATCAGATTCTATGTGCATTGAATCACAATATGAAGTCAGAAGATGGAGCAAAATAAAACGTACATATATAGTAAAGAAACAAGGCCATAAACATTTTTATACAGAAACCAATAGCTGTGGCAGGAAAACAAATAAAATTTATAAACCAATCTATTTGGTTACTGTATTTACAAGAGTTACTGAAGGATTAGTAAAACTCATATTAAAATAATTCTCGCAAAAAAACATAATGAACAAGAAATAATGTGGTTTCAAAGATTCTAAATACTAGTATAGTGTTTATACAGCTGTTTATGAAACTTTATCCTCTTAAATGTGTATCCTTGGGTCTTACCAGATCTACTTTTGACACGGACCAACGTGAACAACTAATGAAGACAATTAGTTAAAGAGAGACAGCATGCAGTAAGAAAACAAAATATAACAACCAATAAGTGAAAAACAAAAATTGGAGTACCTCAAGGCACGAAACTAGGACCCCTTCCAATATCACTGAACTGTTTGCTATACATGTGATCAATTTTGCTGATGATACATACGACAATGTATATATAGTTGACTCATGGTTCTCATTAAAAAATAAATCAGTTATAGACCAAAAAATCTAATTGGTCATGTAAAATAGCTAACTCTACCACAAACCGTTTTCATTTTTAGTTTGACGTGAATCAGAGTCCATTAAAGGCGAATATGGCCTAAAATGCTAAAATGAAAATGGACAACTGGTTTACCTTAAATTGAACTTAACCTGCTAGATTATGAAAAGTAAAAGAAACTTTTGCAACTTCCACCAAAACATATTCTTGTCCTCCAGCATTTTTTCAAATTTGATCAATGATTCTAACTACGCTACAGTACCGGTATTTTTTCACTAGAATTTTGTTCACCAATGATTTAACTACATTTTACAACAAATATTTAGAATTGAGACGAAATATAATACATTCTTTCATTTTTAAAAGCTATAATAGTAAGCCCTACATTTCTGGACGCAAGTTTTCAATGCTATTGCACATTTTTAGTTAGATTTTTTTGGTTAATATGTTAGTATTTGACTAAATTATTCGAAAAATCATCAAAAACGACATAAAAAAGGATTATTTGCCTTTGACGTTTTATTATAAATTAGACATTTGTGGGGCTCCCAATTTATGTTTCAAAGAAAATCATTAATTATCAAAAGGGTCATGGAAAGTGTTATAAAACAACGAATTTGCATCTCCACTAACAGCGATTAGTAGCATATTACAAACTTGGAAAGTTCAGTTAAGAACAATCAATGAATATAATTTTTTAATGTTTAAGCACTTATTTGGCAAATAACACCACAATTCACGAAACTACTATATATTTCCAAATGTTTCAGAGTTTATGTTCAGACCATTGAAATATACAGTAATTTGGTGAATTGTGATGTTATTTCCCAAAAAGTGCTTAAACATTGACAAACCATGCCACGACTATTCTTCAGGAACCAACTAATTTTTTTTTAATTAAAAAAAAAATTTTAGGCCAACCATCTTTCAGGAAACAACTAGAATTTCTTTAATTAACACAAATATTTTTTACCAACCATATCAAGATCAGCAGTCGACATTATTGCTATTACAACTTTACCAGAAGTCTTTTTATGATTAATTCGTCAGCCAAATTCAAACTGAATGCGCGGGCCGCAACCCGCAATACATTAATTAACCTTCAACCATCATGGGTTGACTTCAACAGCCCTTCCACGGTTTGACCTCAAATGCCATGGCGCCCTACAGGAAGGCGTGAGAGTTCCAAATATTAGGAGGCGAGTCGGGCTGAAAGACCGATATGGAAACTTACATATAAGGTGCATATACAAAAACATTTAAACTTCCCCAAACTTAAACACTTCATTTTTAATTAACTATTAAACCACAGATATACCATTTGTTATTATATAAATATGTACTTTTGAGAAAAAGACTAAACCATTGTAGTCGCCGCAAGGTAAGCAACATTTGTAGTTCTCATTCTTGAAAAAGCTGAATACGAGTGGGGGCGAAACGTCGGAAAACTTTGTTTATATGTTTGTTAAAATATATAAATAAATTAATTCGAAAAAATGACGTGGTCCATACCCGTAAAAAGCTCAATCAGCCGCGATAGCCTACGTTCTCAAAATTGTCTGCTATTGAACTTATATAGACGTTAGTGGATAAGCATTTCATTGACTATGAAATACTTTTAAAAAATTTTTCAGTGATCTAACAACTAATTTCGAAATCAGAAGACAAACTAATTTGTTTTCTGCTCTAATTCGAATAGATCTCTTGGGTACTTCTTTGGACCATTGTGAGCTCTAATTTTTTCCAATGAACATGGGTCTCTTGCCAGAAACTTCTTCTAAATCTTCATAATCATAAATATTCATGATCCGAAATCGCCATTTCCATTTCGTTTGGATTCGCTCTCAGCTCCCTTTTTTTTAATTCTCTTCTTCTGATTCCAACTATTCGTCATATTCCATTTCATATAACTCTTCTTCCTCCATTAGACGGAGAAATCGAGATTGCTCTGCCTCATAACTTGCCATGATTCCTAAAGGTTTTTTTTTTGTTAAAAATAAAGCCAACGAAGTAAAAAATCTCAAATAACAACCTTTCTAAATACTCACCAAAAAACTTTGAAGAAAGAAAAAACTGTAACTCTCTAGGGCGCCACGGTCCCTCACACCAAAAATATCAATAAAACTCAATACGCCCACTCCCAATAACTTTCCAATGTATAATAAAGTGAAATACACTGAATCAGGCAGCTACTCTGCGGACATAGGCAATGTTGCCACATACCCATCACACTTCCACTTACGGGCAACAGCAGTATAGTAGCATTAGGTACTTATACGACAACAATCAAAGCACTGCAACCCACAATATCAGAGATTGACGTCATCCGACGGTTCCAATCGGTAACTGTCGAGACCATCAGAGGTCACCAGAAGTCAGGGCCCAAAGGTCCAAATGTTAAAGAGTGCTACATGGGTGCATTTACTATTAAGTCTTTCATTAATAAATACGAAATGTATTGTAAATATTTTTAGATACAATGGCAAATGTTTTGCGTTTGTGATGATTTTTCGATAACAGCCAACACTCCCACTTTTATATAATTTTAATCCTAATGATGGATGATTTTTACATTCAATTCTTATGCTACGAATTATATTGCTACCGTGAATGATATGTCAATGTACGCTATTATTTGTCCTATAGATAAATAATATTTTAGACCGTCAGTCGTTTTAATTCAATTTATCATTTGTATGCAGCGTTTGCCAAAATATTGTGTGATAAATAAAATATTTCAATGAGATGAGTATGTCGATTCAAAAAGTCAAGTTGTTGCATCGATTATACAGAAATTTAATCGTATTGCAGATTTTATTTCTGCCAAATAAAGCCGTGGATTCCTTCCCCCCGAATAAAATGTTTCCTGTCATATGAATTTCATTCCTTCCCTATATACGTAAACTTTATCCAAGATTTAAAAAAATCCATTCCATTATTTACAATCAAGCTGGATAACTGAATAATTGAATATTTGTGAACCCATTTTGAAATCCATCATCCCACCTGAATTCTAATTACATAAATAAACAACTATACCTACTGGAACGTCCAATGTAAGTAACTATTTTAAAATTATATTTTAGTCCATCGAAACTAATTATTTTGACCATTTTTAAAATTTTAGAATGATCAAAAGAACGTCACAATCTGTTTTACCTTTTGGACGATTTATAAAAAGGGAGAATCCAAACAGGAACTTACAGGAAAGGCATCTCATACTAAATTTAACCAAGTAGAAGATGTTTTCTATGGTTTCTGAGCTATATCTGTAGTTGATCTAAGGTTTACGTCCATAGAATATACTTTTTTCCAGGCTCCTTTTAGTTATAAATTCAATAAGTTGGAGGCCCTCGCTTGGGGCGGTCATGGTGTTACATTTGTTGTGTTCTCCAGTGTATTCAGGGTGTCATTTAAGTCCTGGGACGGCTGAATATTTGCTAAAGTACTTCATTTCTGGAAAGGGTCAAGCTCATTCCTTCAGTAACTTTCACTAAGAAATCCCATGGTGACCTTGAATTTAACATTGAACCTCATTTTGAAGTTATTTTGAGGTCAACCTCATTTTTTAAAATCAGAACCCCTATTGCGGAATCGGATAGAGCGGGAAGTCTTATGTCCGGACATGTATTGAGGTATGAGGTTGAGGTAACCCCTAGAGGTCAAATAGAGCTCAAATAATGACCTCTTAAAAATCTCGCGAATTCAGTGGTAAAACAAAACAAAGGTCATATCCTAGGTAAGTCTTAACGAGGAACTCAATGGTGACCTTGGATTTGACCTTGAACCTCATTTTGAAGTTATTTTGAGGTCAACCTCATTTTTTTAAAATCAGAACCCCTATTGCGGAATCGGATAGAGCGGGAAGTCTTACGTCCGGACATGTATTGAGGTATGAGGTTGAGGTAACTCCTAGAGGTCAAATAGAGCTCAAATAATGACCTCTTAAAAATCTCGCGAATTCAGTGGTAAAACAAAACAAAGGTCATACCCTAGGTAAGTCTTAAAGAGGAACTCAATGGTGACCTTGAATTTAACCTTGAACCTCATTTTGAAGTTATTTTGAGGTCAACCTCATTTTTTAAAATCAGAACCCCTATTGCGGAATCGGATAGAGCGGGAGTCTTACGTCCGGACATGTATTGAGGTATGAAGTTGAGGTAACCCCTAGAGGTCAAATAGAGCTCAAATAATGACCTCTTAAAAATCTCGCGAATTCAGTGGTAAAACAAAACAAAGGTCATATCCTAGGTAAGTCTTAACGAGGAACTCAATGGTGACCTTGGATTTGACCTTGAACCTCATTTTCAAGGCCATTTGAAGGTCAACCTTTATTTTTGATACTGGATTCGAAAGGAAAGGAAAGTTTTACGTATGGATTCGAACTCAGCGACCCCCAAGATCGCCGAGTAAGAAATTTCCAGCCAAAAACGTGCTATTTCTATGATTTTCATCCGCCATCTTGAATTCGCCATCTTGGATAGGAAAAAAAATAAAATTTCGTTCGTTGATTCGAACTCGACCTCCAAAAACCCCAGAGTTAGAAATGTCAAGCAAGAATAAGTCATTATTTGACCTCTATTTGCCCTCTAGTGGTTGCCTCAAAATAGATGTCCGGACGTACAATTTCCGGCTCTTTCCGATTCCGCAATAAAAAATAGGGATTTTCATTTAAAAGAATGAGGTTGATCTAAAAATAACCTAAAAATGGGGTTCAAGGTCAAATCCAAGGCCACCATCGGATTCCTTGGTGAATATTACTAAAGGAATGACCCTGACCTTTTCCAGAAATATACAGCCGTCCCGGGACTTAACTGACACCCGGTATAACTAATTCAAATAAATTCTTTTTATACCAATGGCTTTATTTTGCAATGCAAAACCGATATTATTTTTTGCCAAATCTAATACAAATTTAACGTTTAGTTTACCAAATGTACACAATCCGCTATTTTAAACTTTTATGAAAAAAGCTTGAAATATAACAAGCTTTTATACTTCTTACCACAACCAAGTTGACACTTCTCATACTTATTGGAGATCTTTCCTCAAAAGATTCCATTTATCTAACACAAATTTTGGCAATTGCTGTTAAGATTAACTCTAAGCACTGAAAAAAATAGTTTCTCCACATTTGCATAAATATATGGAACAATTTATCAAATTCTCATCCAGTGCTTAAGATCTCAAAACAATTAATTTAATTACAATGAAGATAAAGTAATACTTATATGATTAAGTATCAATTTACGTAAATTTAGTAAAGCATATGTCCCGATTTAATTGATATAGATATTTACTAATTGAGAAAAGAACTAATGATAAAACAATAATATAAATATCACATATGTCGTATATAAAACTATAATTTGTACCTTAAAACAAAATAACTACCTGTAAATTGTATCTCATAGTCTCTTTTAAGGATATATACATAGCCAAAGTATTATTTGGCTTAATAGAAAGTCAATGGTCATAGTTGTGCGACAACATGGTTTTTTTAAATATCATAAAATAATAAAGATAAAACCTTTCAAGATTAATAGTTGAGAAATTGGCGCCCAACGGTGGCATACCGTCACAAAAAATGAATTGAACTGAAGTAGTTAAATGACAAGTATATCATTTTTTAGTTTTTTTACTCGTCTATTGGTCTGCAAGACCGATAAAATACTTTTATGTGTTCTTTATAATTTTGTATATTCGTAGTATCTTTTAGCTGCATTCTCTGTTGTTGCCTTTACTTCAGTGCTCAAAGTTTACTGGAGGAAGTCACACGGGTTCCATATTTAGAGCCAGGTCTGTTGAACGTGTACCTGATGTGCAACTAACTTATCATGCAAGTAATAATTCTCAAATCAAATTAGAAACATTAAATGTCTAGGAATTATTAGTTCAAAATGATAGTCGAACGATATGAAAAAAAAAACTGCCTCCAATCAAGTAAAAAGAGGTGCTAAGAATATAAAAATTTGTACGTTCCAAATGTGCAGTAAGACTTCTACCTAAGACTGTAAGAATCGTTTGGAGCTAACAGATAATTGGGACGGTCAAATAATAGACAAATAATTTACAATAAAATAATATTGCGGCTATAAATTGAGATGTAAGCTATCCTATCTTTCAAGTTGGATCGGGTCTGCTAATTATTCGTATAAAAAAACACATTTTCAGTTTTTGAAGAAAAATTCTATCTTTGAGTTCCTCTTTAGAATAAGTGTTCCAGTAATCTTATGAATTATAACACAAGAAAAAAGACTGCTTACAAAACTGCATTAACAAAAATTATTATCTGGCATAATTTTTGAAAGGCTGAACTACATCAAACTTTATACTCTTCAGCTTGTATTGATCAGAAAATAGTTTTGCTGTTAAGTTACAATTGCAGTTTTTTTCGGTTTTTATGATAGAATTTGCAAAAACAAAGTCAATTTGTTAATATATTTAAATACTGAATTAATTTGGCCGATACTTGTTGGAAACTCATTATAATAATTAACTGATACTACGATTGCAATTTTCAGAATTTACGTTTTTTAAAAAACTGTCAGACGTATTTCGACTAATGTCTTTGTCAAGGAACTAGACTCTCTAGTTCATTGACAAAGACATTAGTCGAAACGCGTCGGACAGTTTTTTATCAGTTAATTAATATATTTAACAAAAAGTTTAATCTAAGGAGATAAGAACCTAATGTCAAAATAATAAAACCACTTATTCAAGAACTAAAAAAGACACATTCTAAACATCATGTTATGTGACAAAATTGTGTGGTAAAAAATGTTTGATCCTGTAAGAGATTCCAAAAAAAAGTCAAAACTAAGAGCACAATTTGTCATCGCACTTCTAGGAACCATTTGCTATACTAGCAACCCGAACGACTTCATATCTAGTTACCAATATGATATCTGTCAAATGTCTTTTATGAGTGATGTCAGTGGTCAAAAAATATTAGGACCCAGATATTCGAGAATCCGATAAAATTCACAGTTAGTTGTTTGTTCAAATAATATTAAATAAAATTAATAAATAATTATAAGTACAAATAAGTATTTACATATAAATTCCCCAAAAAATAAGGGAGAAATATATTCAACTTTTTAAAATTGACATAAATATACATCGAGGAAACGTCCAACAACTATAACGATTTGTGTCTTACGTTTCAGTGCCTAGCTTTCCCTTGAGAACCTCCGAAGTCGCTACCGGTACCTCAACTTTCCTTATCGGTTTTGTCCGAGAGATCGTCCTTGAGCCAATTCGGTATCATCCTGATACCGATTTTCTTGAACAATTTAACCAAAGCGGTGTTGTGGCTGAGGTAGTACCTTTGGAGGTATTTCAAGGATTTTTCCTCCATCGGTGGGTACTGCCTTCCCTTGCTGCGGCCCAGGCATTTGGTACGATCGCCGTTGATCACTTGACAGAAGAACCCTTTTTTTTGGATCGAATCTGAACCAATTCACAAGAATTAATGAATAATATCCATTGATTTGGAACGGCTTTGGATAGATTGGGAACTTTGGGACAAGGCAAAGGTAACGATCTAATCTATCTAATAATTAATAATCTAATAATATGAGTAAGATTTATATAAATGAGTTCTGGAAAACGACTGGAACCATTTTTAAGTAATTTCGAAAAGATTGTTGAGGAGGTCTTGAATTATTTTGTCTGTTCATTGGGTTTTCTCTCCTCCAAATTTTTTCCTGTAACAGATAAGTATTTAAAAATTGTATATGTAGAACAAACTGTAGTAAGGCAATTTCGTAAAATTGCCCGGATTACTGGCTGTCTGTACAGAGATTCTTCCTCACAGTTATTCTGAGAGAAAGAGATGTCTACAAAATGATCAACCAGTATTCCTGTATATAAGTAATGTATTGTATATTGTGTAATACTTATCCATACACAGATAAGTATTACACAATATACAATACATTACTTATATACAGGAATACTGGTTGATCATTTTGTAGACATCTCTTTCTCTCAGAATAACTGTGAGGAAGAATCTCTGTACAGACAGCCAGTAATCCGGGCAATTTTACGAAATTGCCTTACTACAGTTTGTTCTACATATACAATTTTTAAATACTTATCTGTTACAGGAAAAAATTTGGAGGAGATAAAACCCAATGAACAGACAAAATGGAACCATTTTGTTGAAATTTAGCAATTTCGGGGTATTGATGCCTAGAAAACTATTGGTGAGGGTCTCATCCTTAGAAAAATTAGTATGACAGCTATTTTGAAATCTCAAGGCGTTCAATACAGGGTGATTTGGTGATCCCCCTTAAGACTGAAAGTGCTCCTGGAAAATTTATTGCAATGCAAATTGTTGTGTTTAAGCACTTTTTGCAAAAAGTGATGGATATAACTTACAGTTTCTTACATGACCCACATGGGTGGGTCAGCAAACCAAACCAAACCAACAAAATTCATCTTACGTAATTTGTGGATGTTCCCCAAGTATCCTTCAGAAAGCAACTGCAAATTGATGTGTAGAAACAAGTAACTATTTTATGGCTATTTCACATTTTTGTAGCATTATAAGTTTATAGCTGAATCTTACAAGTTTTTAAAGTGAAACATTGTCACTATAGGCGATATTTGGATAGGAAAAATCTTACGAGTTCACGTGTTGACATGAGGCACCCTGTAGTTATACATAAATGGTTAAAAACAATGTTTTAAGTAGACCATAAGCAGTTGCAAAAGTAATTTGTTTGAAATATAAGGCTCTGTAAAATTATAATTTAACAGGTTAACCGTATAAGCAGACTCAAATACTGGGTGGTTGATATATATGGTGGAGTAGAATTATAGTTATACAGCATGATTTAAAAATGATAATTAAACAAGTTAAGTAAAAATGTGTAAGAAACTAAAGGTTTTATTAGGTGGCTCGTAGGTAGTTGCATATACAAGGTAGTTAAAATATAGAAAGGTGTGGGATTATAGTTATAAGGAGTGGTTAGAAAAATTTAGAAAAAATATATGTACTGTATCCCACGTGCAGTTGAATATATATGACAGTTGAAGCATATGACTGTGTAAATTATTGTTATACAGGGAGGTTGAAAAAGATGTTAAAACATTGTTATACCTATGAGGTAGCAGTTGCATGTACAGAGTTCTTGAAATACAGGATGGAGTGCAATTATAGTTATACAGGGTGGTTCACAAATTGTTATATTGGATGTCCATAAGCAGACTCAAATACAGGGTGGTTGATATATATGGTGGAGTAGAATTATAGTTAAACAGCATGATTTAAAAATGATAATTAAACAGCTTAAGTAAAAATATGTAAGAAACTAAACGTTTTATTGGGTGGCTCATAGGTAGTTGCATATACAAGATTGTTAAAATATAGAGTGGTGTGGAATTATAGTTATACGGAGTGGTTAGAAAAATCTAGAAACAATTTATGTACTATATCACACACGCAGTTGAATATATATGACAGCTGAAGCATATGGCTGTGTAAATTATTGTGATACAGTGTGGTTGAAAAAGAAGCTAAAACTTATGAGGGGTAGCAGTTGAATTTACAGAGTGCTTGAAATACAAAGTGGATTGCAATTATAGTTATACAGGGTGGTTCACAAATTGTTTTATTGGGTGCCCATAAGCAGACTCAGATACAGGGTGGTTGATATATGGTGGAGTAAAATTATAGTTATACAGCATGATTTAAAAATGATAATCAAACAGGTTAAGTAAAAATATGTAAGAAACTAAAGGTTTTATTGGGTGGCTCATAGGTAGTTACATAAGCAAGATTGTTAAAAGATAGAGTGGTGTGGGATTATAGTTATACGGAGTGGTTAGAAAAAGCTAGAAAAAATGTATGTATTGTATCCCACCTGCAGTTGAATATATATGACAGTTAAAGCATATGGCTGTGTAAATTATTGTTATACAGTGTGGTTGAAATACATGGTGGAGAGCAATTATAGTTATACAGGGTGGTTCACAAAATGTTAGGTTGGGTGCCCATAAACAGACTTAAATACAGGATGGTTGATATATATGGTGCAGTAGAATTATAGTTATATAGTTAAAAGTAAAAAATGCTATATTTGGTACCCAAAAGGTTTTATATAAATAGGATGCAATACACTGTGTAGGGTAGTTAAAAAATATTACAATTTTATTTATAAGGTAGACAATAAATCTTAGTAAAAATGTTGTAATGGGTAATAACCGATTATTTACGAGTGATGCTTGGTCATCCAAGTACTAGTTTTGAACTTCTAACTTTTAGCGATAATGGATGAAATGATCACAAAATTATATTGAAAGCTTTCGAGCAGACATTAGTTACAAGGTTAGATATACTTCAAGTAGTTAGGAATGAAAATAATTGTTTTTGTGTGCACTTTCTTAAGAATATTATTCAGGCAAACAAAAACTAAATATTTGGTACCATTTGTGCTGCAAACGCATAAATAAATAACGGTTTAGAATAGCCTTCACCAAAATAACGTAAGTAGTATTAGGCCTCAACTCCTACTTTCCAGAAGCAGTAGCTCTCATACAAGTGTTATCGGGTATTACGATAAATAAGGATGTATCTGTTCTACTTGTTCAGGCACTCAAATAATGTTTTTTTCTTACCTTAAATGCTCGGTGTAGTTAAAGAACGGCGTGATTTTCAAAAACTTCTGTAACTCGTTCATAACTTCAACTGGGTTACTTTTCAATTCCTCTCCGTCTATGATGTGCAACGACTGAGGTGGAAAATACGTCATCCACCTTTCCAAATGCGTGGCGAACTTCCCAGGATTCAAACACCTGTTTCTTAGCTCTCTGAGTGATTTCGGCGCCGTATCGGTGGCAGTTATAACCTAAAATTTGTACAAAATAATTTTAAAGTTTGATATTGTCTATTTCGAAATTCGTGATTGCAGATTTTATGGAAGAGGTTCACGACTGTTACACAAGATCGTTCAAAGCACAAAAAATGTAAATGTCGATACTTTATTTTAGTCCATAAAAATCCAAATTTGTAAAATGATCAAAATTCTAAAATAACTCCTCGACATTATCAAATATAAGGTTTTTTATTTTAAAGCATAATTCACATCTTTGACAATCCTGGTATATAATTAAAAAAACTGTCATGTAATGATTTCATTTTATCTACCAAAATATGCTGAAAATTTTATGCCTAACTTTTTTTCTTAATATTAGTAATAAAAATGTTCCATATTGGGACAGGAATTCAACCGACATTTAGACAAATCGACATTAATCCAATATTTCATGGAATCCAAACGGTTGTTTGACTGGCGCCTCGAGGCCGGCGGCTAGCTCTGTTAAAGTTCTGGAGAATTCGAGAATCCATGAAAGAAATATCTCGGCGGCTATTTGATCTAGAACCTTTTGAGGATCCTACATACGGGAAGCAGAAGAAAGGACTCATGCAGTAGACGGTTGCCGTTTGGTACACAACAGGTGTTCAAGATAAATTGTATATAGTTGTGTGATTATAAAATTAGTAGAAAAAATAAAGTAAGTTCGACTAAGTGTTTAAATAAATCCTCGAACCTATATTGTAAAATAAAAACATTAATTACATCACTGCAGTAAATCAAGTTACTTGTTTTTGTAAAAAAACTTTCTAAAATATTTGTCTCTTGTATGGTAATATGCAATATGCGTTCCAGGAGCTAAGCATTTTTTTTTTAATTCAGTCTTGAAGCCAGCCGTTCAGAGCTCTCTTGAGGAAGACCCAAATCGCGACAAAGATCACTTAATTCAACTTGATACAATTTTTTCAGACTTTTTGGTAGAACTCTCTCGATTTGACCTTCAAATGACCTCTGGCAAAAACGCAAGGTCAAATAAGTTACTCAGAGACCTCAAAAAAATAACCATGAATTTTTTCTGATTTTTTGGTAGAACTCTCTCGATTTGACCTTCAAATGACTTCTGGGGAAAACGCAAGGTCAAATAAGCTACTCAGAAACCTCAAAAACATTAGCATGCATTTTTTCTGACTTTTTGGTAGAACTCTCTCGATTTGACCTTCAAATGACTTCTGGGAAAAAGCGCAAGGTCAAACAAACTGCGGATTCGGACTTAGACACCTCAAAAACATAAGAAAGCATTTGTTCAGATTTTTTTGGTATAACGCTCTCGATTTGACCTTCAAATGCCCTTGACCCTAACGTGATGAAGGTCAACCGACCTTCTCATCGTAATCAGCGACCCGAAAAACCCCATGCGGCATGCTGTGTTCCGGCTTAGATCAAATGTTGACCTGTGAATCATTGAACATTCATAAAAAAATAATACAGATTAATTGAAAACAACTTCTTTTTTGTATATCGGCTAAAAACTTACTGATTTAAGACGTTGTTTACACGCTATCCTATAAAAACCGCTATCATTTATTTTCAAACAGACTATAGCAAAGTATGGGACTGCAAACTTACCTGATGGAAGCTGTAGTTGTTCGCTATGGCATCGCCGTGACTTTTAATGTGTTGGTACCAAGAATAGGCCCTTTTTGCGGGAGATATTAGGATGGTTATAAGTTTCGCGTGAGGTAGCAAGGCGTGCACCCTTTTAGGAACGAGTTCGCCATCAAAATAGGTGGCGCTTTTTTCAAAATTGTACTTTGTTGAAGTGTTCACTTCGGTGGGGAAAAAATCCATGTACCTAAAAATATTATATTACAAATTTAAACTCTTCTTGTGGGTATTTTATAATAGTTTTTAAAAGATACATTTAACTTTGGAAGTAAAATTTACCAATCTAATCCCCTCAAATAGTTGTGTGCATTAAAAAACTGAATTTCTTCGAACGTCGTCGGACTGGGCAAGTTACTGGCGATGGCCGGATGCAACGACAGAAACGTATACAAAGCGGTCGTACCGGTTTTTTGCGGCCCGATGACCAAAAATTTTGGCAACGAATCGCAGGATTTGTTCTTCGACCATATCCTTCGGTGTCTTGAGTCGTCGCAAGGATTCTGACGGAAGTTAAACGTTTAAATGTGAACTTAAACTCGTTAAATGTATGTTACTTACCCCCCAAACTGGATCCGCTTCACCAGGGTACAGTTTAAAGTAGCTTTCGGCTAACTGAAGAGGCGGTGCTGATGACAGTTTTAGATTAGTCCAACATTGGATGAATTTTATGACTGATTCGAAGGTGTAGAGCCCCAATCTGTCGTTTCCGTAGTTCGACATGTGAGTCATGAAAATGTTTATCTAAGAATAAATAAGTAAATTAATCAATATGTAACACAAATAAATGAATTAAGTTATGAAATTGGCGCCCAACGTTGGAACTAAATAACTGACACAAGAAAATATTGTATATTGCATATTCATAAAAAATCAAGTTTCGATAAAAATTAAACTATGAGAGATTGATTGCTATGTCAAATAACAAATTTGAAGACGGTTCAAGTTTTATGATGAGAAATGTCATACTAATATTTACTATAAATATTCTCACCATATAAAAAGATTAAAGACATAACATAGAAAAATAAAGAAAAAAACGGAGTCCAGTATTTCCAGAGAGGCTTAAATTGCGACTGTTCAGAAATGTAAAAAAAAATTATATTTAGATATAACCAACTGGTAAGATTGGTAATATAACAAATTAGACACTTCTTGCAAATGAATAACAAATCACTCTTAAATTAGTGTCAAAATGTTTTTTTTTTGGAAAACTACTAAAGTTAAAAAATGAAGCAGTTAAAATTCAGGAAAGTGAAAAACAAATATAGAAATGATTTACTATTGACAAAAGGCTTACCGGGTTATAAACAATAGTTTGAAACAGCTCTCCTCCTTGTATCGATTCGTCCAGTTTTTCGCGACCACCTGGATACCTGTCTATCAACATTGTATGGGTGAATAGCCCACAAGTCTGCCGCGGCAACACCATTATGTTTCTGTGAATAAAACCTCTTCTCAATCTGGCCGGCCTCAAGTGTGGGTATTCTTCTGTAGACGTAACTCGAATATTCCACACTTTTTTCCAAGCTGTGTAGAGCAATTCGTGGACGGGATACACTCCTGAATGATGCGGAGATACTGAATAGCCAGAGTCAACTGGAATACCTAAACAAGAACGTAACAATTAGCCTTAACTAGAACTACAATTATATAGTAATATATACTTTAAACCCATGCAAAAGAAAGTTCAACTAACTTTTAAACATCATAATTTGTTACAACTGAACACCCCTTTAAAAAATTCAAAAATATTCAAATATAGGACAGACTATTCTGAAATTGAAGAAGAGAATTTTGGAACATAGACTATTTTAACTATTGATCGAGACACACTAAATGTCACTTTTTGGAAACTCTACTCAAGAAACAAATAATCAATCATACTCGTAGATAGTACCCAGAGCTACAATTATATAATAGTTATTACTGCAAATTCATTTAAAATAAAACTTAAAATTATTCTCAAATAACAAACGATTTAACAATCGATAACGTGCCTTTAAAGTAAGTAAACAAGTAACAAAAATTTACTCTGATATAGTAAATTTTTGATATGGGTCAGACATGCCTAAAATTGAAAAAAAAAGAATTTTGGAGACAAACTAAATGTCACTACTGACATACCTGCACAAAAAGAAATAATCAGTGATAATAGTAGATAGTACCCGGAGCTACAATTATATAATAATTAAAAATGCAAATTCAGTTAAAATAAAACTTCAAATTATTCACAAATAAACTATGTAACAACCGCTAACGTCTCTTTGGAAGTAGTAAACGAATAAAAAATCACAAATAAGAGAAATTTATATAGGTCTGACAAATCCTAAATTAAAGAAAAGAATTTTGGAACACATACGATCCATCCCAACTAATGATCGTGACACACTGAATATCACTACTGGCCTACCTACACAAGAATGAAATAATCAGTCATATTCGTAGAGCTACAATTATATAATAATATATATGCAAATTCATTTTAAACAACACTTTAAATTATTCTTAAATAACAAACAATGTAACATCCGATAACGACCCTTTAAAAGAAGGGAAACAAGTAACCAAACAACAAAAATGTACTCAAATATCGGCGGACAAACCTGAAATTGAAGAACAGAATTTTGGAAAACAGGCGGTCCTAACTAATGATCAAGACATTTAATGGAATACCTACACAAGAACGAAAAAATCAATCATAATCATAGATAGCACCTAGAGCTACACTTTTATAATATTTACTGCAAATTCATTTAAACATAAACTTAAAATTATTCTTATATGTAAAAACAGATAAAAATCATTTAAAACAAGTAACCAAACACTAAAAACAAAAATATACTCAAATATAGGTCAGACAAGGCTGAAATTACAGAAGAGAATTTTGGAACATATGCGAATGCAGCTAATGACCAATACTTACCTTTGTCTTTCGCAAAATTTTTGTTCAGCATCATATCCTCCATGAGCAGCGTCAGATTGTCGTACAAATGCGGCTGCTGATGGTTCCACATGTGTGAGAACCACATAAACTTGTCGATATTCTCCAGAATCAAATCGTCACCCTTATCCTCTTCGCTATTTCCGTGATGGAAATACTTTCCCGAGTACCCGAGATTAAATCTGAAACCCGGTACCATCGCAGCTAAACGTTCTTGGGTGTTGATCAATGCTTTGACGTCTTCCGGTCGTATTCTCGTTCCCACTTCCCCGACGAAGATGTCGTCGATGTCGACGAGGAATTTGCGATCGAGGGATAAGCTCAGTTGGCCGTGGCTGAGGTAACTTAGGCTGTCGAGGAACAGGAGACGGTGCAGCCAGAATTTTAGTCCGGAACCGAAAATGACTCGTTGGATGTTGTCGAAGAGGCCGTGGTCCTGGATGACTGTCGGAAGAGGAGTCTTGGTACCACCTATAAAAAGATTTATACTATATGTTAAAAGGCGGAGAAAAATTAAAAAAAGAATATATGTATCCGAAATGACTCTCTTTTTTAGATTATTTTCAAGAGCTCTTGCTATAAAACATTGTTAAATGCATTTTATTGTAGTGAATGGGATTATTGGAATGAAAATCACTCGAGTATTTTGATTATGGATTGACTACGAATGAAAAATAATTGGTTATTTAGCTCGAAACATTCACTGAATGATGAGGACGAGCGATACCACAGCTCGAGCGATGTTGCATTCGAGTTATAATCCGAATGATTTCCTCGCGAATTGCTTTTCATACAGAAAATGATGAGAATCTATATTGACATGAATATACACGGAACACTATTCCTGTTCTTCTATTGTTCAGAATGTCATATGTATGGTCATATTTATGTTATTTTAACCGTAACGGATAGTTCTATTGGTTTGTCCAACATAAAAATCTTCACCATCGTTACATTTTAAATTATCATACAAGAAGTATAATATATCAAAACAGCTACTTATAACACAAACAGCTTTAAAATGTTTAGAGAAGATGATAAAGAACAAACTCAACCGAGGGCTCCGGAACTGGAATAAAGAATTTCAAAAATTAATTAATAATAAACATAAAACTTATCCTTAGTATATTCAGAGCAGAAAAGAAGAAAACTGGAATAACTACAAGCCAGAACAGAATCCAGTAACATAACGCGTAGGCAAGCAAGAATCATGGGACACCTTCAGTGTTGTTCCCGTCATTATCTTGGTAATAGATCTATTAGTTTTGACATAATTCTGTTAATCTATTACACTACCTCTATATTCTGTTACTTTTAAACCTGTTCGTTAATTTTCTTTGAATCATATATTAAAAATGATATCAAAAAAATCGACCTGGAGTTGGACAATACTACATTTGGTTTTTCTACATTTACAGACTGACAAAGAACGAGAAATGTGTGCACTATTTCTAGATCGCAACATCTAGGAAGTTTTAGGACTTCGTTGAGGGTATTTCTTATTTGTATTGTGAGTTGAAATCCAGGCATCATGCTCGGAAATTATTCAAATCCGTTTGATTAATGCCACAAAATAAATAGTTCAGTAAATTATTTTTCTCCTCAAAAGTACAATTATTTCTGCTGGCTTTCAGTATATATCCGGTGTATTAAGACTCAAGAGTCAATCGATATTCATGAAGTTGGCATATAATGTAATTTGTCCAACTTAGATGATAGGATAGTATTAATTTAAATTAATGGTCTTAATAATTAATAATAACTGATCATCAACGTTGGTTTTGTTATAATTGTACGTTCCATAAGTCAGGAACAGATGGCGCCTTGACCAAAAATATTGTACATCGACTGGGTCATTGAAATTAACTGTGACACTAGTTGTGTAAATTTGTTTTTCAAATCTGTACTTCACTCAGCCACAGCACGCGTGGCCGGGTCTGCTATTCTCTATGAAATTCTACATTTAGTTGGTAAATTATCTCTAAAAGAAATACTTAAACCCCCTAAAAAACAAAATTTGACAGATCACAGTTAATGTATGTCATATAACTTAAATCGGCTCAAAAGCCCTTAAAAACCTTTACTGTTACTGCACCATCTATACATAATCGGGAGAAATAGGATCTAAGTACAGTCACCTGTAAATTTATTACTATTTAACCTTCATTTGTGGTACAACATTTTTTAGAGTGAGAGCAACACTAGACACCTTTGTCAGTCGAATCAAAGGTGGCAACAAACAACAAACCTTTCCGCATAAAATAGAAAAAACTTTTGAATAAAACAGAGCAGGATACAACAGATATTGATGTTATCCAAGAAAATTAATGGATCGAACATTATAAAAATCTATGGACAAACAAAGATGAAATGTACAATGAAGTAAACAGAAAAGAAAAACTGGTATTAGATACACTAACATTAGAAGAAGGAAGTACTCAGAAAGGCAAAAATAAAAAAGCTACAGGATCTGATGGTATAATAATTTATATTTAAAATAATTATAGTTTAAAAAAACTAGAAAATATGCTTTGGTAGCAAAACAGAGTAGAATGTAAAAAGCGTGGGGTGCTTGAAATATTAAATTTTACAATTATTCTATTGGCAACTATTTATAAGAGGAGAGTTATGCAAATATAGTGAAATGCACCCCACGCTTTTTACTTTCTACTGCTGTAATATAAACTGCTCATAATTAAAATTATTTTCTGCTTTTAGCTCGGTTTGCTACTAAAGCGTATTTTTTAGTTTTTTTGTACAACACTCAATATGTCCTGATACCACCCTGAATCCTCTCCACACTATTGACTCTTATTTTCTATTTTACCCCACCCAATGATTTTACTTCGCCCCAAGTATTCCATTTGTGCAACTACTTATGTCTCGCAAACTATTATAACTGTATTTAAACCTGCTTTGTATAACTGTAATTATACTTCACCTTATATTTCACCAACCTGTATATTCAACTGCTTCGCTCTGTATAACTGTAATTGTAATCCTTCTTATAAAGCAAATATCCACTCCGTATAATTATAGCTTTGCTCCACTCTTATTTCAACAACCTTGTATACGCAACTAGTTGGGTGCCACCCAATACAATATCTTTAGATCCACCGTGTATAACTAATTCAATTCCAACTTATATTTCAACCATCCTGCTTATGTATCACCTATATTCGCCGACATAACAAATTTTCGTTTCGATAAACTAACGGAATATTTTCTGCATTTCACGCGACTATAAGCCCCCTAACTAAACTTCGTCTCTAGATATTTATGATGAAAAAACTTACTTCAAACGAATCAAAATGTAAACCATTACAAATGAGAGAAAACAGTGAAGATTCATTGAAATTCAATGAAATCTAGTCCCTTTTTTACTTTTTTTTTCTAATTTTCTGGAAAACAGCAAATCTCATGTAAAAAACAATTATATGGGACTTTTCTGTAAGTTCTTTAATAAATGCAGTTTAAATCATCATAAGCCGTTTTTGAAGAGCTACTAAACAAAAAAAAAGGAATTAATAACCTCCTCCTTTTTGAAAGTCGGTTAAAAACAAAACTATTGAAATATGGAGGTATACTGCTACATCTAAGACTATATGACTACATGAATGTTGGCAAAGAAACAAAAGAATGGGGTTTTAGGTTATTAAACGCTTCATAGAAACTATATACTAACATATATATTATAAATTGCATCTCCAAATACAACTTTTGCATTAGCCAAATCCGATGAAAAAGTCGCTGATACTTAATACATTTCAAACTGCCATTGAGGAAGCCATAATAATTAGTGTGTCATTTGTAGACGACTCTCCCGGAAGACGTAATTGAAAGACAAAGCAGTCAGCAAACAAATTATGAATATTCATACACGTTCCTTTCATAACAAACTGCTCAAAATGTAATGAATGAATAACAGAACGTGACCGTTAATTGAATACTACAATGTTTACCAACACAACTTCCTTTAGTCAGCATCGTTGTGAAATTATGTAACGTTTATTTCTGGGTTAGCAAGGGCAAAGACAATTAAAATGTGTGTAACAGAAAATTGTAAATGAATTCTTGTACATCTAATAAATTTCGTGTTAAGGAATCGTCACTTACTTTCGTTAATTTGGAAATTATCGTTTCGATATGCCCATTCTAGCGGCTCGTAGGTGGAATGGTTGGCCTGGAATACTGTCCAGTCGTTTCCTGGTAATTCTCCCCAAGCGGTTTCTCCAGCTCTCGTCAGTCGCAGGATTTGTGATGCCCCGTTCAGTGTTGCATCCTAAATGAAGAGAAATGATATTTGAAATAACAGTATTGAATAACATTTTAAATGAATGTCTGTATTACAAAAACTAGCTGTCGCCCAGTGGTCGAAATTCGACCAATTGTGTCAATATCTCTGGCAGGTTAAAGTTCCTGAAAATTTTATCGTGACATTCTATCCTAGGACTTTAGGGAGAACAGCAATTACACGGAACGGATCCAGATTCGGAACCGCTGTGTGATAGTTTCCTCGAAAATCCTAGATGTCGGCCTTACATCTCGCTTCTACAAATAAGTAACGAAATTCAAGTTTTTTTCAGATATAATTTATAGGACTTTATTTGTGTTCAAATTCGTAATTCTTAATTTAATATGACAATTCAACCGGTAATGAGCTACCCTATATAATTATTTATTTTTAACCTCCCTGTATAGCTATAATTGCACTGAATTCTCTAACATTTATTAAAATCCTCATTATAATAATTCCATCTCATTATATATTTCCACCACCCTGTATATGCAACTGGTCATGGACCAGGCATCATATTTTTTAACATTTTTGAACCACCCGGTAAACCATTCTGTATACGCCACTGCCTATGAGCCACCGTATTTACTCTTTTTGTTTATGAAATTTTTAACTATCTTCTGTAACTATAATTCTACTCAGACTTATATTTCAATCATCATATATATGGAACTCTTCGTGGGCTACTCTATAAATATTTCCTTTTCTAACATCTTTTATCATCATCCTGTATATCTATAATTCCTCTCACCCTATATTTCATTTTTCTTATATATACAACTATTTATGTACCCCTATATAACTATAATTCTACTGCACCTTCCATTCCAAGAACCCTGTAAATTCAACCGCTAATGGGCTTCCCTATATAATTATTTTATTAGTTATGCACTCTACTCTATATTTTAAACACCCTATATATGCAACTGCTTATGTGCCACCCACGAAAAAAATGATTTATAACATATCTGGAATCGCCCTGTATAATTATAAAATACGATTACCTTACCACTAAACAATAACAACGCATGCATGCCACTTCCAGAAGTACAGCATTGGTCCCTGTATATATAATTACTCAATGTTTTGAGTCTGGCGGCGGCGGTACGTTCACTTGTTTGGCGTTGACGGTATGGACGTAAATAATGAACCAATATTTAAATTAATTTATTATATTTTATTTATGAATGAACCAGATATATTATAAATTAATATTATTGGCATTCTGCACTAGCGGGCTGGCAGCTAGGTGCCCCCCCCCCCCTGCGGTGCGGTCATGCTGAATGAACATTTTTTTCAATAATACAAAGATTGTGTTTGCTATTTCAGGAATGAACGAGCCAGGTGCTGTCATCTGTCAACGACGTCCCTCAAATAGAGTTTCTCAGAACATTTTAATGACCATGCGCGTGTTGTCTGTAGTGACATGACAATTAACGTGTTTGATATCATAACAGGTAATAAATGTGCATGAACTCGAAAATAAACAGCACCTAACAAGTTTTTTCCACACAAAACAAAAGGTCGAATGATTTAAAAAAAAACGGACGTGTGCAATCTCTGACCCTGAATTATGAATGGTATACTACCATATGTTTGCCAGAAGTCTTCAGAAATATGAAGAAAGCAACAGCCGGAAACGCATCATTCTCCAACAGAACAATGCGAACACACAGGTCGGTTCAAACAAGAATTTTTTTAGGAACTGAAGAAGTTGAATTGATGAGTCATCCACAGTACAGCCCTGATTTGGCACTCTAAAACTTGTTTTTATTCCCGCAAATCAAAAATAAATTATGAGGTTCAACGTTCAAAAGGCACCTCAATCAAAGTGGAAAACTGCTTTGAAAATTGTTTCAACGATGATTACTTTCTTTTTTTTTGGTTTCCATAAAAAAATATATAAGGCAGTAACACTATTTTCTTAACAACAAAATTAATTGTAGAACGTCTTAATGCACATGTAATGTACAAGAATTATTGAAAATGAGAACTTCCAGTTGAGTTCAAGCTCCCCATCTCAATTATTGATTCAGGAACCTTTTTAGAATTCCAGGATCATTTCGTATTGAGATTCACAAAACTATTATCCGACTTATCAAATTTACCACATTTTGCAATGAAGACGGTCCTAACATAAATAGTCCAGGGGGTTTAGGTCCGGGGATCAAGCAGGCCATAAATTGGTCTAGCTCAACCAATTCAGTGATTCTTGTATGGGAATTTTTGATTGCAAACATCTGTCTAAGAACCCTTTAAAATTTAATTGTTTTCAAGTTATTTTTAATAATAATTTTAATAATAATAATAATTTTTTTATTTGAAATTTATCCATAAAGGAATTTTTGATTGCAAACATCTGTCTAAAGCCACATGCTACCAAAAAAAGAAGAAAATATATATACACGAATAATCTAAAGTTGCACGTTAATAGTTTTCAAGTTATTTTCATGAAACGAAGCTTTGTTTCTTTTATTTATTCTTATATACTTTCTAATTGTTTAAGAGTGGTCATCAAATTTTTTATTTTTTTTAATTCAATTTTGCAATTAAAATAAAAGCTGATTTGATTTAAAATATTTTACAAAATTCCACATTTAGAAATCAATTGGCCATTGAATAGATTTGAAACCTTTTTACCACAATGGTGCGTTCAATTTTTATATTTTAAAGGATAAAAACTAAGAACGGACCTAATAGAAACATATTTGAAACATACAATAAAAATCTAAAAAAAAAAACAGATTTCTTGATTATGTCAAAACGATAAAACTTTCACTTTTAAATTTCAATAATGAAGATTTTTATACCATTGACAAGATTAGACATTGAAACTTTAGAATTTTTTGGAATATACAGCCTTTTCTCTTAAGGTGGGTGTGGTTTATTCAAGAAGTCATAAAAACTAAAACATGCCATAAATAGGAAAAATTAAGATAAGTATGTTTTCTATCTTTCCGATACAATTGTTCTCGATATTTTCAAACTTAATTGCCTTGATCTGTCATTTCTACAACTGCGTAAATTTATTTAACAAACGTAAAACATAATGACAAACGACATTGTTCACACATGCACAATAAGCAAAAAAATTATTCATAACGATAAATATATATTCGTTCATTTGTTTTTTCAGTGAGATAACTTTATTTGCTTATATAATCTGAAATTACTTCTCCCCATTATGAGGTTTTTAATCCTAATTTCTGTAAACATTTGAGATGGTGTTGCTTAATACTGTATGATAAGAGATTTTTTCCACTATGGTTCACATACAATTGCGTGATTGTTTGTCTATTGCAAACGATAAATACAGACTATTCGAATTCTTGAATGATAAAACTCTAGATTATATTTTAAATCTGATTGCTATTATTAAAAATGTTGTGTAAAGCACTGCTATCTAAAAACTTGATAACAATTAATATTTACACGCGTGTTTGCTAATGCGAAGAACTTAATATGTTTTCATGTAACACTGGCGATAAATTATACAGGGAGAAGATTTTCATTTTATGAACATTAGTGGTCGCCCAGTAGTCGAAATTCATGAAATTGTAAAAAGTATATTTTTATAAGAAACAGAGTTGTGGAGAAATCGGAGAAGTAGATGGTAATGACCAAATTTTAACAAATGAATGACCCTCCAAATTTTTGCCTTGAACCGCTCCTGGCAAAATATTCGATATAATAATTGGAAGATTGTTATTTGCAACCTAACAGTTTTTGTCATTTGCGGTTTCAATTAAGTTCAGGAATATTAAAGAAAAGAGATGACCAACAACCCTAGGAGAACTTAAATATTTAATATATTCTCTATTGTCCGCCGTCTGACAATTTTTTACACAACACCTTCGGGAAGGTTGTGATAATAATATATTAATCAAATAATTAAGTTCACATTAAAAACAGAATATTTAATATGAAAGTTACTGCAACGCGTCCGAAAAATCAATACCGATCTACTACATTGACTATTTTACCACTAAAGAATAACAACGCTTGCATACCACTCCCAGAACTACATATTCTAAGAATATATCTAACGATTGCTCCCTTCATATATAATTACTCAATGCTTTGAGTTTTGACCGTCTGGCGACTGTCAGTTGTTTGGCGTTGACAGTATGGAGGTAAATAATAAATATTTATTATATTTTATTTAATGAGTGAACCAATATTATAAATTAATATTAGCATTCTGCACTGAAGGTCGTCAGTAGCTACAAAACCAAACAAAAATGAAGAAAATCGGTTGAGAGACAGAGGAGAAAATGGTACCTAATCGTTTTGTCTTTGCCTATTTATATATAGATTCTATAATTATAGAGAAATTCAATGTTTCGGAATCGAAAATACAGACGTGAAAACAGATAAAAATGCTTTATCATTAAAACGTCACAAATGTAAAAGAAAATGCAGAAAATGAAAAAGAGACACTATAATATAAATAAATTGAAATATGGAGATAAACAAAAGGCGAAGACTAACAGAAAGTTATAAAAAAAAACCAAAATGTCAGAAATGCCAAACATTGTAATAAGCGTCAAAAATGTAATAGAAAGAAATAATCAAATAAATCAAAATAATAAAAAATCAAACCAAGTCATAGTAGGCAAACTTGTTATAAATATAAAATTGTTAAAAATCAAAATTTTCGAAAATTTCCATTGTTAAAAATGTTTCATTTTAAATTGTTTGCAACATTATTTTGTCACTAAAATACAAATGTCAATGATCCGTATGTATATTTGTTTATTCTTGGCACGGAAATTGTTACTATTGTCAAGTCAATAGGACAAACTCTAAATAAATTATTTTTAAAAAAGAACTGACTTCAAATAAACTAAAATAACAACAATTACAATTACCTTCACCCATAAATAATTTTGTTGAGGAAGTTTATGTGACATTTTGTTTGACGGTTTCAGAAAACGTATGTAATTGTTAATAGAAAAAAAACTTTTTATTTCTTAACAATGTATTTATTTTAATTCGATTCAAATATCCATAATGGGGTTGTTCGCTATACGATTCTCCAATAATTTTACACTATAAATTACATGAAACAAATTTAGAATTTTGTTCACAAATTAAAATTAATTTAAACCGTATTAATTTCTTATGTAAGTTCTAGACATATTTGAAAACTAATGAGCCATGTAATGTTGATATTAACAATACCAAATGAAATATAAACCGTTTGTAACTCACCTTCAATTTCAAATTAGTGTGGATGAACAACGGGAAACCCTTCAGCTGCGATCCGACGTAAGTTTCTTCTTCGGGTGTTATAAAACCGATGATTCCCACGGAATACTCTCTGCAATACTTGTCCAACAACTCTCTGTTCCAGTTGTCCATTTGTAGGTATTTGTTCAAATTTTCGAATACTATTACGCCGTATCGACCCTTATCTAAGTTTGTTAGCACCGGAACGCTTTTGCCGGCCACTTCAATTTTGTACCTTAAAAACATTAACTTTTTTAAAATTCAATGGTAGACTAAGAAAATGCAAGATTTTGAAGTCGAAAAATGATTGGACGTGATTTTTTTTCTACGACAGTATACAGGAGAATAAAATACTTCTCATCAAGTGTCTGGAGAAACTTTGGTGTATCATTATCTTTTTCATGCAATTTGACCGAAAAACGTTTTTATAAAATTGTGGAAATACTATTGGGAACTGACAAATTGACATCTGGAAGACGATAAATATTAGTGCAATATGTGATTGGGCTGGTACACACACACCCTAAAGAAGGGAACTTTGTTGAAGCAGAACGGATTCTGAGTGCGGTAAAAACAAAGAAAAATAGCCGGTTAGATCCAGATGTAGTTAGTCGCAAGCGTTTAGCTCGAAACATGAAAGTTGAAGAAAATCTTCATGAAATGAATGGTAGATTCTTCATTAAATGGTGAAGTTTATCAGTTTAACGCTTGTTTAAAGCGGGCTTAGGCGAAGAGTGTAAACATACCACTGCAACATTGTTGTATTGTATTAGGTTCTAACCTTGAAGGATTGGTATACTTGTCTGCAATAGTGATGGAGAAAAAGTAATCATTCGTTAACTAACTACTCGTTACTTAACAAGATACGAAATATACGAATACCGATTACTTCGGCTAATAGTTACTTCGTTACTATCGTTAGTTTTTCTAATCGGTACTAATACTCATAGATAGTTGTAGTATTCGGTACATCGCATCGTACAATATTGGATGATGCACGTGTTGAAAACGGCCAAACAGTTTGTTGTTTGTTGAAACTAGATGAGATGACACACAGTGCATTGTTGGTTGCCGAAAGTATTTAAATTATTTCTTTACTTACATTATATTTGATATTTTTACCTATAAGTTGAATGAATTTTTTTACATTAATGAAATATTATAACTAAAATTACAATTACGAATGAAATAATATGCATTACAAGACTGCATTTTTGTTTCGCAAAGAATAATAATACTAGGTTGTTGAACATCAACAAGGAGAATGGCCTTAGGGGTGGAAACTGGGTACTCCCAAAAATGATACTGATCGTACTTCATCGGTCGAAGTTCTTTGCTGTATAATTGGTTCTGTTAGGATATAAAATTTAATATAATGTAATGATAATAAATACAATATATATATATATATATATATATATATATATATATAACGATGTAGTTACAAGATGGAACTCCACATCTACTATGATTTTCTGAAGCGAGCGCGCTGTTATATAGTCGCGGCTCGGCGCCTATCGGTTGACACCGTGAACGGCTGCGTGTGAAGTGGCCACGGCTCCATCCTGCTGATTTGTTAGTTCCGGTTGAGTTGTTATTGGACGGGTCCGGGCCGGTACGGTGTTTAATAGGATTTTCCAACAATTCGATAAGTTCTGAATTTCATTGCGTGCGTTTAGACTGTGAGGTCTCTTCGCTAAAAAAATTTCGGGTGTGCCAGTACTCTGGTGTTTAAAATCCATCGAAATCAGAAATCTGCCATCAGCGCCGAAAAGAGGACAAACAGTGGCTCTGAAAAAATTCAACAACTAATGCAGGATTTCTGGAAATGGAATCAAAAAAAATGATGCTGTATGTGTAAGTTTAGATGCAAGGTTTAAATCAAAGGCTTTAAGCAGAGAGAAAGCATGTTAATTTCCAAGTTTAAGAGCCTTCTGATGTGTTTCCCATCATGCAAAGTAAGTAGAACACAACGTAATGCAGATTTCATTTTTAAAGATTGAATTAAAATCTAAACTTATTAGTGGTAAATACTTATAGACTAGAGATTTACAGACGAATACGTACTGACCACTTATGTTAAATATACGATTATACGATACACTTAAAGTAACGATATACCGAAGTAACGAATATAAGTAACGAGTACTCAGTACCGAAGTAACGATTAGCAACGATTACTCAAAAGTAACGATAATTTCCATCTCTAGTCTGTAATGCCTAGTTTTCCAGTGACAGTGTAGTATACTTTAATCATCAATAGATCCGATTATTGTTATAAAACGTTTTGTTCTACAGTTTTAAGGAAAAGAGATTAGTTAAATTAAGGGGTTATCGTGCAGAAACAAATCATATGCTTGGGAAATGTCTTTCAAGGCAGCTTTAGGCAATTATTCACCTTTAACTTCTATGGAACTTTTTGTACCGTTTGTTCAAATACATTTTTGGAGCACACAAAACGATTAGTTTTTATGAGAAACTGATGAAAACGTATATTAACATCTTTACTAGAATCTCTATAGCAACCTTTTACAACACAAATTAACTTCTTTTAGAATTTTGAACGAGGAGAAAATGTTGCAGCCTTCACAATCAATGATTTAAACATTTTATATAATGTTTTCAATATTATAGTGAATAAGAAGTACAATTTTCGCTTATTCTAGTAGCATGCTTTGTCACCAGATGACGTATGCCCATTTGACAGATCCCGATGATACTTACGAATGTTGTATACATTAGGAAAATACATGAGACGTCAAATTTAAAATTGCTTTATAAACAAAAAAGTTATTACTATAAACCTGGAAAATCTGCAACTTTTTATAAGCACTTATAAATTTTAAAACAATTATGAAATCTTTACTATTTTGTTAAATTTTAACGTGAGGCTATTAACGTATATCGTTCAAATAGTTTTTTGTAATATTCTATTTACTTTTTCCGTTTTCAGGGAAAAAATTGCAACATGTTCGTTGTAAGGAAACTACTAAAAATAACTTTACATATATCCATTTTACAATAAGTCATATAATTAAGGTTGTCCAAATTTTATTCTAATTTTGGCTACTAAAAATGACACAAAAAGTCGGATTTACTTACTTAATCCTAGTGTGAACTAAAAGTTCGGCTATGTCTTTTCCTAACTTCGAGTACATCGTTTCGACGAAAACTAGAACTTTTGGGTAACTACGCAGTCTTGCATCAGTTTTGTGGTCATGATTTTGTAGTATTCTCGGACCGTTGATCACGCCACATCTTATGTTGGGTTCGGGCCTCGTGTTTCTTTGCATCAATCTATAATAAACATTTAGTGCAAATTATACAGTGAGATCCTAAACAAGTGGACATATTTTCAGCATTTTTGTGAGGGGAGGGACAAGCAAAATAGAATGGTATTTCTTTGGGGGAAGAGGGTAGTTAAAATCTAATATATCGTAAAAAGTAAGGGATACATTAATATCTTACGTAATTATACATGTAAATTAAAATCCTAGAACAGCTCAGTTTTTATACATGAAACTATACTTTTTGAATAAAATTATTCACTAGCCCCTTCAACCCCCTTAGGGGTAATAACTACCCCTAAACCCAACGAAGATGAGATAAATGCAAGAATGTAGGCATACCTACAAGAACCTATTTTGAGGAGATAGCAGTTGGCACCAATCGTATCAAATGACAGACCAATAAATAATATTCTTCCATGAGACGGAAATTCAGTAAGAAATCCATTGGAAGTCATCTCAACCACAAAACTGTAACAAAGTCAGAGACGTAGCTATTGAAAGTACTATAGTAAGATAAACAAGACGAGATACCTAAAAGATGGAACGACGTTAGACCCTCAAAATCACAAAAAATAATTTTAAATGATGTTGAAACTAAACAATAGTCGAATACCTGTTCCGTCACAACAAGTGTATTTAGTAAATTCGCTAAAGTATTAAGTGTTTGGTCAGTATATATTTTTTATCATGTTTACCATTAGTTATATCAATATCGAAAATTTCACTACTTAATGTTCCTGTTTTTAATTAGGTTCTTATCAAATCTACGTGTTGCCCAAAATAACTTTGCTGGATTTCCGCCACTTATAATAAATAATTGGGTTAATCTCACCTATATACAACTCAATAAACAAAGATTGCTCATTTGACAAACATATTTTCATGTACATTTACCATTTATGTTTGAAGCACTCTCTAGCCAGTTTATGATAATCTGTCAGAATGAATGAAACACACGGCTTTAGTAACTTTAGAGTTGTTCAAGGTTTAACTACACCTTTTATTGTCCTTATTTGTGATTTAGAGGGATAAATTGTTCCATCAAATTTCTAGATAAAACCATAACTATTTAAATTAATATGGAATATTGGGGCGTTAAGAAAATTATTGAAGTTTTTATAATATCAAATTTAAGTGAATGTTTTTAAGTATTTTTTAACCGACTACCAAAAAGAAAAAAAATCAGGAAAAAATGAAATATGTAATATAATACTTAATAATTTTTCTAAAAATCGGAAAAATATATGCAAAAAACTGTAAACAGCATGGTAAATGTCAAATTTTCATCATAAATATCTAGTTTAAATGTCAAGATATGCCATGAAAGTATATCGCAGGGTGTTTGTAATGGTTCTCATTTTGATTCATTTGAAGTGAGTTTCTTTTAGAGACGAAGTTAAGTTACGGGGTTTATAGTCGCGAGACATGGCAGAAAATATTTCATTAGAGTATTGAAACGAAGATTTGTTATGCCAGCGACCTCTTCTCTATGGTATACGCTTGTATGTGTGTGCGTGCGTGCATGTGATATTAGGTGGTACATAAGCTGTTGACATATAAGTTGGAATTCAAATAGTTATAAAGGTGGTTCAAAAAAAATTGTATTGCGTGGCACGTAAGTAGTTGCGTATACAAGGTGGTTGAAATAAGAGTGGAGCAAAACTATAGTTATACAGAGTGGATATTTGCGTCATAGGACGGAGTATAATCAGTTATATACAAGGCTTCAAAAAATGTTAAAAGCAGATGAATATAGTTTTGTTATTAGGTATCAAAATATAAGCATAAGCAGTTAGGATATTTGAATTTGGGACGGGAAATATAAGACAATCATGGGTTCAAAAAAATGTGGCATATACCGAGTTGCAGATTTACATAAAATGTAGTTCAAATATGTGAAGTAGAGCAGTTTAAATGTTATTCAGGGTGTATCAAAAATATAAGCATAAGCAGTTATGATATTTGAGCAAATAAATAACACATCAATGTTGTAAGGACGTGCCAAGCAAATCTAAAATCCTTCATTGTGATATAATATACTTGATTGGTGTAATTAATTTGTACAGAATGAGCACCTTTTAATCATGGGTTCAAAAAATTGTAAAAGCAGTTGCATATAACGAGTTGTCGAAATAAATGGATACTTTATCATTTAAATTATAGTCATAAAATGTAGTTCAAATATGTGAATTTTGTTACGACTGCCCACAGAGCAGTTAGGACGGAGTAGAATCCATCCTATATTTGTCAAATCCGTCCTATATTTCAACCATAGTATGTAACTCCTTGTGGGCTACCCCATAAATTATTTCCTTTTTAACATTTTATGTTATCGCCCTGTGATATATATGGGGCTATAAAAGAAATAACTTTTTAATCAAACTGTATAAATATAATTCAACTCCAGCATATATTTCAACCATCCTGTATATGATTTGCTTATACACATATAACAGTTTTTAATCACCCTATATAATTTTAATTTCACATTTTTTTCAACATTTTTATACCACAACGTCCAGTCCACCCTATATTCCAACCATCCTGTATAATGGCTGCCTGGACCACTATCATTCTAGTCCGTCCTATATTTCAATCTTCATATAAATGGATTTTGTTTGCTATAACTAACACCCTGTCTATAAGCCACCAAGTACCAGTTTAAAGTTTGACATGTGTTGTCACTGAATTTTCTATAAGGCCGGGAGAAGTGACAACCAAAAGCACCGTCTTGCAAATTGGAAAAATTTGCATTTAAATAGGTATTTACTGTATACAAACAAAACGAGCTTGGTACTCATTGATTTAAGGAGCCGAAAAACTAGCTTTACTACCTATATGCTTGAGATGTACTTGAAAATTTTCAAATTCGCAATTATAACTTCCAGTGCCTAAAATTACCGCACTATTACGTTGGAATTAAATATATATGAGGAAATGTCCGTTATGTCATTTCGATGAAATTTTTGATAAGAATTTTGGAATTTTTGGCGATTTTCTGCAAAACTGCAAGTTGCCGTCCCATAAAAGTATATGAGATCACCTAAGGATCTTCCTTAATAGATTAAACGTTAAAAAACTATACACATCCATAAGGAGTTATCGAAAAATCGACTAAAATATTAGGGATATTGGCGATTTCCATGCACGCATGTGTTCATTCACAAATTTTATCACTTTACAATAGAATTCTTTTCCAAAATTTGAAGTTTAAAATACTCTTTACAAAATTCAAAACGGTGCACCACAGGAGAAGAGAATTTTCCGAAAAAATAACGAAAACCTCCTCCTTTTTGGAATATAAAACTTATGTATTTGAGGGGAGCAATATGCATTTTCACTTGAAAATTTAATGGAGTGAGTATTTGAGCAACTTGAAAAATTTGTGAGAGAGTGAGAGAGAAAGACCGTCTTCCGCCGAAAAAATGACCCATGAAAAGCTCATGACATCAACTGTGCGTTCAGTCCAGTCAGGATCATCAACTGTGCGTTCAGTACAGGAATCATTAACGACCGTTCAGTCCAACGGTGATTCACGAAACTCCGCAATGGCTATGAGCACGTTGAGGAAAGTTGAGAACGACTCACTCAACCCATTAACAGCTTCAGTTGAAATCAATCTACATAACTGTTCCGGGTGCAAAAAATTGTCGTTTTGTTGTGACATCTTCCGTAGTTTGGGGCAACCAAGATGATCCTTTTCTTGATCGTTTGAAGTATTACAAAAAGTGGATCCTCTAATACCGGCGCCGTGGTTGGAACGTGATCAAGCTTCCAGCAATTCCCGAAGCCGCCAATGCACCAAAAGAAGGTTATGCTCACTGTATGGTGGTCTCGTCCATCACAGCTTTCTGAACCCGGACAAAACCATTACGGCAGATAAGTACTGCCACCAAATCGACAAAATGCACCAGAATCTACTACATATGTGTCCTGCAATAGTTAACAGAACGGACACGATTCTTTTTCAAAAGAGTTATATGTGTTTCTTGAGGATGATCATGTGTTTCCTGATATTGTTGGTGAGTAATGATGTGTGTCTTGAATATTGTGTGTCTCTGGTTGATAATGTGGTTCATGTGATACTGTTTGGATTTGAAGTTGCCTAGAGTCATACTGTTCCCAAGGATCCGTTCTGATAGTGCTCCGCAGGATTGAAAACTGGTTGAGGACTGTGTTCGTATTGATAAGAAGAAGAGGAGTTATGATAATTACGGGAAGAATGAGTGTCTGGAGGGTAACTTGGTCGACAACCATGCAGTGTCTGTATGGCGTGTTGTCAGATCCGGTGAGAGTTGCGGGTGGATAAAGGAACAGAAAATGTTCCACCAATGTTGAAGGATAATCTTCAGATGGTTGTAACCTTGTGAGGGGTGCACCTGTTTGGTTTCAGTATCGAAATACTGCATCCACGGTTTGCTTGAACCAATAAAGTGGATGATTTTTGCGTTCCCTCAGCAGGCAAATAAGAATAACACGCATTGGAAGCCATGTTGTAAATGAATGGTAAATGTTTGTTTATGTCCTTGTGTGCCCAGTTGGAGAAATACAAGTTTAGTAGACCTTGATCACCTCCACCAAAGCTACCCTTTTCGAGGGCAAACTGGGCAAGTCTTTCGTACGTTTCATTTGATGAGGAATAAACGAAAACTCCAGAATTGAAGCCAACCTATATCGAGAGCTGCCGAAAGTTCTTCTCTGTCGATGAGTTTATCACAGTTTTCTAATACCAGAGTGACTTCATCCAAAAATACACATTTGTCGAATGTTTGCATCATCTTTTGAATAGAGAATGTTGACTTCTTGAACACTTAGCTTAGTTTCGATCGCGTCAGACTTGTCACTCCATGGAGTAATAAGCACAGCCCGTTGTTGTTTTGTGCCGTCTTGTTTGACCGAGTGAGCCAAAACTAAAGCCCCTAGGGAATAAGAATCATTTCTGGCCAGCGTTACCCAAGCGTAACCTCCCGTGATGAAAACTTGGCTAAAAAATTACACTGAGCACTAAACAGGGGTTAAAGAAGCCACCACAGTGGGTATATTGATCTAAAAAGCCAAAATTAAAACTAGGTCTATGGAAGTAGTGGTCTTTTTTTCTTCTGAATTGAACTTGCAGCGGCATAAAAAATTGATGTAAAAAATAGAAGAACACCTTTATAGTTGTTTTCTGAATGATACTTGTGGCATATTTTTCAATGTCTAAGTGCTTCTTGGGAAATAACACCACGGTTTAAAGAAAATTGCTGTATATTCCAAACGTTTCGGGGTCTAGATCAGACCCCGTTGTCAATGGTTAAGAAACTACGGTCTCATCTAGACCCCGAAACGTTTGGAATATACAGCAATTTTCTTTAAACCGTAGTGTTATTTCCCAAGAAGCACTTAGACAACACCTTTATATTCCATATATTGTGTTGTCTTATACTATCTACTCTAATAAATAAGCAATTACATTACTAAACATGTTTTTCCCATTCATGTATTCCACCTAATAGCCTGTCAACATTTTTTTAATTACAAAGAAATACATATTTCAATAGTCGTCTATAAACGCGCACATACATATAAATCTCAAACATGTGGCGTTGTAAAAAAACTTATCTAAATGCGTAATAAATCCTTATTAACAAACCATTACGTGTAATGGTATAAAGTACCGACAAAGTCGAAAGAAAAAAATGCGGCACTCATTCGGCATCGTTTATCTGCAATTTTATCAGAATTTCGCGTATTTCGGCGAGCAAAAATTCGAAAATACTCTCTGCATATATGTACGCGAACATAAATTAAAACGATAGTATTAACAAACAAGTAAAAATATCTCTCATGAGCTACCGAAACAAACATACAAACTTTTATATTTAAATTCTAATGAAATTGACGATGTTATTGTTGAGGAATGCGTATCGCTAATGAGTTCTATTCTCGTTATCTGAAATGTTTTTAACGAGATTAAATTAATTCTAATTGAGTGAACGATTTCACAGTTAAATCACGCCTTGATTTTGTAATGAATTTCATAAATTTTGAAATGGAGATAGAGAAAAAACGTAATAGTCTAGAAAATAATTTATATTTAAAAAAGAACGACTTTAGCTGCGTTAAAATAAAAACCGTTTAGAAACCGTGTGCAATTAATCACTATTTTCAGATATATTTTTTTTATCTAATTTGAGGTATTATTATCTCTCTCTCTTTCTCCATCTCTAATTTGTAATCTTTTTCTATATTTTCCAAATATTTTTTAACTTTTTGTCTTTGCTATATTATTTGGACAACTTTCTATAAGTGTAACTCTAATTTACTCTATATCGCATCCACACTGTATATGGTTCTGTGTATTGGTGATTCCTATATAACTTATTTGTTTATAATTTTCTGAACCACCCTGTATAACTATAATTCAACTCAACACAATATTAAGGCGGTCTTGATATCTTTAAAACCACCCTATATAAGCATAAATCCTCTCCACACTATTGACTGATTCCATTTTCTATTGTTTAAATTATTCCTGTATACCTATGATTTTACTTCGCCCCATATATCTAGTATTCCATTTATGCAACGGCTCTTGGTCTACCCCAATATAGGTATAACAAAATTCAGATTTTTGAACCACATTTTATGACTATAATATTACTCAACCATTTATTTCAACCACCCGGTATATGGAAAGCCTCTAAATTTTTTTTAACCCATGTCTATAGTTATATTAAACCTCGTCCTATAATTCAAATATCCTAACTGCTTATGCTTATATAACAAATTTTTGATACACCGTGAATAACAATAATTAAACTCCACCCTTAGTTCAAACACCCTGTATAAGTAACTACTTATGTTCCACGCTATACAGTGTGTCCGGTTATGAACTAGCGATAATCTAAATATATGTAAAGCAACTATTTTAATACACAATTACACTATATACTAGGGCTCAATACCCCACCCCGTCATATGGCAGCCATTTTGTTTTTTTGATGATCTATTCTCTACGTGTGAACAAAAACGTTCATATCTCTTAAAGTTTTGGTCTTACTGAGATAAAAATAGGCTTACTCGACGGACAATAAAACTGTCTATCAACAACATTTCAAAACCAAGTGTTAACGTTAACTTTTGAAAAAAAGATAAAATGCAAAAAAAAGGGTAAAAAAATTATGCAAATCAACAAACTATTGCAAATCAATGCAAAAGTAGTCTCGATAACCTTTATTTTTTTTTCACTAAATCGAAAGTTTTTGAGTTAAGCTACAATACAACATTAAATTCACAACTGTATGTTTATTACTTTAGGAGTTATTGTTGTTTGAACATAGCGTATGCGCAAGCACAAAAGACCTTTGTCGGGACTTTAAACAGGTAGGTAAACATTAAAACCACATTAAAGTCTTATTATTTGCTGAAACCATAAACGAAGTGTATGTCAGCAATATGTTGCGTTGAATATTGACGATATGCCATATTCATATCACAAGATAACCACTAATACAGAACGTAAACAGCACGGACGGTAAGTAAAAGTAGGGATCACAAGGCAGGGCAAGGTACAACTAACGTAACTAGTCTTTATCCTGTAAGTTCTTTGCAGGTAGAGTCAATATGTTCCATTTCGCTTACTCCTGCTAGTCGCGAATAGCATTGCTAGCCTTTTCTCGGACAGTACGCAGCTAATTTCAGATGTCACTTAATAAAGGCCTTTTGTGCTTGCGCATATGCTATGTTCAAACAACAATAACTCCTAAAGTAATAAACATACAGTTAGGAAATTAATGTTGTATTGTAGTTTAACTCAAAAACTTTAGTGAAAAAAAATGAGAGGTAATCGGGACTACTTATGCATTGATTTGCAATAATTTGTTGATTTGCATAATTTTTTTACCCTTTTTTTTTGCATTTCATCTTTTTTTCAAAAGTTAAGAAAACGTTAACACTTTGTTTTGAAATGTTGTTGATAGACAGTTTTATTATCCGTCGAATAAGCTCATTTTTATCTCAGTAAGGCCAAAACTTTAAGAGATATAAAGGTTTTTATTCACACGTAGAGAATTGGTCATCAAAAAAACAAAATGGCTGCCATATGACGGGGTGGGGTATTGAGTCCTAGTATATAGTGTATTTGTGTATTAAAATAGTTGCTTTACATGTATTTCGATTATCGCTAGTCCATAACCGGACACACTGTATAATTTTTTTAATAGCCCTGTATAACTGTAGTTCTACTCCACCTTATATTTTAACCATCCTGTATATTCAATTGCTTCTAACATTTTTTGAAGCCTTCTGTACAACTGTAATTATACTCCGTCCTATAACGCATATATCCACTCTGTATAACTATAGTTTTGCTCTACTCTTATTTCAACCACCTTGTATACGCCACTACTTATGTGCCAACCGATATAATATTTTTTGAATCAGCCTGTATAATAATTTCAATTCCAACTTATATTTCAACTAGCCTTGTATGCAACTGCTTATGTACCACCTAATATCACATAAACGCACACACACGTCCACCACCGTATACCATTGAGAAGAGATCTCCGGCATATCAAATTTTCTATTCTATAAACTAATGGAATATTTTCTGCCATGTCACCCAACTATAAGCCCCGTAACTTAACTTCTTCTCTAAAAGAAACTGACTTCAAATGAATCAAAATTAAAACCCATTACGAACACCTTATTCTATATACTTTCATAGTATATCTTGATATTTAAACTAGTTATTTATGATGAAAAAGTTACATTTACATTGATGTTTACAGTTTTTTTGCACACATTTTTCCGATTTTCAGAAAAATTTTATGTTTTACGTTATTGAAAATATAGGGAATCAAGCTGTAACATATGTTTTTAGAATACAATTTATAATATTCAAATTCCTTGAGTAGTTTTATAGAAAACAATGAAGCTTCATTGAAATTCACTGAAATCTAGTTAATTTTTTCTGACTTTCTGGAAAACCGTACATCTCATGTTATAGACAATTTTATGGTACCTTTCTGTAAAGTTCCTTAATATAATGCAGTTTATATCATCAAAATTGCCCAAAATAGCTGGTCAAACATTAAAAAAAAGTTGCCGGAATTGATAACCTTCAATTTTTTGGAAGTCGGTTAATAAATCACAAAAATAAGCCTGGTTTCAATATTTTGATAAGTAAGATTAATCCAAATGGATTTTTTGCGTTCATTTATCAATGAATTTTGAAAATTTTGCACCATAATGCAGTCATTTGATTCGAAAACACAAGCCCACCTGGAAAGCCTCCCAGGAGTTTTGAAAATTGGTAATTTCATAGGATTCAAGTCAGGAAGAGCATTCCTGACTTGCATCTTTGCCAGCTCGTATCTTTGCTGCTCGCGTATCTATCTTGGAAAAATGGTGCTTAATAGAGTAGTTTTTGACACACAGAAAATTAAACTACATATCATACAAAATTAAACTATATATTAAATATGTATTAACATTTTTTGTTTGTAATCTCCTTTTATCTCCAGTTCTTTTACCCTCCTGAGTTTTTGCATTATTTGTTTCCAAAGGCCTCTGTTTCGCAATCTACCATTTCTAGTTCCTTTTCAGCCATCACGTTTTTTAGGTTTTTCCACGTCAAAATACGTGAGCCTTTTCTTTCTTCCTTTGGCGGCCATTTTACATTTTTTTGACATCTGTTTTCTGGCATTCTTTCAACATATCCATACCATTGGACTGAGCGATTTTCCAATGTCTTTGTTATAGACTGATTATTCCCATTCTTGAGCAGAAATCTTGGGTTTGCAGTTTGTCTTGTCTCTTAACTCTTAAAAATATCCACATATCTTCTATGTTATCTCGAAGTGTTGTTATTGATAACATCTCTGCACTATAGAGATATTTTCCACTGGCTTAGGTTCTCGTCCCACAACAAATCACGTAGAGTTTTTGTCACCATTTTCCTCATACCCATCCTTGTTGAGACCTATTTTTCACAGGTGCCAGCAGAAGTTATTGTTGTTTCAAAGTATTTAAAAATATGCCCTGATTTTATCTCACGGCCGTTTATGTCCCAAGTTCTCGGCCTGGAACCTGGAGAAGCACCTTCTGTAGAATTTTTCTATTTCCATGCATACACACAGTTGCCATAAAATTCAAGAAATTGAAGGATTTAAATGGCGTATTCACCTTAACTAAATCCAAGAGAAAACCTAAAGGTTGCTATAGATATGTAATTAAACCAACTGATTCAAGTAGTTTTTCATGGAATGACTATATTAGATCAATTAATTTATTCATCTTAATCTTATTTAATTCCACACCATATGATGCATGCCATCTTGGATATTTTTGTAATTTAATGTACATAGTAGACATAAGTCTAGACAAGTTAAAAGTTGTCTATCTGTGGTCTATCAAGCAAACCTTCAATCACAGATTTCTGTAAAGCTTTTGACCAGGGTAATCATTTACTAACCCTAAAAAGGATAAAAATTATGGTATTTATGGAAATCTCTTGTGCTGGTTTTTTACTGTCTGAAGCTACAAGCACATCTGAATGGAATGTCTGAATGGTGTAGATTGAATGAAATGCAATTAAATATTACTGTTTTGTTGTAAGATTTTATCGCACTAAACACATCACTCATTATAATTATTCAATTCAAATGTTCTACTTGAAAATAAAGAAGTTGCCAAAGACCTAGGTATATATTTTGATAGTCATTTGAGTTTTAACTTCCATATGAATCATATAATCAATAGGGCATTAAAATTATTAGGCTTTATTAAGCGAACTCTACAGGATTTTAGTAATATAGCTAGGTTCAAAACTCTATTCTGCTCCTCTATAAAATCAGTTCTAGAATATGTGCATCAGATATGGTCATCTGCATTGTGCTCATTATATAGACCAAATTGAGAGGGTACAGAGAAAGTTTAAGTTTTTGGGCTTCAAGATGGGAAATCCAAAAGAATAAATTTTATATGAAGAGACTCTGAAGTCAATTAACTTGTCATCTCTAGAGGATAGAAGGTGTTATATAGATATGAGAACCTTTAATAAAATAATAGATTGTCCTGAGCTGTCATCTATAAATATCCCACAGAGAACCCTAAGGGACCACAATCTATTTGATGTCCCTTTCCATAGAACAAATTATGGTGTATCAACACATTTTTCAGTGACTGTGAATAAACTGACAAGGAAAACCAATATTGACTTTTTTAATGACTCATTGAATGTGTTTAGCTCAAAAATAAAAAAAGTCTGTGATATTTCCCTAATCTTATATATATTTTATTATATTTATTGTGTCTTATGTTATTGTGAATTTATATATCTAAATTTTAAATTTATTATAAATGGCTGGTCTGTAAATAAACATTCATTCATACTATTTTTATAGATTTTCTGTGAGCTAGTTTTTCCTGAAACTCCTAGATGCTGAAATTCATTTCTCAGTAAAATATTAAATGCTTATTCGATATGATTAAATTCCCAATTGGCACCAGAATAACCTATAATTTTTAGGTATCAGGTTTTTTTAATGTAAGGGGGCTCACAGGAGACTAAATATCTCAAAACCTCAAATCTCAAAATTGGTACACAATATATGGACTAAACAATTTGTCTTATTTGTCCAGGACATTGCCCAGGCCTATTTGTATAATTGAAAAATTAACTCTACTGACCTACTGCTCTACTAATAAATTGTAACTCAGGAAAGGGCCAAATGAAATATTCATCATCAGAATATTCATGAAAACATGGAAGTGCATGATTAAATAATTTACATATATTTGTTCACTTACTTGGTTAAATAGGGTGTCCTAGTCTGCCTCAAATAAAAAATAATCATCAAAACTGAAAACACTACCACTGCCAACACACACTTCCGCAAAGTCGAAGCCTTCAAAACCAAAAATGTTTTCTTTTTCGTCCTTTGATGGTAATACAAAAGTGGTTTTTTATCTTCATTCATTTTAACTGGTAAATCCCATCTACTTTGGTTAATGTTTTATACAAAGTGTTACTTTTATAAACAAAAATCTTAACATCTATGGCACAAATTGCTGTGTGGAATGTAAACTTATTTCTAATGTAGATAATTTTATTTATTATCTCAATTTATCAATAGTTCTCCATTTACTGTGTTTCCAAATTTCTAAATCACAACAAAGCAATACCCTTGCCATTTTGATAGGACACTTCTTCATCGGTTTCATTGTGAGTCCATTCACGGAGAAAATACATCACTCGGTACTTTTAAAAAGAGTCTAGCGAATCACCAACAATCTGAAAACATACACAATGAAAAAAAAAACAATTCTATATTTGCAACGGCTACTACGACTCGATAAAACGATAAAAAATATTCGTATGCATTCACATTCTTCGCCAATTGATAGGTACGTGAAAAGATTTTTTAATAAATACGCTAGCCGTCATCTCTTTTAATGGCAACAAGAACGTAGAATACAAACGAATTAAAATTGTTATTCGGTGAATACATAACGATAAAAATATTACACTGTAGTGAAAGATGAACAGAGCATAAAAATGTTTGTAATCTTACCTTTTTTGACTGACATGCTACATGATGAATCGGTACATCGGTTTAGATCTAATTGTGGTGGGTGATTTTTCACTTCGGAATTAGAATTTATCAGTTTAAGTGGAACACATTACTATAAATAAGAGGGTCATATATTTCCGTATCTGTCCCTTTTCAATCAACAACCAATGGCATGTCAACGTCAAATATCAACAGTCGGAACGTCGGAAGTCAACAGTCAATGAGTTACAGAACTGACAGAAGGGATCTTGCGATGTTGCCAAGTGTTATACCAGCAAAACCAAAATGGTTTAGAAATAAACCGAACGCCAAAAGTTTTATAATTTCTTAAAGATAATTATGAAAAAGTATATATTATCTTAACATTAATATTATTTTACATTTATGAATTCACATCGCACTCTCTTTGTACATCAGCGCTATTCTGGTCATCTCTTGAACTTGTTAAGGTTGTCATCATTGGCCATATCATCTATACACTTTACTTTTTGTGGAGTTCTAGTTTGTCATTCTTGTTGTTGCTACTCTCACAAATTATTCACTATTGTGGCTACCATCTATAAACTTGCCCTTTTTGTGCTGGTCTGACGTATTTCAAGTCTTGTTTTCTGAATGATAATTGTAGCATCTCTAAGTTGTTTATTTGTTTTTTACTACATTAGTAATTTTCTTTAAACAGACCCCTGTTTCCTTACACAAACAAGAAATTATGTAAAGATCAAGAGAATGTCGCTCGAAACGAATCGAAACAAATGCGTTTCACCTCCATACTCATCTATTTTCATGTGTGTAAGTGTGGACTTCCGTTAAGAAAATTTAGCATTTGAAAACAACAACTTGATTGTTATATGAGGTTCCTTTTTACAAACACCTTGTATATATCATTGACGTTTACATATTTATTTTCCCTAGTAGACAAATATAGAATCGTCTCGACATCTACCTCAATAGAGTGCAGCCTATACAACCCTACCCCCCCCGTCTATTGAGGATTCAGTGATAATTCATGGAATTATATTATTAACAGGATTTGTCCGATTTTCGTAAACAGGATGTGAGGAAAACAGATTATAGTCGAATCTGTTACGTCATTTTTGATTAATCTGTTAAAAACAAAACAAAAGATTACAGCTTGGCTGCTGAAACGGCGTTAACAAATATAAAATAAAGGTTGCTGTTAAGGATCAAGCTTGTATTTATACATTTCTCAAAGATAATTGCGACATCCTAGGGAAGAATCGGACAAAGGGTACGTACCCCCCCTCCTTTCAATAGAAAACTTTTGTAGAATCGAAAAGTGACCTTTAGAAATGTTCGTACTCGTATCATCGTTATACTACTGTCATGCCTTATGACACAAAATTACGCCACTTTGCGATTCTACAATACTTTTCTATTCAGAGTCCCATGGCTGATCTTATCAATTATACAAATTTCAATGCATCTCATTACATTCTATTAGAAGATGGTTTTGAAACATAATTTTTTCAAGTTGGTGTGGACAAATACTCAGAGAGAAATGGGAGAGATGTACAAAGAAGAAAAGTGTATATACTTTCTATACTTTGAGTCAACCATGTAAATAAGTCACGACATCGATACAAGCCTTTGTCAAACTGATTTCCCCCTTCCTTTTTCGATATCTGCTCAACAGCTTGAGTAAATATGTTTGCTGGTCATCGAAAAGAATCATGAGACGCATTGAAATCTTTACAATCTGATCCAGATAATCAGAAAGACAAAATAGTAATCTTTTACTGTTCTGCATGCATAAGCAACTTATCAAAATATTGTAACCTACTTACAAAATTATTTAAATTACCATGGAATTATTTATATCTTTATAAAAATATCTACCATCTCGTAAAAACTTCTGCTTTTTTTCCTGTTCACTTTATTGTTTTTTCGTGCCCATTTATCATAATGCTTTATTATTTTTTAATTTTTTCAACTCATTTCACGGAATCGTACACCTTCTTAGATCATGTATCTCCTAGATATAGCCTGTCATGCACAAAATCGTGGCAACGCTAGAAAGAGAGGGCAATAGAGACAATAACAAGCTATTGTGCCCTGAACTTGGAGTTAATTAAACCAAGGAACAACATGTTGGATTTTCATTGGAAGCAGCTCCCAACCGAGTGAAATAGCCTCTTGCCCTCTCTATTGTCCTCTCTCTCTTTAGTCTTACCACGACATTTGTGCTTGACAAGCTATATCTAGAAGCTACATGATCTAAGTACACCTTGGCTCACTAGCGACTTTTAGTTCACCTGCATAGGGTATGGTTTTCATTTCTTGTAAAAGGGGTTTAAACCCGTTAATAAATAAATAAATGCACACAAATATAAAGAAATTAATTTCCCTCATGACAGCAAAATAATTGTTGTTCATTTCATTTCTTGTTAACATGGTTGAAAACAGCAAGGTTTTTAGTTACCCCATGTGTTTGTATGACTCAAACATTTCAGAAACTAGAGTATCGGTTTTAACGATTTTTTCTAGTGGGTAATCTATGTATTTTTGTAAAGGTTTTAGTGGACATAATAAATATAATACGTTTTTTTTATTATAATAATTATTCTCAACTCCAACACCTGAAAATATAATATTTAAAAAGTACGTTTCAGACTTAATATGGTAATTTTTAGATTGATTAGTTTTTATGAAATTAGTATAATTAAATAATAATTTATTTTATATGAAAAGACCTATCCTTTTGTTAAATATTGACAACATTTTACTTCTGTTCTGAAGTCGGTTAATTGGTTTTTATTTTATATGAAAAGATACGAAAAATGTATTATTGGTCATCCATACAGTATGCATGGTGGTGACTAGAAAATATTTGTATCAAGTAATATATTTCTTTATGAATTTAGGAAAATAATTATTTTCAGTTTTCCGTTTACAGAATGTTATGAGCTAAATTCTGGCATCTGGCAACACTGCAGAATTCCCTTAAAAGATAGATTTTGATATTTCAACGATGAAATCTTTATTTAACCCATATATGCTATTGGGAGGCTAGTTTATCCAGTTTCCCATAGATGGCAAGAAGTCAATTAAATATAAATTTATTTTTTATATGAATTAATTAGAAATCGGGATTGCAGTTTTTGAATATCTGTTTTAAAAGTTTTTATCATAATAATCTCAAACAATTGAATGAATCATTTTGCTAGATAATAAATAATTTCACCAAAGTATGTGTCTAGTTAGTGTGAATTAATTGAAGTTATTTGTGGCATATTGTTTGTCAATGTTTAAGTATTTTCTGGGAAATAACCACACGAAAATTCTGTATATTTCGAAACGGTTCAGAATCTAAGGTCAGACTCTGTTGTAAATGGCAAAGAAACTATGAAAAAAGGCACAATTCTAAAATGTAAAACTAAAATGTTTGAGAATATCTATTATTTGAAGACGCGAGATGTAAGACCGACATCTAGGATTATTGTCAAACACTTTAATTTTACATTTTAGAATTGTCTTTTTTATGTCATTTTTCGTATTGACAACTGAATTGAGCTGACTCTCAAACGTTTGGAAATATACAGACATTTCGTGACTAGTGGTATTATTTCCCAGAAGCTGTGTTTTAGAAATTTAAAAATATTGTTAATAGTCAATGTAATAAATATCAAAACTAGAAGTTAAAAACTTTAGTTAATAAATAATTGTAAATTAATAATACAAATAAAAAACCAAAAATTTTGCGCCCGAGCAGGGACTTGAACCCTGGACCCTTGGATTAAAAGTCCAATGCTCTACCGACTGAGCTACCCGGGCATATTAAATATGTTTTCTAGTGTTGTATAGAAACAGTAAATCTAATTACTACATATTATTATTACATTGTTTTTTATTTGGTGCTTATAAAAATACACAATCCTTACACATTAATAAAATAACAAAACTTACACAAGTAAATAACATATATTTTAAAATACCTAATAGCTGATGTGGAGTCAGTAAGAAGGATATATGGCCATTCTATTTTCGAAAAAAAAAAACGTGTAGTTTTTGAACAAGTTAAAAACTCGTCTTGTGACATACTCCTTCAGATTGAGTTAGAATACGGTAATTACATTGTTTTACATTTTGGAATATTCTACTGTTGCCCTAAATCCTGTTGTCGGATGTGCGGTATATCTGACTATCCGTACTAATCCATCAGCTTGAAGTATCCTGTATTCTCCATTTACAGCGTCGCCGTCTCTGGATTCGGAATGGGTATGGGAATTACCCGATCCTGTGTCGTGTACGCCGTATGAGTATGAGTAGTCTGGTCTCGCCTAAAAATAAATTGTAATTTGCAGTTTGTAAAAAATGCAAAGAACTGCTATTTTTCATAAAATCAGATAAGTAAATCATCGGGGACAGACGGAGGAATATTTTATGAAAAAAAGTTTCAGGAACATATAGTAATACAGCCATGATAATTATCAGGTTGCTTCGGTTTTATAAGTGAAGTAATTCGTGATTCCGTCATATTGCGAAAATTATATTATTATTTAGAGAAAGTTTTTCAGTCATTTTTAGAAAAAAAAAATGATGCAGCCGTGAAAGTTGGATCTATAAAATGAAAGAAATTTCAAATAAATGACATATATATTATAAGAAATAATAAAAATGGAATAAATTGTCAAAAAAAGTCTGTAAAAAACGTACGAGGGTGAATCAAAATGAACCGGACTTTTCTGTTTTCGCCCTGTAAGGTAATTCGAGTGGCGTGACGTCTCGATATATGTTAGGTAGGGATGTTAAGAAGAGGGGAGTTCGTCGGTTTGGCGAGGCGTAGTCGATGCTACTAACATCATGTCAGAGCAAGAGGTGCATACGTCTGTTGCGCAACGTGTTGTTATCAAATTTTTGGCGTGGGAGGGCGTTAGACCGTCTGAAACTTTGCGTCGACTATCTGCACAGTTCGGCAATGAAACACTTTCACGGACCCAAGTGTACGACTGGCACAAAAAGTTTTCAGATGGCCGAGAGGCAGTGGAAAATGAGCCTCATGCACGCCGTCCCACGACAAGCATCAATGAGGCGAATATGTACGCAATTCTTGAGCTGACTGAAGGCGTACTGCTGATCGATTTTCTGCACGAACGCCGTACAGTTAATGCTGAATATTACTGCGAACTACTCCAACAAGTGAAACTTGCCTATCGACAAAAGAGGCGGGATATGTCTATCCGAAGTGTGATTCTGTTGCATGACAACGCTCGGCCACATACAGCTGCATTGACTCAAGGAAAATTGAACAAAATGCATTTGGAAACCCTTGAACACCCGCCTTACAGTCCTGATTTGTCGCCATGTGACTACCACATGTTTGGGCCACTTAAAGAAGAACTGGGAGGCCACCACTTTGAGGACAACGAAGGTGTAGAAACGTTTGTGCGCAATTGGTTATTGGCACGACCAGTTTCATTCTTTGAGAAAGGTATTAAAAAACTTCCGATTCGGTGGGAAAAATGTATACATAAGAAAGGAGACTAGGTAGAAAAATAATATGTATTAAAATTTGTATTGATCGTACCAATAAAATTTTTAAAACAAAAGTCCGGTTCATATTTGATTCACTCTCGTAAAATTAGAAAAATCTAAACAAATTAAAATATTTAAACGTCAAAAGTGCCAAAACAAACAGAAATGACTAAAACATCAAAATCACAGGTATTGTGAAAAACGTCGAAAAACGTAAAAAATTTGTAGATGTCAAAAGTGTCAAAATATCATAAATATCAAAATGGTCGAAATGGCCAAAAATGTTAATAAAACATTTTTAAAAAATATATAACCGACTTCTACCTATAACTAAAAAGCTAAAAATAATTATAACAAAATACAACTCTAGCAAATAAATAATACATTCAATGTTGTAAGGTACCTCTACCCAGGAAGTAAATGTAAACATTAAAAGGTGCTCATTCTGTACAAATTAATTACCTACCAATCTAGTATATTTTGAAGCCGGTGCCAAGCAAATCTAAAATCCTTCATTGCATACTTATCTACTAATTCATCAAACTTGCTTGTTGGTTGGCACCGACTTCAAAAATATACTAGATTGGTAGGCAATTAATTTGTACAGATTAAGCACCTTTTATTGTTTTTTTTTTATTTCATGGGTAGGTACCTAACAACATGGGATGTGTTATTTATTTGCTAGAGTTGTATTTTGTTATAATTATTTTTAGCTTTTTAGTTATAGATAGAAGTCGGTTATATTTTTTTTAAATGTTTTATTTTAAACTTTTTATTTTTTTAACTCAGCTAGTTTTCATTCTTTATTTTTTATTTTGTATGTATAACCTTAATAAACAGAACCAGGTAACATTGAAAGCCTCAACATTACACAATGATACTTTCTCATTTAAATTGACAGGTAATCTTTACGAACAAAATGTACTAGTACGCGTTGACTTAATAAGCCGAAAATGTATTTATGCCTTATGGACTACGCCATGTAATCTTTTTTCAACTTTTTTGACAACCCTGTATAACTATAGATAATTCCACTTCAACCTATGTACCAACCATCCTGTACATACGACTGCCCACGGACAAGCAAAAATTTGTTAGCTGCCTTCTGCAAAGTATATTACGGAGTAGAATCCATCCTATATTTAGGGAGTCAAATCCGTCCTATATTTCAACCATAGTATGTAACTCCTTGTGGGCTACCCCATAAATTATTTCATTTTTAACATTTTATATTATCGCCCTGTGTAACATTAATTCCTCTCCACACTTTATGCAACTTCTTATGGGCTAAAATAGAAATAATTTTTTAATTACATTGTATAAATATAATTCAACTCCAGCATATATTTCAACCATCCTATATATGATTTGCTTATGTCCACATCATATAACAGTTTTTTAATCACCCTATATAATTTTAATTTCACATTTTTTCCAACATTTTTATACCACCAAACGTCCAGTCCACCCTATATTCCAACCATCCTGTATATACGGCTGCCTACGGACCACTATCATTCTAGTCTGTCCTATATTTTAATCTTCATATAAATGCAACTCCTTCTACCAATTTACTTTGTGATTTTGTTTGCTATAACTAAACACCCTGTCTATAAACCCAACAAATATCAGTTTAAAGTTTGACATGTGTTGTCACTGAATTTTCTATTAGGCCGGGAGAATGTGACAACTAAAAGCACCGTCTTCGCAAAATGGGAAAATTTGCATTTAAATAGGTATTTGCCTGGTATACAAACAACACGAGCTTGGTACTCATTGATTTAAGGAGCCGAAAATACTATGCTTTACTACCTATATGCTTGAGATATACATAGAAAATTTTCAAATTCGCAATTAAAACTTCCAGTGCCTAAAATTACCGCACTATTACGTTGGAATTAAAATATTTATGAGGAAATGTCCGTTATGTCATTTCGATGAAATTTTTGAAAAGAATTTTGGAATTTTCAGCGATTTCCTGCAAAACTGCAAGTTGCACGTCGCAGAAAAATATATGAGATCACCTAAGGATCTTCCTTAATAGATTAAACGTTAAAAAACTATACACATCTATAAGGAGTTAACGAAAAATCTACTAAAATATTCGGGATATTGATCGATTTTCATGCACGCATGTGTTCATTCACAAATTTTATCACTTTACCAATAGAATTCTTTTTCAAAATTTGAAGTTTCACCAATCCGGATATATACTCTATTAAACAAGACCATATTCATTCAAAACGGTGCACCACAGGAGAAGAAATCAGGTAACATACATACAAAAGAAAAGCGAAAAAATACGCGACGAATTGATAACCTTCTCTTTTTTGGATGTCGGTTAAAAATGTAAAATGCCAAGAATGTGAAATATGTCAAAAATGATAATAGCCACACCGAAAATGAAAAACTGGAAAACCACAGTATCAATTGTCAAAAGTCTTAAACTCGTCCAATATGTCTAGCTCTACTTATTAAATCCAAAAAACAATATATTTTTAGAAGTCGTTTTTGCGAAATAAATTTTGTTCTAGAATGATAATGTTAAAATAATTTCACAAAAAAATCTAAACACGTACGGGATGTGAAAATTGCCAAACAAAAACAAATGTTCAAGATAAACACACCAAATACGCCGAATGTCTAGCCCGTGGAAAGCCGAGACGGGTCAGCTAGTATTCACATAAATAATTTTTCGCTTTGGGTAATATGAACACTCCTTTTGCCCGAAACTGTAAATAATATTTTGAATATGACTCCTGGCACATGTAACGTTCTGGCAAGCATCGTTTTTAAAGAAGTACGGACCAATTATTCCATCAGCCCATAAAGTACACCAAACAGTCAGTTTTTCTGGATGTAACGGTGTCTCAACATGAACTTGAGGATTATCATCACTCCAAATACGGCAGTTTTGTTTATTGACGTATCCATTCAACCAAAAGTGAGCTTCTCGTTAAACAAAATTCGCTTATGAAAATCGGGATCAACGGCAATCGTGTTTTGGGCCCATTTAGACCAATCAATAGAGCAAAAATTAACTGATTATGTGTAAAAAATACTATCAGGATACCGACTGTGCCATCATATTAACAAAGATTCCTAGCGATATTTTGCTATGTTTTCCACTCGCAACTATGGTTTTTTACTTTGTTATAAACAATTGAAGCAAGAAAATTACATTTTTTTTCTTAGCTTGTTTATAAAATCAAAAATAATAAACTAATCTCAGTGGTGTCAACAGATCAACTGTAAAGCATGAAAATACCAATGAAATGAGCCCAGGCTCGATCCGATTGGATCATTAGTAACAGGAAAAAATTAAAAATACTGAAAAATGTAGCATTAAAAAAAAAAAATCGTATCTTCTTCACTTCAGAAGCTGTAGAACTGGGCTTTTAGGAACTGATAGTAATTTATATCTATTTTATGTATGCCAAAACCAGACGCTATTATTAGTTTTTGAACAATTGTGATATAAATTTTTCTGTACACGATTTTTGCATTGTGTTCCTATGCGTCATAGATAATCAAATTTCAATTTTGAAAAAAGTTGTTGAAAGTACCGATGTCATTCTACAAAGCCTCTATTCTCATTTTTCACTAAATGTCTGTAAAATATCTGAAAAATGTTAGCAAACATGACAAAAAATGGGCGAGCGTATGAATGTATCCAAGGAGTGGGGGAAACACGGTTGTTGAGGGAAAGCGTATAGTAATATATAGTAGAGGCACATACATAGATCGTTTTAATATTTAATATCCTCTTTTTCGATGTTTCGTAAACCCAAAATCCACAAATTAAAGCAAAACCGAAAAACCATTTACATATAAATATATTATTAAACAAATAGTTCTCATTTGATATAATAAAATCGAACAAATCACTCTGTATAGAAGATTTTTTAGCGATTAGATTCTTTTACCATCTGTCAGAGTGACATCGATAATAATTATTGTTAGCAGTTCCCCTCAACAACCGTGTTCCCCCACTACTCGAACAAATTCATACGCTCACCAAATTTTGGTCATTTTTGCTAACATTTTTCGTATATTTAATATTTCACAGACATTTAATAAAAAATGAAAATAGAGGCGTTGTAGAATGATACATCTACTTTCAACATCTCTATTCTGAATTGATGTTTGACGATCCATGTCGCATGGAGACACACTGCAAGAATAGTGGACTAAATACTTCAGATGGCAAATATTCAAGAACTAATAAACCGATAGCGCCTGGTTTAGTCACGCATAAGGTAGATATCAATTACTATCAGTTCCCACAAGCACAGTTCTACAACTTCGATAGTGACGGAGTTATGATAATATAAAGAAAACCGCTAAATTTTCCAATTTCTTTTTGTTTTTCCCTGTTACTTAAGATATTATCGAATCGATCCTGGGCTCATTTCATTGGTATTTCCATGCTTTACAATTCACCTGTTGACACCATTTAGATTAGTTTATTATTTTTCATTTTATAAACATGCAACGAAAAAAAAAACGCAATTTTCTTGTTTCAATTGTTTATAATAAAGTTCAAAACCATAGTTGCGAGTGGAAAAGGTAGCAAAATATCACTACAAATCATTCTTAATGTGATGGCAGAGGCAGTATCCTGATAGTATATTTTGCACGAAAAAATCTCTATTGATTGGTCTAATTCACCGAATGTACGCCTTGCTAGGAGATCGTTTGGCTTCAATTCTTGCATGAGTTGAATTTGGTAAGCACGCAAAACAAGATCTTCCATAAAGTGGATGGACACATATCGAATTCGTGTGGACGATGGCAGATAGACTGATTCGGGTTTTTCTCTACGCTATGCTCTACAGCAGCAAGGGATTCTTCTGTAAGCACTGTACGACATCTTTGTTGATGCTTATTATCATTTAGAGTAAACGTAGTGCGAAAACGTTGCATAGTTAATCGAATTAATTTCTCTGATGGACAACACGTATTTCGAACAGAACCATGGTTTTCAAAATAAATTTGCACAATTTGGAAGCGTTGTTCAGTCTATTCCTGATGAAATGCCAAACCAAACTAAACATCATAAATCACTTGACAGCTGTCAAGATGACCGCCGGTTAAAAGAGTGTTGCCAACTTAAAGTCTATACCTCTAAAAAACACCCTTTACAAATTGATTTCCTTAATAACAATAACTTATTTTTTCAATGCAAATGCACTATGGAAAATACCTTTGAATCTTCTTGTTCTTTTAAATTACTGGTTGAAACGAAAATGCATAATAATTTGTTCTAACTTACCACATAGTCGACATTACTATTACTATCATGACGTGAGTTAGAATTAGGAACTACAACTTCTTCTACTTCCCCACTAACAGGTCCACTGAACTTGTGGAAGGAATAGCTGTCTTCCTCTGGCTCTGCCTCTGCGGATTCTGATTCTGATTCGTCTTCGGCCACAGAACCTTTGAAGCATAGATAGAATAACACCTGAAAATATGGTTTATTATTTATAAAGACAAATTATTAATTTAGATTTTAAGAATTTCATTTCTATTATTATTGATAACAAATTTCAGCGTCCCAGATATGGTTTTCTTCTAATTTGAATTAGTTGTTGTACTGCCACTAGCGGAAAAGTCTTCTTTGCTATATGTTTAAATTTTTGGGTAAGCTCAAAACTTTAATAAACATTTCTCCATTTAATATTAATATCGAAATACATGCGTATTGCAAAGTTGACAAACGGGATGTTTTGGATATAGGCTAGCTGTCCAAATTTCAGTCACTTATATTTAACTAGCGGACCCGACAGACGTTGTTCAGTCCAAATGTGGCTTGGGGTTATTACCGGGTCAAATGTGTTTTTTTGATATTAAAAGTCGTTAAACTCTATACTAAGGTGTGAAAAAAGTCGTCAAAAATAAAAGGAATTCCTAGAACCTAATTTTATGCCATCTACCGGGTGCATTTGTGAATCTAAACCATCCAGGGACCCAGACATACACAAAAAATTCAATAAAATCATTCCAACCGTTTAGGAGGAGTTAGAACCCGATCTTTGTGCCACCTACCGGGTCCAATTGTGAATATAAGCCATCCAGGGACCCACCTAAACATATAAAAAAAATTCATTAAAATCGTTCCAGCAGTTTAGGAGGAGTTAGAACCCGATCTAAGTGGCACCTATCGGGTTCAAATGTAAATCTAAACCGTTCATTGACGCACCCAAACATACACAATTTTTTTAATTAAAATCCATCCAGCCGTTTAGGAGTAGTAAGAACCTGATATTTGTGCCACTTAACGGGTCCAATTGTGAATCTAAGCCATCCAGGGATCCACCTAAACATACCTAAAAAAAATCATTAAAGGCGTTCCAGCTATTAAAAAGGAGTTAGAACCCGATCTTAGTGCCACCTACAGGGTAAAATTGTGAATCGAAACCATCCACAGACTCACCCAAAAATACACAAAAAAATCATTAAAATCCATCCAGACGTTTACGAGCAGTTAGAACCCGATCTTTGTGCCACCTACCCGGTCCAATTGTGAATATAAGCCATCCAGGGACCCACCCAAACATACCCAAAAAAATTCATTAAAATCGTTCCAGCTGTTTAGGAGGAGTTAGAACCCGATCTTAGTGCCACCTACTGGGTTCAAATGTGAATCTAAACCGTCCATTGACCCACCCAAACATACACAAAAAAATTTCAATAAAATCCGTCCAGCCGTTTAGGAGGAGTTGGAACCCGACCTTACTGCCACCTATCGGGTCCAATTGTGAATCTAAACCATCCAGAGACCCACCCAAACATACACAAAACTTTCATCAAAATCGGTCCAGCTGTTTAGGATCGGTATAAAAGACATACAGACAAACATTCTTATTTATATATAAAGATTTGTACGCTGACATTCGCAATGTTGAAAATAAGACACTAATCATTTATTATTCACAATAAACTTAATCAATAAATCATTAATTAGCTAATTATGTTCTAGGAACGGGCCTGGATTTGGTCTAATAAGAAGAGACACCAACGGAAGTAAATAATAAAGCAGATAATGAATCTGCGAAAAGAACAAGGTTTAAGTTATGCATCAAGGTTTCGTAGTTGTCTTGTTTGTCTTTCAAGACCGGTTGATCATGAATGGTTTCTATTTTGTTCTCCTTACTCCACATTCCTGACTTCGAAACGACGTGGCTCGAGAACTCCAAAACTATACCTCTTCCACCATTCTAGCCTAAATTTTCGCCGTCCAATGGGTCCATAAATAACAAGAAATCAAGGATCTAACGGATAAAATCGAGATGCATTTTTGACCAATTAGTTCTCCGATTGAATTCCAATATATCAATGTTTATGACGTAGGATAAACTAGTATTTCAATTGTGCTATCAATAGTGCTGGCTCTTAAGGTCAGTAAACAAATAGTAATTGTAACATCAGCAAACATTTTTACAATAATCATTGGTGTAGTAAATATAAGTGCTGGTGGCACATTTATTCCAACAATAATAATACTTTCGAGAAAACGAACAATATATTATTGATGAAAGTTCAACCTCATGGTGCTCTTCAAGTCTGACATCCGTTATGTTGGCTAAAACTATTAGTCATTGATTACAGTACTTGTAGTAAGTCGTAAAATATTTTGAAGATATTAAACCTTAGCCTTAGCCTCTGGCCCATCCCATATTTCGACCGCTATTGATCTTCTTACTCAATTGTTCAGCCTCTTCTTAGTCTATCGTACCACGAAATCCTAGTCTTCCTACTCTACCATATCCGTTGTCTACTCTAATCTGCAATGTTGCTAAATACTCTTCCCGCCTTCCTTGTCATTTCTTCATTTCACATTTGGAAACTATGTACGCCCTTCCTAAGAAATCCATTTCAAAGTTAAGAGACTAAATCTGGATTTGGCTGCTGAATTTCAGAGAGCAAAGTGCCATGGTATGTGCCCCTATGTATGGATACCCGATCATATGTAGTTCTCATCAACGGCCATATGATTAAGGCCCTTTTGCATCAACCTACAAATCATACCAAAAGCATTCTTTCACAGGATATCGCCAAACCTCATACTACTAATGCATAGTGTCTTTCATACCAAAATTTTGCATAGAAAGTCTAGAATGTCAATCAAGATCACTTAATGAGATCTCATTGAGCACGTATGAGATATGGTAAGTCGGTACTTAGAAAATCTGTTGCGACGTCCTCCAGGAAAATTGGATCACCTCTAGCATGTCTTAAAGAAGACTTAGATGCGTTTATTTAATATGAGATAGATTATCTATTGCTATTAATCCTCTTCCCCTTGGGAAACTACTAATTACTATTTTTTGTTAAAATCTCAAGAGAATTTTTCAAAAAGTAACCAGTTGCTACCAATATATATCTTTATATGACAAAATAATTTTTCCTTCGTGCTGTTGAGTTTATTTATACACAATAAGACAGATGGATAATATTGTAGTAATCAGTTACGAGGAGCGCAACTGATGGAGGTTCCTGACTAGAAACAATAACTAAAATTGCAACTGAAATGTGGAAGAAAAACCAGTATTTGATTTTTGCAAAGTTTACAAAAAATGTGTTTAGGTATAATAAATGTATTTAGATATATATGTATTTAGATATAAATTGATCACATCGATCATCACAATAGAAGTTTTAATGATAATTGTCTGCTTGTTCTGTGGGGCCTTATGCCAGCGCGAGGAGAGCTGACTAATTGAACTATTGCTACAAAAACCCCGTGAAACTGGAACTAAAATCCAGCAACCAGAGTACTCTTTAACGTGTGATTGACCTGTAAAGGCCTTTTAAGAAAACTGGCCTACAGAATGCAATACAACTTTTCAATCTTTAGGCTAAATACTTTAATACCTAAGATCGATTCTGATGGCATAACCTATTCAAAAAAAAAGAAAAGAAATAATAATAAATAAAATAAAAATCAGCGAAATATTGTATTTCCAACCATAAAACCTGAATTCTTCTCAGACATTTAAATGGGACCAATCTCAAAGTACATCCCATAAAACTAAATAAATACCATTAAAATCGTTTTAGAATTGGCAAAAACGTCTCGCAAAAAAAATTAGTAAAAAAATCTTCTTTTTGGAGGTTGGTAAAAAATACTAATTTACTCACATTCGCTCCTTCAGCATAACGTTTTTATTGAAAAATTTACCTTTTCTTTCAATTTAGAAGCTAGAGTATTTGAGAGAAACGGGGCAATCGTCTCCTTTAAGAGCCTCAACGTCAATAAACTCAAAATTAAAATTGGAAACCTTAAAATCTCATATATCCGAAAGCCTGGAATGAAGTAACTTCTGTGGTCCTAAACTGCGAAATACGGTGGTTCCAAAACCATTGAGAAATCCCCACCATGCTCAGTACATTTAGTAAGAGATTGTTTCCCTGAAGTAAGACGTTTCCTCAATGAGGCTCTTATTAGGATTCAAGTTTAATTAGATTAATATGAATATATAAATAGGCAAAAACAAAACGATTAGGCACCATTTTCTCCTCTGTCTCTCACCCGATTTTCTTAATTTTTCTTTTGTTTAGTAGCTACTGACTACCTTCAGTGCAGAATGCTAACATTAATTTATAATATTGGTCCATTCATTAAAAAAATATAATAAAAATTCATTATTTACGTCAATAATGTCAATGCCAAACAACTGAATGTGCCGCCGCCGCCAGACTCAAAACATTGAGTAATTATATATAGAGAGACCAATGCTGTTATATACTTAGAACATGTACTTCTGGAAGTGGCATGCAAACGTTGTTATTGTTTAGTGGTAAAGTAATCGTTGTATAATATAATTATACAGGGCGATTCTAAATATATAAGAAATCTTTTTTTGTGGGTGGCACATAAGCAGTTGCATATATAGGGTGTTTAAAATATATAGTAGAGTGCAATTATAACTAATAAAATAATTATATAGGGAAGCCCATTAGCGGTTGAATTTACAGAGTTCTTGGAATAGAAGGTGCAGTAGAATTACAGTTATACAGGGTGGTGCAAAAAAAATTATACAGAGATGTATATACAGGGTGGCGGAAATGAAAATGCAACATTTCGTAACCCATAAGCAGTTGTATATATAGGGAAGATGAAATATAAGGTGAGAGGAATTATAGATATACAGGATGATGATAAAAAATGTTAGAAAAGGAAATGATTTATAGAGAAGCCCACGAAGAGTTCCATATATATGATGATTAAATATAGTTCGGAGTAGAATTATAGTTACAGAAGATAGTTAAAAATTTCATAAACAAAAAGAGTAAAAACGGTGGCTCATAGGCTGTGGCATATAAAGAATGGTTTACCGGGTGGTAAAAAATATTATGCGTGGTCCAAGAGCACCAGGGTGGTGGAAATATATAATGAGATGGAATTATTCTAATGAGGATTTTAATAAATGTTGGAGAATTGAGTGCAATTATAGCTATACAGGGAGGTTAGAAAAAATAAATATGTCGGGTAGCCCATTAGCGGTTGAATTGTTGTCATATTAAATTAAGAATTACGAATTTGAACACAAATAAAGTCCTATGAATTATGTCTGAAAAAAAACTTGAATTTCGTTACTTATTTGTAGAAGCGAGATGTAAGACCGACATCTAGGATTTTCGAGGAAACTATCACACAGAGTTCTCCCTAAAGTCCTAGGATAGAATGCCACGATAAAATTTTCAGGTTACTTAACCTGCCAGATATATTGACCCAATTGGACGAATTTCGACCACTGGGCGACAGCTGGTATGTATTAAATTACTTAATATATGTAACAGATTTTGTGTTTGGTCTGACTTCCTAATTTCATTTTTTTTTTTTTGATTTGTTGTGATAACAGAGTAGGTAACTATAAAGTGATGTATTCTGAAGTTGCATTAAAACGTCCATCATTTTATTTAAATCTCTTTCTCCAAGAGAGCCTTGAATTATGACCAGCGGTCAGCACTTGAACCGTCATCTAGGATACCATAAAAACTTGTAAAAACCGTCACCAATTCTTGGTTTATAATCAGGGCACTGATGAAAAGACACCAACAAAGCACTTGCTTAGCACAATCACTGCACCATTCAAAAAAATTCAGCAAATTACTCACAAAGACGAACAAGTGGCTCCTCATATCGATGTCTTGAAGCTCTCAAACACTACTGAAACCCCAAGCCGAATCGTCATCCTTTTATAAAACCACAGGAAAGCATTGCGTAACATTTTTTCCGGAACCGATCAATTTGATCGGTCGCATTTTTGCCAGCTGATCTGATTTTGCGAAATTCGATTTAAAACCATAAACTAAATAAAAGGTCCATTATCTAATAAGCGAGCAGAGAACGCACCCGACCTACGTGATGCCTCATGCCTTTATGATTTCATATTTTGTGTTATTCAAGATCTTCTTTGTTTTTCGGATGATTGAGCTTTCGTCACGTTCTGGTCAAGTCCCAGCCGCAAGAATTGATATTAGATGACTGCCCGAGCGAAAATGGTTCGATATCATTATCGATGTTGGAAAAGATTCAAATTCCGTTTATTAAATAACTTTTGATTGGAAATGTCGTTATTATTGCGTTAATTTTTTTCCTGTTGAAAGATTCAAGTGTTTGTTGTGAAAAAATCTTTAACAGGCCGTTAACAGTTTCAGTAACACGAAAATGGTGAAAAACGTTTAATTTCAAACGATTGAGTGTCTTTTTCTTATTTGGAGTGATTTCATTTGAACCAATGACATTTTTAACACATATTGTGGTGAAAATGTCTCCAGATAGTGTAGAAACCGATCTAGTTGTTGAGTTTAAAAAATTGTACGCACTGATGAGTTTTTGTACAATTCACTGAATTTCATTAATGTGTCTGACAGACCATAAAATGGATATTCCTCTATTTTTAAAGTGTTCCTCTATTTTTTAATGTAATTCCGGAACTCTATCACACCCACGTAATTTCCTAACCCAAAATGATAGCGTCATCGTAACTTTTGAGAGTGATTAGGTGTATTTCTTTTAATGTTTTTTGTAAAACAACACCAAATTGAGGAGAAAAGGCTGTATAGTATATTCAAAAATTTCAAACTTTTCAAAATCTTATTGTGAGTACAATATAAATTAAGAGCTATGGTTTGAGAAGGAAATTTGTTCCATTAGACAGACAGACCAAATGTTAAATGAAGATAATAAATTTAATAAAGAAAAGACAATTGTAATAAACACATTAAAATAATTTGGTCAAGTGCGAGTTGGACTCGCATACTAAGGGTTCCCTACCACCTTCAAGATTCTAATATTCCAGTTTCAGACAAGCAGGGAATGAGTGCATTTTCTTATATTTACTCTAATATCTTTTCAAGGAAGCATTTTAAATTTATGAAAAATATACACTTTCATTTTCCACACATAGACTTTTTTTTATCTGCTTCAGGATTTGCTTTATTTTTATCAGAATACATACGTATTTAATTTTCTAATATGGCCCCCAAAAATTAACATTAGAGTTTTATTTTACTAATAAACTTTCAGAGAAGCCTTTTATAATCTACTGTCTGAATTTTGAGATTGTAGATTGGAAGATAAAGGGCAAAATAGGTCAATTATAAATTATTAATTCTGTTATTCAAATTATTAAAAAATGCAAATAAAATATATTTTTCAGAATTTAAATAGTGTAGTTTCTAAAGTGGGAATTAAGTCGATGTTGAATATTTTTGTTAATATCTTTTAAACAAATGATTTAAAAATATGATATATTTGTAATTCACATAATGAGCCTTTTATCTGATATATTACATGATGCATTTGAAAATTGAATTTTTATTTTCCATTTAATTGTATAATTTGTCCCTAAAATTACTAGGGGGTTTTCTAATAATTTTTCTTATAAATTTCAAGTGCGCCCCAGTACCCCTATTATTTTCAAAATTTTGGGTAGTATGGTTTCGGAAATAAAGCAACAAATGAATTTTTTTATATCTTTATGTTAATATCTTGTAAACAATTAAATTTAAAATTATGAAAAATATATATTTGTATTCCTCATAATGAGCCCTTTCATTTGATGTATTGCATCATGCGTTAAATAAATATTTTTTTATTTTCCGTTTAATTCTATAATTTGGCCCCCAATATTAATATTAGGGATTTCTTTATATTTTTCTTGGAAACAAAAAAATGTAGGTCTTATAGTTTGGGAAATAACGGGGGGAATGGGTCATTTTTTAAAAATTATTTTTATATATTAAATATATTTTAAAATATTCATTTTAAAAAAATTAATATATATATATATATATATATATATATATATATATATATATATATATAATATTTGTATTTGTCAAAATGAGCCCTGTGATTTGATATATTACATGATCCGTTAGAAACAATTATAATTTTTTATTTTCCATTTAATTCTATAATTTGCTCCCAAAATGAATATTAGGGGTTTCTCCTTATTTTTCCAGTAAAGTTCAGGTGAGGGGCTATACCTCCATTTTTTTTCAAAATTTTCCAGCTTATGGTTTCGGAGGAAGGGGGCGGATGGGTAAAATTTTTTATATTTCTGTTAATATCTTTTAATTAATTAATTTTAAAAATATGAAAAAAATATATTTGTTTTCGCCATAATGAGCCTTTTTATTTGATATATAACATGATGGGTTAGAAATAATTTTAATTTTATATTTTCCATTAATTCTGTAATTTGCCCCCCAAAATTAAAAGTAGAGGTTTCTCCTTATTTTTCCAGTAAACTTCAGGTCAGACCCTATACCTCTAATTGTTTTCAAAACATTGCGTTTTATAGTTTCAAAGATAAGGGGGGGAATGGGTAAATTTTGATATATTTTCGTTAATATCTTTTTAACTATTTTTTTTAATATGAAAAAAATATTTTTGTGTTTCTCAGAATGGGACCTTTTATTTGATCTATTACATGATGCGTTTGAATTTTTTTATTTTTAAGTTTTTATTTAATTCTATAATTTGCCCCCTAAAATTAATAATAATGGTTTCTCCTTATTTTTCCTGTAAAGTTCGGGCAACTTTCTATATTTCCTATTTTTTTCAAAATTTTAGGCTCAGTAGTTTCGGAGATCAGGGGGGGAATGGTCGATTTTTTAGTTTTTCCCCCCAGAAGTACCCCTAAAAGCAAAATTTCTTCTTTTACGATATGTACTCCTGATCAGGTCACCAAACTATACATTGACACCAAATTTCAACCCCTTCCAACTAATAGTTTAGGAGAAAATGGCTGTGATGTGACACTGGCAGAAATCCGGAGTGATATTATAAGGGTATCCGTAAGTTGTATATACGGAACCCTAAAAACAAAAACCGAATTATTTTCACTTTAACTTGGCACTTGGCACCGACTCCAGAAAACGGATTTAATTGTGGCGGGAATATTTTTTGCTATTTAGTTACGTTTCTTTTTTGGTGTCGGTTTTAGTTTTTTTTAAACGTATTTATTTTACAACTTTTACTTTGTGATAGCTTAATTGAATGCAATTTTCAAATCTAATTAAATGTTAATTTCACATAATTTATTGTAAAAATTTTATATTAATGAATGAGAAACAGTAATGTTATTTTTTTAACGTATTACCGCTGAAAAACCGCGAAAAAATTTTACAAGTGCGTCGTCTGCCTTTTTCTTACTCATCTTATACATCGAGATGAGAGTGAGATAAAGATACTCCTCTCTCAAAAGTGCATGCGCGTAGGAAGCATATTGTTATAATGTAAAAAAAACATAGAACTATACAAAATTTTAAAATCTATTTAGGCTATTTTGTTTAATATTGTTGAAATTTTTGATAAAAAATTAAATTTTTAAGGTATATTATTTAATTCAAGAAAATTAGGAATTTCGGCGATTTCCAATTTAAAAAAATTCATAACAATTAATGGGTTGGAGATACGATGATGGGTGTGAGGACTTTTTTCATTCGAAATATTGTAAAGAATATAAAAAAAAATAATTAATTGCAAAAAATGCATTTTTTCTAAGCTATACAGTTTTTCGTTGTTTAAACAATACCGTCAAAATATATCAAGTGTCATCTTACACTTTTATAATCAAGGAGACCTCCCGGACATTTAAAAAAATATATGAATTAAACAGATGCGCCACTATGCCCTGCACAAATAGCATCTATGATTTACCAAAACAATATTAAATTTAAATCTTCTTTCTGGGGGTTGCGATTTCTTGGTCAGTGAGTATATTAGCAATGCATTTCTATATTATTTTCATTAGCGTTGTGCCTGTTCAGAGAAATTTATTTAACACTATCAATTTTAATAGTTCTACAGACGATATAATTTGCACTAATACGTTCAGGTATTTCACAGCATTAAGAAAGACCGATTAGTGGAATTTATTTGTTGCGTTCTTATTGTTTCTGCCTATCAACTCGAACAGTTTCAAGACATAAAATAATGATGGCAAACAGAATTGGATCTGAAGAAAGTGAGCACCAGATAAAAACCAGGAAACTTTTTTAAAAAGCAGGTAATTCATATTTAATTCCTTTTAATGGCAACGAAGCATGAATCGTCATAAAATTGTGAAACGCGGCTGGTTTAACAATTTTGTGAGACTAATTGATAACTAATCAACTCGTAAATTGTCATGAATGATTCCGATCGCTTTACTCGTTGTCAAAAAAGTTGATTGCATCTTTCAAGAAATAGTGAAATGCAGATTACGTGTGAAAATTTTAGGTCAATGCGACTTTTGACCACGATAAGAACTGTTGCAAAAAATCGACACTGCGTCAAAACCAGATCAAATTTATGTTAAACCTACAGTGTTAACGAAAGATAATTTTACAAAATATTATGGTTTGGGTTGGCATTGAAAAAATTAAGAAATATATGCTTAAGGACCGCAAACTATAACAATAGAATCGAAAACGCAATTACATATTGGTTTGATTTCTCACTCATCTCTAGGTACCTACTCTATCATACAAAGACTGACGCTTGTAATTTTTTTGGTGACGCTTCTCTTCCTCGATTCAAAGTGCGTATTTAGGTATATCCAGTGTCCAAAACACCATGTTTATAGGGCCTAATCTAAGTTTATTATTATGAAAAATTAATTTAACTATCATAAACTTCAGCTAAAATCATGCATGCATAATACTGTTTGCAAGCTAGGTTCTCTCTAATTGGGACGTGTTGATCACTACGCAGAAATGTCTGATAACCAAATTTTGAATTTTTCATAACTGGATACTGATCCTGGTGCATATATGGATTGCCTTTTTTCTGCAATAAGGCAGGTCGATATAGGTTCCACGGTAAATCTGAGAGGACGTGCCTTATCTTTCCAGCTAGACTAAAGCACAAGCTAATTCAATTAAGGATTTATATCCACATATTTAGAACTATATCATTCAACGTATGACAGCCGTTTCGAACCAGGAGTACTCGTCAGATACGCTTCCTTGAATGACAAGTTCTAAAGTGAAATACTTGGATGTTATACACATCAGTAAGACAACAGTCAGTGTATTGAACCTAACAGATGTCGGTGACATCTACCGTCTATTGAGTAATTTAAGTATATGAAGGCATACTATGCTATAACATATACCATACTCTTGACAGATGGTTCGAGTGTTTTATATAAAAACACATAAGTAAATATATATACAGATATATATCCACATATAGTATGACACTTGTCATTCAAGGAAGCGTATCTGACGAGAACTCCTGGTTCGAAACAGTTGTCATACGTTGAATGATATAGTTCTAAATATGTGGATATATATCTGTATATATATTTACTTATGTGTTTTTATATAAAAAACTCGAAGCATCTGTCAAGGATATGGTATATGTTATAGCATAGTATGCCTTCATATACTTAAATTACTCAATAGACGGTAGATGTCACCGACACCTATTAGGTTCAATACAGTGACTGTTGTCAATTAAGGATTTTCCATTTGTGTAGTTTTGCCACTAGGTATATTAGCCACAGAGGTAACACTTAGAGTATGCCAGGTTTTCAAAAAACATTACCTTGGGTCAGAGACAAAACACAAGTTTCTAACACTGTCTAAGTCCGCTTTTGATTGGTACTTAATCAGTGCAACAGTGGAGAGAAACATACTACTACTCGGTTTCCTTTCTCTCTCATTGTACAGGCGCCTATATTTCAGCATTCTATCTTTAGTATTTAGTATTACCTTTATTATCTTAGCTTTGCGTAACTTAGCTAGGGTGAATATGGTGGTCCTTTGTGTAGACAGCTGAGTGTCACTGAGTGATCATGACTAGAGACTTTGAATTGGTTAGTTTTTAACACACCACTTTACCTATTTTTTACAGTGACATCCTTGTGACAGGTAGATGTACTTATGAGACTAATATTGTCATCCCTGTTTCTGATGAAAGTTGGCACACCATAAATGGTGGCTGTACTTGCGCCTATTACTTTCACCTTTTATTTCCCCCTAATTCAAGGAATCCCGTTAGCTGCCTGGGATCCCTTAATTATGGTTATGTCAAAAGTTGGTAGTATTTTTATAAAATATTTACATATGTGGAGCCTTTGTTCCATGGTATATTCATCTATGGCATGATAGCATGGGAAAAAAGAATAATTCTTCCTCTTCAAACGATCCCCTTAGTGATCAATAATGGTCTTGATTTATAGATCTTATTCACCAGCCACTAGTGGGATAATCGTGTAGATTATTATAACATGAAAACTATGTTTAGGGGTGAGGCAGCCTATAACTTCCGGCTTTTCACTATCAATATTCACTCTTAGAGCGTGTTTTAATACTTTCGAAGCGTTTTTATGGGATAGATAGTGCCTAGCACACGGTCACATGTGGCTACCTCGCCTTCTTGACCGGAAGTCCTAAAGAATACTTAAAAAATCATGAACCAAAATAAATATTCCATCAACAGAAAGGGGATGACCTTGAATTAGCTTTTCTTGTTACATTTTGTATTATATAACTATACTCAATTAAATAATAGATATATTATATTTTTTACTAGAACCATGTCAAAAATGAATAAAGTAGGGACAAATAAATCTTATCATGGTTATCAGAACATCTAATGAGTTCAAAAATGAATTAAAAATACTTTTAGGGAGAAGGAAATAAATAACATAAAATTCTGCTCTCAATAAATGTAAAATAACATAGCAACCAGAAAAGTAGTTAATTAAAATTTTGTAAACTATGTCATTTTTTATATTTTTAAGAAATCTCATAAAAAGCATAAGTTAATAGTTGTAATCTATATATAAATAGGCAAAGACAAAACGATTAGGTACCATTTTCTCCTCTGTCTCTCAACCGATTTTCTTCATTTTTATTTTGTTTTGTAGCTACTGACCCTCAGTGCAGAATGCTAATATTAATTTATAATATTAGTTCATTCATTAAATAAAATATAATAAAAATTCATTATTTACGTCCATACTGTCAATGCCAAACAACCGACAGTGCCGCCGCAGCCAGACGGTCAAAATTCAAAACATTGAGTAATTATATTTGGACGGAGCGATCGTTGGATTCTGTTATATACTTAGAGCATGTACTTCTGGAAGTGGCATGCAGCGTTGTTATTGTTTAGTGGTAAAATAGTCAATGTAGTAGATCAGTATTGATTTTTCGGATGCGTTGCAATAACTTACATATTAAATATTCTGTTTTTAATGTAAATTTAATTATTTGATTAATATATTATTATCACAACCTTCCCGAAGGTGTTTTGTAAAAAATTGTCAGACAGCGGACAATAGAGAATTTATTAAATATTTAAGTTCTCCTAGGGTTGTTTGTCCTCTCTTTCCTTTAATATTCCTGAACTTGATTGAAACCGCAAATGAAGGAAACTTTTAGGTTGCAAAGAACAATCTTCCAATTATTATATCGGTTCCAGCCAAAAATTTGGGGGGTCATTCATTTGTCAAAAATATTTCGAATACCGATATTTGATTACATTTTTATTTTCTTTTTATATCAATAGATTTGTCAATATTAGTGAACAATTTTGGTCATTACATCTACTTCTCTATAATATTCGGTCAACAATTTTGAAAAAGAATGGACAAATAGCAAATCTCAAAATTGGTACGAAACTTGACCAAATTAGTTATTACTCGATTTCAAGTAATTAAATGTATAAACCGAAAAGGGAAAGGATTAATATTCAGTGAGTAGTTAAATCTAATAAGTTGCTCAATCAGGAAAAAATTAACAAACCATTTAATTTAAATTTAATTTATACTATAAAAGGCAAACCATATTTTAACAATTAAAATCGATATTCGAATTTATTTAAGATTCCCACTGTACATCGCAGTTTCTTCACCAATATGCAATCTGAGAGACATATTTCACCTATCACCGAATGAGGTTGCATAACGACCAATTAGAAGTACCTGTATAAAGTAATCTCAAACCGCAACAGTAATAGGAATGCCGCAAAAAATTTTGCGATCTTGTAAATCTCCAAGTGTGCCAGTTTCGTATGTGTAAAGCTATAAAATGTATCGCACCACGTCTGATTACATAAACTTTTTATGGTTTCCTGATGTCTGATGAGAAAATTGATAAAAACTGTCTAAAGATTTCGATGAATTTAATGCATTATGCATTTTTTAGCTGAAGTAAGATTTTGCATAATTGAGTAAGAAAATAGCAAAACCAGAATTTGTTAAACTAGGTATGTCGAATGCTTACTAAGTTTTTGTTAAATTCGGCATGTTAATTTCTTAACTAAGTTCTGTGCTATAATAATTCACTGACAAAGGAATCGCAACACCCTGAAGGAGATGTTTAAATTTAATATTGTTTTGGAAAATTTCGTAGAAAATAGAAGCTATAGTAAGGAGAAAATAATTAAAATTTTAATAAAAAAAACCAAGGAGTTTACATTTTCTTTTTATTAAGTTTATTAATAATGTATTTGTCTACCGCGGTTATCTATACAATCCCCAACATGTCTTTTCATAGATTCAATAAAGAGTTTTTTTTTAGGAATACTAATCAACGAGGACAAAATGCAAGCTCTGTTCATCAAAGGGAGAAGCCGCACGATCGTTCCGACAGGAAACCTGACCGTCAACGGCAAACAAATTCCATGGAAGAACTAAGTCAAATACCTTGGAGCCATCATTGACAAGGGGTTGACTTTCACGAGACATGTCCAAGAGACTCGTATAAAGTCCGGGCTGCCCGTGCCAAACTTTACCCCCTTAATAGGAAGAGGAACCAAGCTGGGACTCTTAAACAAGCTGACTCTCATCAAGACAGTCATCTTGGTACGCTTCAATAGTATGGGGACACACCAGCAAGAGCAACAGCCAGGCCAGCGAAAGGCAGGAGAACCTATGCCTACGCCTCGCAGTCGACGCACCCTGGTTCGTTCGTAACACGGTGATTTTCAAAGATTTACGACACCAACTAGTGCTAGCAGAAATGAAGAGGAGGGCCAGAGAGGTTTACGCCAAACTGGAACAGCACCCAAACCTTCACCTACGACAACTAATCGACTATGACTCCAGATTTATTGACAGATACAAACGGCCTAAAAACCAGCTCTGCCTTAGCGAAGGGGAAGAGGACGAAGAAGAGATAGAGGACAGGTAAGTAAAAAATGAAGTATATAACAACCTTTTTTTCAGGAGACAACAAATGGGCCCGGGGGGAAACCAACCTACCAACCAAAGAGAAGACAGAAGAACACACACCCAAAAAATAAACGACGACAACGTGCACGCCCACAGAAGGGTACAATTAGCTATATATCATAGTAAAGAATGAGCCGTGTAACACAAATAAAACAGTTGCTGTACTACCAATAAGGTAAAGCAACGGAACCAAACCAAAGCCAAGCTATCACAACAAGAAAACAGCCATTATGCAGAAAGAAAACTGCGTTAGCGTGAGGACCTGAGTTAAGTCTCAGGAGGTGGATGGCAAGGGGGCTGGAAGTGCTCATCAGTAAAATTTTCTGAAGGGCAAATCTAGTTCCTAGGCTCGCGCATGGGTGTGTGTTGAGGAATACCATCCCAAGCTTCCAGTATTTCATGTCTTAGAACCTCCACAGTCCCTGGGGCGTCGGGTAAATTTCCGAGCCTTCTACCCATGATATCCCAAATATCTTCTACGAGTGAAAGATCTGGGGATCTGGGCGGCTATGGCAACAAATTCCCATGGGTCTCTTCAAAAATGTTTAAATTAGGGTAAGGCAAGGGAGTACAGATAGGTGTACTACTTCCTGAAGATAACGGTGCGCTGTTATGTTGCCTCAAACAAAGACTAAAGGTGACCCAGCACCATGGGCAATAGCACTCCATACCATGACGCCTACTGTTGGGTGTACATGTTGCTCAACATCAAATTGGGGATGACGTCTTTCTCCTCGACGACGTCTAACCCTTCTTGCACCATTGTAGTCGTTGCTGTAGACGTCAGCGGTCAGAGGTAGCACAAGATGGTGTCGAAAATGCTGCAGTCCAAAAGACCTTATACGGCGGTAAACTGTTCGGACCCTTACAAGATGATTTTGTTCTCCTAACTACTCAACAGCCAAATTTAGAGTTGTCGAAAATCGGTCTCTAAAGACCTTAAGTCTTAGATGTCGATCTTGAACTTCGTTTCCGCCCCTTCGATGTCTTGTTTCTAGTATTCTACGATTTTGGGTATTATCAAACCACGCCTGACAACAACTCATAACACTAGTTGGATTTCTATTCTTGCGGTTAGCGTTTTCTCGAAATGAAAATCCTGCCTCCCGCAAACCAATAATTCAACCTCCTCCCAATTCACTTAGCTATCGATAAATTCGACGTACACGTACTCTAAGGTTTTTAACATTACTAAAAATCGATTTGGATCTCATTAACGAGCTTGTTTTTACTCCTTAATTTTACTAAAAGAATATTAAATGTAAACATCAGTGTAGTAATAACTTTTAGGTAAAGATATTTCGTTCGATTCTCCTTTTCAAGTCTCCTTGCATTTTCCTCCCATTTGTCTATTCAAAATTCTGGTTCTGCCTTTTTCGAACGCATTTTACTAATTACTAATATAAATGCAACTATACAGGGTGAGTTTTTTTTTTTGATGATCAGTATGGGGATCTCGGAAACTAGCGGAGATAGAGCAATGGTTAAATTGGGAAAGATTTGCAGTTTTACTGGCCCAATTTCATAACACTTTCGGATTTGTAAATATCAAAATTGAAGAGAATTGTATCCCGAATATGATTGTCATATCCTCGTTTGCGTGACAGCTCTCGTTTTCGAGATATGACACAAACTTAATACTCAATATAGTTATTCATCAAAATAACGAAGTTATTTTTTCTCTCTTATTTTCACTTTTAACGTAGTTAGCCATGAAATAGATTGATTTATTAATAACTATTCCAAAAAACATTGAACGATTTTTTTTTATTAAGTATATCAGATATAACGAAAAAACTAAATAAGTAGGTACTTACAAAAACTTAGAAATTAAAGTAAATAATAATGGCTACAAGTTATGTTCGAAAAGTCCACCATTGTTATTTAGACAAAAATTGCATCTTTTTAAGATTGACATTACCGCTTTCCTCACAGACCGTCTTTCACTTTCTTCAATTGCTTGTAATACCTCCTCCCTTAGGTCACCAACTGTCTCATACTTGCTTTTGTATACTTTGTTTTTTAGCGCACCTCATAAATATACGTCTATAACTGCCAAATCGGGAGACCGGGGTGGCCATTCGCATGGGCCATTTCTTCCTATCCAAGAGTTTGAATAGATCTTATCTAAGTGTTGTCGTACTAATGACGAGTTATGAGCAGGTGCTCCATCAAGTTGGAACCACTCAATTTCTAAACGAGTTCTCAAATTCAAATTATGCAACATGTCTTGAAAAGTGTATTGCAAGAAATGCAAGTAGCACTCCCCAGTAAGTGATTCGTCATAGATAAAAGGCCCCAGAATAGTAAACCCTATGATACCACACCAAACATTAAAACCAAATTTTATTTGGGGTCGTCTTTGTTGACGACGATTAAAATATCTATGAAAGTATTCCTCAGCAGCACGAACTGAATTTTTATGGCATATGATATAACATTCCACCATATTCAGTTTTTCTTCGTTAGAATATTCCATTTTATCACGAAAACTTGTCAATATCGACTGTCAGTTCAGCACTATTAATGGAATTACTCTCAAATGAGAAAACGTCAAAGTGAAAACAATCTTTTTCACGGCTACCTACGTTAAAAGTGAAAATAAGAGAGAAAAGCATAACTCCGTTATTTTTATGAATTACTATATCGAGTATTATATCGTTGAAAAGCTCTAAAAATGTCCGATTTTTTGAGGTCATAGCCAACTATGGTTTTCATTCAAACAAAGATAAGTTTATGTCATATCTCGAAAAATAGAGCTGTCACCCAAACGAAGACATGTCAATCATATTCGGGATATAATTCCCTTCAATTTTGATATTTACACTTTTTTTATAAAATCAAAAACAAAGGAGCTAGATGGATTTGAGTAAATCGACAGAATTTCGTTATTTCAAAATATCTTGTAAGCCATGACTTTTTACAAAAATCCGAAAGTGTCATTAAATTTGGTCAGTAAAACTGCAAATTTTTCCCAATTTAACCATTGCTCTATCTCCGCTAGTTTCCGAGATCCCCATACTGGTCATCAAAAAAGACTCACCCTGTATATAGAAGGTGTCTGAAAATTGTGTACCTCAGACATATCGAAATTTGAAAATCATTTATCGTGGGGGTAAACTTTTTAAGTAAAAAATAATTCTGTTACTCTCTAATTGGCTCTAACCCAAAGAGTTATCTCTTTAAAAAATTTAAATGGTAGGGGGGAAAGGCAGGGGCCACTGGGAGAACACTTCGGTAACTCCACATTTGCGCCACTGGGTCACTAAATAGGCAAGGCGGCTTCAAAACTTGGAGTACACCCCGTAAATGTTTTATAATTGAATCTGGTATTTGAGTACACCCACTATAAGCGTTACGAGAAAATATATTAGATTAACTAAATAATAACTAATAATAAATATTTTTTTAAAGCTATATTTATTACTCTATTACACCTAAATATTTTAATTTTATCTTTTAAATTACTCGATGACCAAGACTATAAACATAACGCTTGCATCACACCATCTTTCAATGATTTACGTGTTTTTGTCAATTTTTGGTCACACAGTTTAACATAAATTTTATCTCTACAAAATAATGGAGACATTTTTTTTACATATTAGTTTGTTACCAAATACTTGGGTATTTCACCAGTTCTATTATATATTTGAGAAATACAAGAAAAAACAAAAAAATCTCCAGTTCTACCACAATTTTCTAAACGTCGGTATTTAGAGCCAATAAAAGTTGTCCCTTAAATATTGAATTTATAATGAGATAAGTCATATATAAGAAAATTTACTGTTTATTACTCTCTAGTTTAATATAGACACATATACTCAACCCAGAGTAACCCATCGATACTTAAAAAAAATTATTCAAACTTAAAATATAAAAAACTGCGAAGATAAATATTTATGATAAATCATACTTGGTTATTGAGTCTTCTTAAATTTACAATGGAATATTTCACAGATGGTTACCAGGTTTTTTTATATTGTAAAATATATTGTTTTCTAAGTAGACCTTTTCTACTTTTTCCAATAAAAACTTCATAAAAAAATAACTGTATGTGGTCTCGGTATCGCCTTAGTCTTCTTGATGTCATACTAAGTTTTCAGAACACTTAGTTTTGTTAACAAATATTCAATAATGTAAATATGACTGGTACCTTGTACAGAAATATCAAAATAATTTCCTGCACTGAACTTAGAGAGAGAGACAAAGACACGGCGACACCACGTTACAAGGTGTCTGGATATATTTGCAATTTTTCAATACTGATCAAGCAATCCTTTGTGTTCTACCCTTGGTCTGGACGGACTCCGAAAAAGATGTAATATAAAGAAACAACCCCATAAAGGGACAGGCCTAAAAAGAAAATGAGTAGAACAAAAAGCATAATACATTGTTACCTCGACATAAGAGTCTAATTCGTTCTGTAACCTTGGTCGTATGTCAGATTGTTCATATTTCAAAGCAATTATTACCACTGAAATGCTATTAATCCGTTCCAACTCCCAAAAAACCACCTCGCTTTTGTTACGTGTTTTTGAATAGGAAAAATTTATTTACAAGAAGAAACATTTATTATAAATAACAAATACATATTCTATAAACACATAATAAAAGAAAAAGTGAAGTGCTTACGGAAGCACTTAATTTTCGTCACTGGTCTTCGCTTTTTTTTGTCACGCCATGCTCATTTTCACGTGCAGATCGTTTAAAAAAACTGTCTAGGGAGGTTTGTTTCTTCTTTCCTTTCAGGACATCGCGGAAATGTGTTTCGTTGAACAACTCCGATGCACGACCAGTTGCAACTTTTTCGGGGTAATTTTTATCCACAATCTCTATAACTTGCTCCCACATTTCCAAGATCTCCTTTATATCTCTTGTAGAGATAACCTCCTCCATCTCTGGCTCCTCTTCAAAACTAATTTGAACCACCGTATGCTGCTGCGAATGTAGATCATGTAACTCCTGGGTTGTCAACTCCTGAGTTTGTTTCTCGATAACTTCGTTAACATCTCTCTCATCCACCTCCAGGCCCATAGATTTTCCTAGAGAAATAATATCCTCTACTACTGACACTTCTGGTTCCAATCCTTCGAAGGTCCTTTCAGCTACAGCCTCAGGCCACAGCTTCTTCCATGCAGAGGTTAAGGTCCTCGTTGTAACACCCATCTAGGTCTGATCAATAATTCTGTTAAAGTAGTCCTTCCAGGAACTCACTGTTGATCCATGGGCTGCAGGATATGAGTGGTGTTGGGTGGTAGGTAGTCAACCTGTATAAACTTGAACTCTTCGAGTAAATCATCTTCAAGATTTTTCGGGTGAGCAGGGGCATTGTCGAGGAGGAGAAGGACTTGCATGGATAGGTTATTTTCCTGTAGATATTTTCAACAGAACGGCTAAACACCAGGTTTATCCACTACATTAAAAATTTCCTGATGATCCACTCTATTCTTTAAGTGTTTTTTTTTCTTCTTAATTTCTTCATTTCACTTTTCGCGATCTGAGTCTTCAACTGTTTAATTAAAGCTATGGTTGCCAAACTATCTTGTCAGTCTTCAAATGAAAGAACTGCAACTAAAATTCGTGTTTTATTCCATATTGAATAGTTATTTTAACTTATTGCCATCTTTTACTTTAAATGCCATTTATTCTCTCCACCACTGATGTACACCTAATTTCATATTTTTTCGTTATCCCCATATGTGCAAAACGTTGTTACGTTTCTCTTGATGCACATTCCCACATACGTCTTGTCAATTGGAATATGTACTATGGTCGTGAGATACGAGCACACCGATATAGGCCTTTTATGCAATGTCTCATTATACGACAAGAGATAGCTGACTCTTATTCGGTTGTGCGTGGTACACTTTTAATATTAATAGATGGCACACAGAGTAATAAACAACGAAGAATTTGCATCTCATGAATCATGAAATACTATAAAATATTTAGCACCAGTTGTGATTTTCATTTATTAGAGACAATTGATTCGTCCAAAAGTACTTGAAATCAGAAGTTTCTAAGAATGAGCCCGGTGTAGATAAAATTTATTTGAGGTTTGTTCTTTAAGAATCTATTGTCATTTAATAAAGCTGTCAGTATGACAGTTTGATAGGTAGTAAAATCCAGAGTTAACAAAAATTATGTTTATAGAGCTATGGGGCCATTCAAGTATTACGTAAGCATTATAGGGGGGCTGGGTGGTATTTGCTTTGCTTATTTTTGATGACATGGGTGGTAAGAGATTTGCTTACTTTTGCTGACAAGGGGGAGGGGGGAGGGGAAATAATTGTAAATGGTGCTTTCCCGCAATTTGTTTAGTGTATTGTTTTAAATTTGATTGAATTACTTCTTTAATTTTTAAACTTCTTTAAAATTTTAAGTGTTTTTTGCGTGTAAAATATAGACAGTATTCGAGAGTCGTGTATTGTATGCCGAACTATTCGGACACTTTTGATTCCGTCTTAAGAGACGGCCGCTTTTTGTTGTTATTGTGTTACGATTCCGCGAGTTATTAGTTCCGGTCGTAACAACCGCTAAACCGCTTTCATTTGTTTCTTTTGTGTTTACAAAAGCGTATCATTTGTTGTTAAACCCGCATTTTTTGTTTGCTCAATCAATGAACATTACGTCGCTATTTTTTGTGTAACGTGTTGTCCAGACGAAGCTCCAAAAAACAGTTCCTGCCGCTGCGGGGCTAGCCTCTGAAGAAATAAGAACCAAGAAAACACCACCTGTAGAGCTTCGATGTAAAAGGTCAGTGATTAACTTTATTTGGTGAATTAATTTACGCGACGGCACATGTTTTTATTGTTCCGCTAAAGGTCCTTCGTCAATTATATACGCATTGAACCACATTGAATAAAACCGCAACATCTAATTCATACATTTTTTTGGATATTATATGTAATGTGTCATCGAAGACATTCCAGTAATAACTCTGTTTACGTAATACTTGAACGACCTCTATATTTAAAAAATTGTATCAGGTCTATACCTTTACATTATACATCTTGAAGCAAATCTAATATGGGGGTTTTTATTAGAGAAATAGAAACCAAAACAACAGTATCTATAATTTTTGGCTACTAGTCTATATGCCTCTATGTTTGTACAAAAGCCACTGCATGAACTTGAATGCCGTTTTCACTGAAGTATTGCTAGAGGTCTAACTTAAAATATAGGCTCCATTTTACGCCAGAAAAATATCTCATTCCAATTGTTTTAAAGTTAAGTATTCTGCGGATGTCATGTTACGTAATGAACTAACTGCCAAATTAACAGATTTTGGAGGAAAGTTGCGCCGCACTTACATGAGCAGATAAGTTAGTCGTTATGTATAGTTGTTCAAAAAAATCATAGATGACGCTGTTTATCATTTCACAAGTTTACAACTAATCTTATACAATAACAAATTTAGCTTTATCATAAAATGAAGGCTTTTGAGGCAAACAGAAACACCAAGACAGAGACAAGGACCAGCTGGGAGGCATTCAGAGGATCGAGGACCGGAGAAGAAGAGGAACCGGCAGCAAACATAGAAGAGGAAGCAAGAAGAATCACACAGGACCAAGAAACCCAGGAGCGCGCGCTAATATAGACACAAGAGGAAACGAGTTATCTTAGGGTAGAAGTATCTTAAGGAATAGCGTAGGGAAAATATTGTAACATGGAAAACAAATTAGGGATCAATCATCAAAACATGATTAGGAGTAAGAAATTTGTAAAAAAATAGCTCTGTCAATAAAGACATGACTAACTAACTAGGCTTTCAGGGCGTGAGTTTAACAAACTTCTACCTAACATCTCGTCTACAACTACGGTCGTTTTTTAGAAAGTGGTCAAGTTGCAACTATCCAAATTTGATAATCTATTATCGAGTGCGTTGAATATAAAAAATATATATACCATTTTAAAGTATGTTAAAAATAGGTGCAGTAAAAAACGTCTAGCATCAATTTAATCTGAGAAAGGCAGACAACAAACAGAATGTCAGCTTCTTCAAAGGGCAAAGAGAGCTGTAAAAAAGAGCGTGGAACTTACAAGGGAGACAGTGATTCTGGACACTTTAATTCCATATGCATTTTCTATACAAAGAGTTGTGATGACACCAGATTAGGTTTTTACAAACTATTTGTCAGGTATACTTGCTATTTGTTTTGACCATCTAGCTTTGTATTCTCACCTCGTGAACAATATTTGTTTTTTTTTTGTATAGCTCTTCAGTTTTCCTGTTTGTTCTTCTCTTATACACGTTCTGGCTCTTAATTCCTCCAAAGATCTTTAAAATTTTACTCTCCCAAATCTTACTTTCCGTTTTCTTCGCATTGTTCATGTCTCGTAAGCATGGCCCGAAGTTGACCGAACTATATTTTTACCAGCTCTTTTGTTTTCAGTTTGGAGGTTGCTTTTATGAAGATGGAAGGCAATGGGAACCCCCTTATCGTCGTACATTGTCAATTTGTTCATGGGCAGGTTCGAAGTTAAAGCAAAAAAATGATTCCCAGTATTTTCCTAGGGTATGGATACGGTAAGTGGATCACATATTTGCTATATATTTAATACTAATGAGATTAATGTTAATGATTTTGTCATGCATCTTAACAGTAGGTTTGCTCCTATTAAATTTAGATAAGAAGAAGAAAATAAGGAATAAGGATACTAGTACATATAGATATTTACCTAATACGTCTTTTCAATGATAACAACATAAAATGGCCGGGTTTAATTTTCTTCTACATTGGTTGTTGAGATTCCCTCTTAACTACGAGAGGTTTGAAAATGAAAAAAAAAAACAACTATTTGAGAAATAGCTGCATGCAATGGCTATCCAACAGATATTATAGATAAATTAATTAGGAAGAAGCAGCTTAAGTTACGAATGAACTGTCAACTTTTCGAAATGAGTTACAAGAACAAAAGTTTGTCTCTGTTCCGTACGGTCATTATACTAGGGGCTCTAAGAAAAATTTGTAAAGAACTTGGTATGAACGGGGTTTGTAGAACAATTACAACATTACAGAAATTGTTGGACAATCCTAAAGATAAACTTGCTGATTTCGAGAAGCCGAGAAGTTCTTTAGAATTCAGGTACGTGCGATTCACCCTTTGTACTAATTACTGTAAGTTGCTAACAGTTTACTGGTCGGTACAAATTAGAGAAAATTGCAATTTAGAGTTACTTTAGTTTAGTCCATGATGATGACAACTAAGAGTTGTTGAAACGGCGTTGAGTGTTTAAAAAAAGGTTTGGCGTGTTTTTACACATCGTTGGGTAACAAGTAGCAAGCCTGTTATTAAATCTCTTAATGAATTCATAATTGCGTGGATGTTCTGATAAAGCGTTACTAAGTAAGTTGTGAACATAAAAACCTATATACAGATTTTTAAGAAGGTGGTTTAAAAACTTAACTTCTTCAGAGGAAAAGGGAGCTGTAAAAAAGAGCGTGGAAACTAGAGATATTGAAGATGAACACTTTAAGGAGATGTGATTAGCGAATGGCCATTTTAGCGTCAAAACTATAACATTTGGACTCCTGATGTCTGCGCAGGAAAAGTCAAACAGGAAGTGGGATTTCTTTGCTTATACAGTTCACAGATTTCTTTCAATAATGAGGCTTTAGAAACAAAACTTATTTTCAAATATTAGTACCTAAAACATTTTAATATATTGCCTAGAGGCCACTGGAAATGGGGTCCTCTACACTTCTTTTCTACTATTTTTTCTGTCAAATGTAAGCTTCTTTCAGTCCATCATTCCCACTTCCTCCAGATCCTTCACCACTTATTCCATTCATTTTTTTCCTAAGTCGTACTCTTCTTCTTTTAACTCTCCGTCATCTCCCAACAGTATTCTTTTGACCCTCATTTTGTCGAGCATTCTCGTTATTTGTCCTATCCGTTGTATTCTCACCTCTTGAAAAATATTTTGTATAGCTATTCAGTTTCCTTATTTGTTCTCCTCCCATAGTCGTTCTGGCCCTTAAGTTCTCCAAAGAACTTTGTGAGATATTTTACGCTCACAAATCTTAAGTTTACTTTCCATTTTCTTCGTCATTGTCCCTGTCTCGTACGCATAGGTAACTATGGGCCTTATTATTGTTTCATACACCCTTAGACTTTTAAACGATAGAATTGGGTTTCTCCATTCTCCAAATCAAATTTGCTTTGGGGTTTGACGTTTAGTTGAGCTTCGTTACGTTACTAGCAAGATCCGACGAAAACTGTTTTAAACGGCTCATGTGCCTTTTATCCTTACTAATCTTAATAAATTGATTAGTGCATCTGATACCATAAATATTAGTATTGAGAAAATCACTAAAATCGGGGTTCTTATATTGGCAATTTGACATAAACGATTTTTTTTTAGTTTAATTGTGACAGTTATAACACATAAATTTGTGGGACAATCTAGTGCATCCCAAATGAACGTATCAAAGTGAAGAATTTTAAGTCCAGCCTGAGGATATCAGATAAAGTGGGATGTTAAACCCTACTATTATATAAACGCAGTTTTATTTTCACTTGATTGTCAGTGTAAGTTGTCGCCGAGTGAAGAAATTTCAAATAGACCAAAGATGCAGGTGATGTGCGATATTTGTTATAAGTGTTATGTGAAAGTTGTGTGTACATCTCTAAAAAAATGAGCATATGTTGATATCATCGCGCGGTAAAAACATTAGCAGCACCTTAAATATTGTTAGAGATCTCTCTTTATAAAGGCTTATGTACATGTTTATAGGTCAAAAAATTCTTTAATTTTGGAATTAATAACAACTGCAACTGAATAACGAAATTAATTCATACCTGAACATTTTTTTCGACTTTCTGATTTTGAGAAAAAATTACCTATATAATAATGACTTTCTATTTAATCAAGTTTGTGAAATTTTTAACCGACTTCCAAAAAGGAGAAGGTTATTAAATTCGTCGCGTATTTTTATTATTTCTTTTGTATGTATGTTACCTGATTTCTTCTCCTTAACATATTGGTCGATTTTTCGGAAACTCCTTATTGATGTGTACAGTTTTTTAACGTTTAATCTATTAAGGAAGATCCCTAGATGATCTCTTATACTTTTCTGAGACGTTCAACTTGCAGTTTTGCAGAAAATCGCCGAAAATTCCAAAATTCTTATCAAAAATTTCATCGAAATGACATAACGGACATATTTCGGCTCCTTAAATCAATGAGTACCAAGCTCGTTTTGTTTGTATATCAGGCAAATACCTATTTAAATGAAAATTTTTCCATTTTGCGAAGACGGTGCTTTTGGTTATCACATTTTCCCGGCCTAATAGAAAATTCAGTGATAACACATGTCAAACTCTAAACTGCTATTTGGTGCGTTCATATACAGGATATTTAGTTACAGCAAACAAAATCATAAAGTAAAGTGTTAGGAGTTACATTTATATGATGATTGAAATATAGGACGGAATAGAATGATCTTGGTCCATAGGCAGCCGTATATATAGCATGGTTGGAATGTAGGGTGGAGTGGATGTTTGGTGGTATAAAAATGTTGGAAAAAATGTGAAATTAAAATTATTTAGGGTGATTAAAAAACTGTTATATGATGTGGACGTAAACAAATCATATACGGATGGTTGAAATATATGCTGGAGTTGAATTATATTTATACAGTGTGATTAAAAAAATATTTATTTTATAGCCCATAAGAAATTGCGTAAAGTGTGCAGAGGAATTAATGTTACACAAGGCGATAATATAAAATGTTAAAAAAGAAATAATTTATGGGGTAGCCCAGAAGGAGTTATATACAATGGTTGAAATATAGGACGGATTTGACTCCGTAAATATGGGATGGATTCTATTCCTTCTTATACTTTACAGAAGGCAGCTAACAAATTTATGGTTGTCCTTCGGCAGTCGTATGCATAGTATGGTTGGTACATAGGGTGGAGTGGAATTATCAATTGTTATACAGAGTTGTCTAAAAAAGTTGGAAAAAAGGTTAAATGGCGTGGTCCATAAGGCATAAATATATTTTGGGCTTATTAAGTCAACGTGTACTAGTACATTTTGTTCGTAAACATTTGCCTGTCAATTTAAATGAAAATGTTTCATTGTGTAATGTTGAAGGTTTTGATGTTACCTGGTTCTGTCTATTAAGGTTATATATACAAAATAAAAAATAAAGAATGAAAACTACCAAAAAACCTAAAAAGTTGAAAATAGAACATTTAAAAAATATATTTAACCGACTTCCACCTATAACTAAAAAGGTAAAAATAATTATAACAAAATACAACTCTAGCAAATAAATAACACATTAATTGTTGTTAGGTACCTACCCAGGAAGTAAAAAATGTAAACCTTAAAAGGTGCTCATTCTGTACAAATTAATTACCTACCAATCTAGTATATTTTTGAAGTCGGTGCCAAGAAAATCTAAAATCCTTCATGGCGTTCTCATCTACTAGTTTATCAATCTTTATTGTTGCTTGGTGTTATTTATTTGCTAGACTTGTATTTTGCTATAATTATTTTTAGCTTTTTAGTTCTAGGTGGAAGTCGGTATATATATATATATATATATATATATATATATATATATTAAATGTTTTATTATTAATCAGTCCATAATTCCGTTTAAACAGTAGACGTTTACAGTTGCTCATAAGTACTTTAATTACAATAATGTAACTTTCTGTTTGTTAATTGCGATGGTTATTCAATATTGACCATTGAAATCTTTGTTTAACATGTTTCAGCTATATGTGGTATTCGAAATAAAACTATATATTAATTAAGTAATACCTAGCCGTGGTTGACAAGCATATGTGGATTTTATTTTCCGTAATAAAGTGTTTAATCTTCTTTAGTTAAAGCGTTAGAATTATCAGGACAACCCAATGTGAACTTAGAATATGTCTTTTTGGAAAATGTTACATTTCATAGTTTTCTATTATTGAAATAATTCCAAATTCAGTTAGTTTTATACTTTTTTGTTGATAAGAAATTCATTTACGACCCTTTTAAAACGACTTCAAGTAGTTTTGATCCCTTATTTATGGGCCTGTAAATATCCCTCTTTTGTTTTAGACCTGGGTATCCAAAAGAATTTGCTCTTTAAGTACAATAAATTATAAGAACCCGAGACCAGTTTTATCTGCCGTCTTATTATATTGTGTTTGATGTGAATATTTTAGATTATTTTAATAAATTATATGGTCGGCTCCGTTATATCTGTTTAAGAAAATTGGAAGATACATAAAAACATAATGGCAAATTATTTTCAAAAATAAACCATAGGAATGCAGGAAGTATCACGTACTTCATTATTTCATAATTTAAACAAAAATTACGAGCCATACAAACAAGGATTGACAAAAAGAAAAATACTATTTCTAAACGAAATCCTATCCGGTGTTTACTTCATAAAATAATTAAAAAAAAGAATAAAAAATATAGATATGAATTTATTATTTCAATTAATATTTAATGTTTTAAATTTATTAACCCAAAGACACGCCTATGAGAATTACCTTTGCTAATTCCCTTGTATTTGTATTTAATAGATTCCAAGAATTTATATGGGTTAAATATCTGGGCCAGACAGCACCTGATAACAAGTACAAACTATTTCATTCATAAATTTAAAAAAAGTCCTTTCAGACGGACCGCATAACTTCTACAGTGACGTGCGGTTTACAATTCTATTAAAAATAAATAATCACATAATATATTTGATGATATTTTTGAATCTTTTATTGTTTTTGCTAAAAAAAATGCAACATGGGACATTATGTGGATATAAGGGGCAACTAAGAAGGGGTTTTTTGAAAAAGGAATAAATTAGAAAACTTTTAAAGCAAATAAAGGTAAACCTATGCATTAAAAATTCTTTAAAACAAAAACACAGAAAGAAAATCTTAATTAAATACCAAATAAAGATTAAGATCTTTCAATGTACCAGTGTTAACAAATTTTTAAAAAAATTGTTGAGCAAAAAGACAACAACATAGTTAATTGGTTTGAAAGCAAAGTTGCCAGATATGTGGACAGGGAATATTGTACAAAGGCCGTAAAGTTATTGTACTTTCAGTTACATTATTGTACACTTATTACTGGTCATAAATAGTAAAATAATTCTTTCGGACAGCAACAATATTATGTAAACATTGCTTATATCTAAAAAATATGCTAAAATTGTTTTAATTCATTTTTTATCATGATTTAAAATCTGTCTCACCTAAAAGTTGGCGGGTGATTTGATTTATTTTGTGTGAACCATTATTTTGTTTTATTAACTGTATTTAAATAGAAACAAATACTGATAGAATAAATGTCGTTTTTTGTATATTAATAATAATAACATTGAAATATTAAAACATTTCGTGAATTTTAAAAATTACTATTCTTTGTGCATTATTATTCATTAACAGAATAAAAAATATAGGCAAAGAACTCTCAAAGTACCACTGTTGAGAAATTTTTCAAAACTGAGAGTAGAACAAAATCACTAAGATAGAAGTTAAATTAGGAGAGAAGCAAGAAAAAGTAAGAACCTCAGGACACCCGGCAACAACAAATTCCTGTATACTTTATACTTTGGGGAGTTAAAGTTTGTGATATCTTAGCTTTGCCAAGTTCGAACTGCCAAAATCTTTGCCTAATGTTTTTGTTTTGTGTTTTTAATAAATGTTAAATTAAACACCATATGCCAGCCATTAAGGGTTTTCAAGCACCAAAATAACCAGTTTGCAATTCAAAAGAAAAGGCCCTCTACCGAGAATTTTTACAAATAAAAAAGTTATCCGGTTCAAAACAAAAAATAGTTTTGTTAAAAGAAATTTAATGAAATTTATTTTAATATGCTGGTATTAAATTGATATCTTATGTTACGCCTATGGTAGTGATCCACCAAACACTTGCATTTCTACCCCAGAAATTGCAGACGGTTTTTATGACTTTTTTACGGTTTTGTCCTAAATAGTAAAAATATCTGGGTGTCTAGTATATGTTCTAGGAAAGGAAGTCATTCACTTCATTCATTAATTATAATTGATTTACATTCCTTGTTTGTCGTAAAGAATTAATATCAGTGACGTGCAAACAAAATTATGTAATATATAAGAATTTAAACAAATCGTTTTCCGGTAATAGTTTCTTTACTTAAAATTAGAAATTTTGTTATCAAGTTTCATTGGTTATCAATATTTGTTTTCACAATAGCCGGAATTACTGTTTTATATATCTTTAATTATGTCATTATTTCGATTTATTTATATTATTTATTTATTTCGGCTTGTCTGTTAGTACTTTTATTACAAAAATAACCATAATATAACAATTTTAATGTAAGTCTGATATTTTTGTTTACCAAATAAAAATGTAGTTACACAAGTGTGTACATTTGCATTTTCAAAAATTAAAAATTCATAAAATATTTATGAAGAAAAATATTTTAAAAGCTGTACAAAAATTGCCATAAAACAATAATAAAATGAGTACAAATAATTAACAAAAAATCTTAATATTTTCTTAAAAACTTCATTATATTGGAAACAAAGTGTCAAGCGTTGAAAATGTTTTAGTTTTAAAAGTTCTTCGTTTATGCAAATTTTATTAATTTTAAATTTTCGACTTTGTTAATTTATATAAAAAGTTAATTCTAATTAGCAAACTATATCTAATATATTTATTTTTGTTCCTTAATATTCAGAGTCTTTGTACAAGCTTCCAAATTATTGAAATATGGCTACCCAAGTAAACAATGTCAACAATGAAAAAATCGTTAGGATAACTTTTATGATGCTTTCGTTAATGTTATCAGAAATAATATTTGTAGTATCGTATACTAAAAATATTTTTTGCCTCTTTTTAGGGAATCAGGCTTCTAATTATATTTATTGGAATTGTTGCCAGTTACCCCATTGAATATGACCACAATCTTGCATTATTTTCCCATGCACCTATAGCGGTGAAGCATGAGCCAGTGGTAAGTAATTTTGCCAGTAAATATTTATTAATAATTCATTATCTTGGTGATTATTTAAGGTTTTATGAAAAAAAAAGGTTTTTTATAAATTTTAGCTGGTTTATCAAGTTTCTTTATGGTTAGTATTCTTTAAAATAATTACACCTGACAGTTATTTGTACTGAGATAAATTATAGGAATAACGACAAGGATTAAGGTGAAGTATCTGATATCAGATAAACAAATGCAATTATTACACAAATTATGTGATTAAATTATTTTCAAAATAGCTATTGGAAATTTGAAAGTTTCTGGATTTGAGAATATTAAGCAGGTGTTTTGTAAGTTTACTTTTACAGATTATCTTTAACTTTTATTAGGCCCATTAAATTCGATTTCCGTGGCGTTTGAAGTGGAAGTGAGCTCCGATACGTGCGCGCCGCTATTTATGCTTTCTCCCGAGTCCCCTCCTATTTCTTTGCCCCGTCTCCGATTGTGTTGAGGGGGCGGTGCCGTTTGTTTTGATTGGGTGGCACCATTGCGTGGTTCTGTTTGTACCGATGGTGGCCGCAGATGTTCGTTAGAAGGGTGGGCGTCCTGATTGTTAGCTACGAGTGACGGAATGCACCGTTGTGGTATTGTTGCGCTCTCTTTTAATTTGTTTTTCTTTTCCCGTAAGATGTTCTTCCAGGCTTGATGCAGGTGTAGAGCTCCCCTTTGACGAAGCCTTGGACCAAATTGCCATGAATGAAGACCTTCCTGCGCACATCATACACATCAAAAACACATATTTCTCCTTTGACAGGCAACTTTACAGACAGGTCGACGGTACACCTATGGGCTCGACGCTCTCACCACCTCTTCATGTCTTATTTCGAAACAGCCCTTTTAAACACAGTCCCCCTGAAACCAAAAGTCTGGCTACGATACATAGACGATATCTTGATAGTGTGGCCTCATGGGGATACGGAACTCAGCAATGTCCTACACCTGGCAAACTCTCTACACGAAAGGAACCAATTCACCATGGAGATGGAAGAAGATGGATGCCTTCCTTTTCTGGACATCTACTTAAAAAGGACAACAACAGGGAAGCTAGAACACACAGTCTATCGAAAGCCTACACACACCGACAGATACCTTAATGCTAAATCCCACCATCATCCCTCCCAAATACAAGCAGTAGCAAACACAAACAAGAGGAACTAAACACCATCTCACAGACCTTGAGGAGGAATGGGTACAGCAACAACACCATACGACGAGCCCTGAATCAACAAGAACTACCAAGGTACGAAGAAACCCAACAAGACCCCCCAAAGGCAGCGACCACCCTTCCGTACATACATGGAGTGACAGATCGGATCGGAAGAATCCTTAGGAAAAGCAACATCAAAACTTCCTACAAACCTCATAAGACGATAAAAAGCATTCTAGGCAATCCCAAAGACCAACGTCCACTAGAGAGTCACGGAGTCTACAAGATACCTTGCGGCGGATGCGAGCAAGCATATGTAGGTCAAACAAACCGTAGGATCGAAGCCCGAATCGAAGAGCACAAACTCAGCATACGAAACAAGACCACAACCTCGGCCCTGTTCCAACATCAACAGCAAATATGACATAGAATCAACTTTGAGGGCTCTAAGCATCTGGCAACAGAAAACAACTTCAAAAGAAGAACAATTAGGGAAGCCATATAAATTGAAAAGGAAGGAGAAATCAATAACCGTAACGAAGCTCTACACCTGCATCAAGCCTGGAAGAACATCTTACGGGAAAAGAAAAACAAATTAAAAGAGAGCCCAACAATACCACAATGTTGCATTCCGTCACTCTTAGCTAACTATCAGGACGCCCACCCTTCTAACGAACATCTGCGGCCGCCATCGTTACAAATAGAACCACGTCATCGGTACAATTTGCGACAACGCAATGGTGTCACCCAATGAAAACAAACGGCACCGCCCCCTCAACACAATCGGAAGCGGGTCAAAGAAATATGAGGGAGATAGCATAAATAGCGGCGCGCACATATCAGAGCTCACTTCCACTTCAGACGCCACGGAGAGCAGTCCAAGCGGAGAACGACCTAGCCGACGATCTCGGATACGAAGTAGTCCGGAAAGGTCCGAACCTGCAGCCACCCTTCGTGTTGGAAGAAGAGGAAAAGCCTTATGAAAATGCCAAGTGAGATTTTGGCGAAACGTCAGGCGACCGTTCCTTTACAGGGACAAAACTTTCAACGGACGAACACATCAAGAGAGCTATATATATATATATATATATATATATATATATATATATATATATTAAAACACATATAATTTTTTATTTAATTTGTGGTGTGCCAGAGGTCATCCAAGCTTATTGAGGAATGCCGAAAACATTATCTTATTACATCTCATAGCTGTTCACTTGGGAATAAATCAGGTGATCTTGTTGGCCATTCAAGAGCCTTATGTGAAATCAGCCACATGAGGTTTGGCGTTATGCTTCTGACATAGTACAATTGTAATGAATTACGGCAGGGATGTAAAATTGGTGGTAGCTGTTCATTAATGTACCACCAAGCAATCAAATTGCAGTTAATAAGGACTAGAGGTGATTTACTTCTCACACATACGGCGCGGCGCATCACACCATGACACTATGCGGTCTTCCTGTTTGATGTTCAAAAGCCAAATTTACATGTCTTTTCTCACCTTGATATCCCCTAGGTCTCATTGGTCCACCATTGCAGCGAAAACAAAATGTACTTTCGTCACTGAAGCGTATGACATTCTATTGATCCAGTTTTGTCTAATGCTGCACCACTCTAAGATCACTAAGCTCTTCGCACAATTCTAAATAATGTTCAATTAATTGTCATCCTAGAAAATATCCCTCCAGTATCTGTAAGTAGATCGTTTCTTATTTGACATTCTGAGAGTAAGACGTATGACTTGCCGGAAATCAAGATCTTCTAATAGTCTAAGACGTCCAGAAACTACAAGAAAAATAATTTAAAATTCTAAGAATTTGTCTGCTTTATTTTTGGTATTCTTAAGCGACAAAAGTGAACAACTGTCATAAAAGAGATGAGTTAAATACAAATACCTTCTAAAATATTTCTCTTAAGAGAAAATATAAAAAGATATAGACTAGTAGGCAAATAATTTTGTATGATTTAGGTATTGTCAACATCCTTAAATTCATTTGATAAATAGAGAAAAATAATTAATAAAAATACGATTAATAATGATGATATTCATCGGCATATGGAAACGAGATATATTACGTGCTAATTATTGATTAATAGTAATTTTTTTGATCATTGTTATGGTAGAGGCAACATACGAAGAACTCTATGTAGAATTAAAAAATAAAATACAACATAAAGTAATGGTTGTAATTTATTTTTAGAATATGTACGCGAATTCACTACCAGATTCCTACCTATACGCTCCTTATTGTATAATTTGAGGTGCCGGAAATAGAATAAACGCAGAATTTCAATTTTCGTTCTATTCAAAATCGACTATACTATCCGATATATTATTCGCCATGATTCTGATTGAATTGATTATACCCTGTACTCATATATTTCATTTCACATACATTTCCTAGAAATAAATATTCCACTCAACGATTTGAAATTACGCATACAATCCAGCCCAAGTTACATGATTAGAATATAAACGTTTTCAGCCACTGATGTCTAGCGATTTTCTTAAAATGGGCAAGAATATGCATTTCTACTGTAAAAACAGCAGGCAGACAATGTGCTTCGGTTATAAAAGGCAACAATATAGAAAGTAATCAATTAACTTGTTTATAGGAAATCGTATGAAATAAGAGAAGTAGTAAACTATTTTCTAAAATCGGCTTATTCAAGATGAGCAATTGAAAGCAGCCCCATTCTATTGCGATTTAAATCAGAAATAAATTTCGTAAGAAAAAAAGACAATTTAATGGGGATACTCCAAAATGTCTTCTAAAAAAGTGGTCGATAATCGATTTGATGTTACTACTTGGTCGCAACCAATTTCAATCGAAACTGTATTATAGATAACAGTTTTGCCGAATCTACAACAAATAATTTAATATTTTTATTTCATGAATTGCTTTAATTTTTATAGTAAAAAAGTCAAGTGGGAATAAAAAATATATAAATACTTCGAAACCTTATAACGTTATAATTTTGTAGGAATAACTAGATTTTGCACAATTTGCGGGCAAAATTTACTAATAATCTAATAGCGAAATGAAGAATTTTTTCGCCAGTACATCCATATTTGTTATCAAAAATAAATGATGTCAAATTATTGCGTGGCCCATAATAAACCAAATCGAAAAATCGACCGCACAATAAAACAATCTATTTTTATGAATTCTTGAGAATGGCACCACAATTGCTAAAAAGTCTGTACATTTCAGATACTCCAAACATTTCAGGGTCTAAATCAGATTCCCGGTTTCAATTTAAATAAAAAGTTAACACATCTGAATAAGCGTGGGGTGCAATTTTACATATTTTCATATTAAACATATTTGTGTAAATAGCTACAAATCAAATAATTGTAACATTTAATATCAACCACCCCACGCTTTTTTCTATGATTGAATTATTTTGTTACTAATTTAATTTCTATTTTAATCTTATCCCGAATTAATTAATCATAATTGATTGTTGACTTTCTGTTGCTGTAACACCAACTCTTCATAATTAAAAATTTTATTCTACTTTTTAGTTTTTCAAATTTACCCAATTATACAAGATTAATTTTATAACGACTTAACTCTAAGGCTAAAAATCTGACAAAATTTACTCATTGAAGAATATTTGAATCAAAATGACAAATAAATCGTAGAATATAGCAAAACACTGGGCGTTTATTTATATTGAATAAAATTATAACTAGTATTATTAACATACAATTATTGGGTATATGCGAAACTGCGAATTGTCTATTTATTAATATTTTAAAATACTGTTTTTTTTTCCTCATCAGGAAAAGTCGTTAATTTATCTATAACTAAATCCTTGTGTAATTCCAACTCTTTAAACATTCATTAACAAAAAAAATTAAATCCTTTCTTCATTTAAATTGTTTACTTAGCTGTTTTTCAGTGTTTTTGCCTTTAGAAGACATCATCATATAAAACTTGGGCAGATGATAAAGCTTTTTTACATTGAGAAATACAGTCATTAACAGTTTTTATTCCTTCTTATTCTAAGGAATATGCTTCTTCTTTCAATTATTCCATCCTCATACTGTGTAATATACTGCATTAATATTTTTTTCATTGACCAGTAAATTGTTAATACAGTACTTCTATTAATTTGGAAGTGCCCCTAGACTATCTATCATATCGAAAAAAAAAAAAAAAAATTATATTAAAATGAAAAGTAATTTCTTGAGTCACAACCAACAACAATCATTGAAGTTTCTTTCGTTGTTCTCTAATCATCCCTCAATTCTTATATGGTAAAAAAATTGTCTACATTTTTTCGTAGCAGGTATTGTACAACTTTGATGTATTTTCTCAGAAATCTCGAATCATTATAATTGTTCTTAACTGTCCTTGCATTTCATGTTAAATTGTTTATCATTTTGCTTAGCATAAAATTATTAATATATTTCCGTTTACCAAAACTTCTGTCCTCAGAACGCGTTTTAAGCAATTCAGTTCTAAATAAAAAAAAATTAATCTAGATAAAGTTTTTTGTCGAAAAACCGTAGACAAAAAAGTCTAACGGCACAAATGTGATAGACTTTTTAAAAATTGGATCCTGCTGATGCATGTTCGGTCCAACCAAGGCGGAGGGTGTCCCTAAAGCTATAGCTTTTCTGGAAAATTATTTTTACAATTTTATTTATACACAAATCGTACCTAATATTTTCATTTTTTTATTTTTAGGCTTATCCAAGGTACAAATTCGAGTACGGTGTCAAAGACAGTCACACCGGAGACATCAAGGAGCAAATAGAAGAAAGAGATGGGGACGTTGTCAAGGGCGAGTATTCAGTGGTTGAACCAGATGGTACTGTCAGAAAAGTCCAATACCAAGCAGATGGTCACAACGGTTTCAATGCGATAGTCACCAAGCACGGACATGCTGTACATCCCTCAAACAGCATACCACTCTATCATCATTGATCACTGATTTCGTTCTTGATGTTTTTGACATACCACTCAATATTATGTAGTGTTTAAGGTTATAGTTTTTATAAAGTTAGTTGTTACTATTACGTTTATTGTATATTATAGAATTCTTATAGATCCTTTATGTTCTATGCTTTATTTTTCTTTATACTAATTGTTCTTATACTTTGTAGTTGGTCTTCCACATTCATATTAGTATCTTTAATTTTGCTTTGACATTAAAAAGTTGTAAAAGGGTGTCACAATTTTAAAAAGGAGCACGATTCAGTCTCTACGATCACAAAAATTTTTGTTGTTATTTCTTTTCTTTCTTAGATACATACTATTATATATCATGGTTCTTCATTGGTTGATAAGGTGCCCTTCTTAACAGGTTATCATTAAAAAAAAACTAAATGATTTTGTAGTAATCGTTAAAAAATAAGAATTCACAATAGTCGACGAAGAACCTAAAAAGTATTATATTGTTTAAAACAAGGACCCCTTTCCATTATTCCTTGTGTTAGTTGCTGGTTTGTTTCTGTTTTTATATTCCATCTATTTTCTAAATAACTGGACTCCTTACCTGTTTTATTATTCCTACCTCCTAATATTCTCCTATGTCATTGATTGATTTCAATTTAGACTTATCTAACGTTCTAACATTCTAATATCCATTGAAATGTACAAAGAATGCGATACAAGTACCTTAGTTTTAAGATTTGTTTTATCATTGATAAATATGTTATAAACTAGTTATTATATTTCAACAATGTATATCGATTTTTTTGTTAAATTTTTATTTTTATATTAAAGTACATTATAAAATAGTAAAGATAGTTAATTCCCTTAATTTTTGTCTGCATCAGTATACAGCTAAACATAACTTTGTGACCAATTCTGCAAACAAACGTTACTATCCTTTCACGATTCTAAAAGCTTTCGAACGCTAGAGGATATATCTACTTTTTCAGACCCACAAAAGGCAGTAATTGCGATAAAATGTTTATATTTTCATATACTTATAGGAGAGGATTGGTCGATGGCAAATAAATTTGTACACAGAAAGAACCTATAAGGAGCAATTCAGAAGTGGTAGAAAACGGATCTTAATGACAAAAAATCGTCGGCTGTCTTATGTGGATATGCTTATTCCGCTTTTCAAGAGCTGCTATTGCCAATATACCAAAATGATCCAGAAAATGATAGATTGGTCAGGTTACATTTCTTGTGACAAAACTCTTAGAATGTTTTGAAGCCCCACTTCGGGAGTTTGTATGTATCGACAAAACTTTTGTGTTATGAAAATGTTGCTTAAACTTTATAGTCCGAAGTTTTTTTCGGGCTGATAACCATTAAGTGGTAAGTGCCGTTGTTCCTATGAGTCGCCCCATTTTTTTTAGTAGAAAAAAGATCCCATACTACAGGAGAGTATAGCTCAGATATTTGTGCTACAAAAATAGCGGTTGTTATTGCTGGTACTCAAAAAAATTATATACAAATAGTTTTGATTTCAAGAAAACAAAACATGTGAAACATTTGGAATTTTAATTTAAAAATAAGACCCATAACTATTAAATGGTGAGTTCTTATTTGCAATGAAGATAGTTGTGAATTTTAAATTTTGTTATGCAGTCCCAGATATTGTTTATTGCTTCATTTTTTTATAAGCTAATTCAGATACAGAAATGATTTGAAATGCTTTATGTCCTTTTTTAGAAAACCGAATAAAATACTATTTGAAAAATTAGGATTAGTTGATATAAATCGAACATAAAGTACGTTTAATTACTTGTTGACTTTTATAAAAAATAAAATAAAATATTGCAACAGATTATTTTAATGGTAGATAACATTGTTATATTATACTGAAAATTTAACCTAAATTATTGAATATACATTTAAAGAATATTATAGGTAGTAGGTATTCAAATACTCTTTTGATCAAAATATGCTAGTGACAATTTAAAATTTGGTTAATTTTTTTCAACTATGATCTTAATTAATCCTTTTCAATTCTATACTTTATCTTATAAAGGGTGTTCCAATTTGAGGTCAATTTTTAAATTTCCGCCATTTATATTTTTTGTACTAGAATATCATATGTTATTTGACAGATGACAAGTAAGCATATTCGGGTATTATAAATGAGAGATATACGATTTAGCAAGCGTGTTTATTATTAAAGATTATTTTAAATTTTGCTAAGGTTGGGCAGAAGTTGGAAGAAAACTTCGTACGGAATATGGAAGAGAAAATTGTCCGTCAAATGTTACTATTGGAAAAATTTGTGGAAACTGGTAATCGTAGTGGACGTTCAGAAGAAAATATTGCAGCTGTTACTGCTAGTGTTCTTGAACAACCAAAAACATTAATTCGTCATCGTGCACAGCAATTGAACATTCCAAAAAACACGTTATTCAGAATTTTGCACAAAGATCTTCATTTAAAGACTTACAAGATTCAGATAACGCAAGAAATAAAGCGAACATACTTTGGTTTACGTCGTCAGTTCGTTAATTGGGCCATACAACAGAAACTTGAAAATATGAATTTTTTCAACAAAATCATTTTCAGCGATGAAGAACATTTTGAATTGGGTGGATTTGTTAACAAGCAAAATTGTCGAATCTGGGGTGAAGCAAATCCACGAGAAATAATGGAAAGACCGATGCATCTACAAAATGTAACTGTTTGGTGTGGTTTTTGGGCTGGTGGAGTGATTGGACCATACTTTCTTGAAGATGACAATGGAAATGATGTGAATGGTGATCGATATCGAACGATTATTAGTTTTTGTGGGATGAGTTGGAGTATATTGATGTGCAGAATATGTGGTTCCAACAGGGACGGTGCAACATGTCATTAAGCAGCCGAAACAATCAATATTTTGAAATACAAATTTGGTAATCGAATAATTGCTCGAAGAGGAAACATTAATTGGCCCCCTAGATCTTGCGATCTAACACCTCTAGAATTTTTCCTATGGAGATATTTGTATGCCAACGATCCACAAACAATTGATGATCTAAAGGAGAACATTATTGACTATTTTCAAGTAATTGAACCGCAGTTATGCCAGAAAGTTATCGACAATTTTGGCAAAAGAATACAAGCTTGTCGTACAGCAGCAGGTGGTCACTTACAAGATATTGTTTTCTATTACTAAACCGAAACAATTGTACAAACTAATGCAAAATATTTTAATTGAAATCCTGATTGAGTGAAAATAATGTATGTATGTATGTTTTATTCACGCTTGTACGCTATCAACTTATTAAAAATATATTTATCGCTTTTTATCATTTTTTCTACTAGATTTGAGAGCCTCATATTTTTGGTGTCCCGGGCTATTAAATGGCAACGTTCAAAATATCACAAAAAGAACCCAATCAAAATACAACAGTCTTCTAACATTTTATCCCAAAATGAATTCCCACATCCATGAGTTCCAGGAAAATCTAGCTCACAGAGATAAAATATTAAATTCAGTTATATGTACTATATACATACATAATTATTCCAGAATTCAATCAGTTTAGGGGACCGCAACTGATGAAGGTTCCCGTCTAGAAACAATATTTTATCTTGCGTTTAATGGATTGAAAAATGTCGAAAAGTATCTTCTAACATTTTTGTTATGTCAATTACTGTTGTTACAAGTATATACTATATATATAATATTAATTTTAAGAACCAGTTGGTAGCTCAGGAAAGCGCAAAGCGAAGTTTAATAGTTGTATCTTTATTCGAAAGATACAAATATGATTTCAAGGCAATTGCTCCCCAAACGACGAATAGTTTCGTTAGTTTTTGATCATACCCCGTATAATCTATTTACTGTATCCTGTAGGATAACATTATCAGGCATTTCAAATCATAAAAGTGGTATTAGTCATTGTTTTCTATTCTACATTTTCAGAACTATAAGTTTAGAAGTTTATGCGCCTTGCTTTGCTTTGCTAGTTCAACATATATATGTGTAAAACCATTATCGCTTTCAAGACATTACCGCCACGGTTAATGTTATTTATGGTCACAGTAAATTTTATTATGTGGGATGGAACTATCGACTAAAAGTTCATATCTCTCATATTATGTGAAGATCCAAATTAAGATACTAGAATAATAAAATCCTCCTATCTTAGATCAATACACCTATGAGAGTATTGTGAATAAATTTTATAGCATTCGTTGAAAATTAGAAGCCAATGAAATTTTTAATGTTAGTCAATCTATTGAATTAAATAGATCGAAATACGTTTAAGCGATCATGAGAATATATACAGGATGATGCTATATGATGCGAATAAATTTAAATTTTGAACGAGATACTTATTTCAATACTAGAATTAAAGAACAGAACACACCAGAACTGAATAGCGCAGATCATCTCATATCAAAACAGATCAGAATAAAAAAAAAACATAACAGAACAGAAGATGTCAAAAAAGACTGGCAAAGGCAAGACAAGGACGAGGCGAGGCGAGGCAAATCAAGGCGTGTTAAGGCAAGGCGAAGTGAGGCAAGGCAAGGCAAGGTAAGACAAGGCAAGGCAAAGCAGGAAGAGTGGAGGAGAGGTAAGACAAGGCAAGGCGAGGTAAGGCAAGGCGTGGCGGGGTCATGCGAGGCAAGGCAAGACAAGGCGAGGCAAGACGAGGCAACGAGGGCAGGGCCAGGCAAGGCAAGGTAAGACAAGGCAAGGCAAAGCAAGACGAGTGGAGGAGAGGTAAGACAAGGCAAGGCGAGGTAAGGCAAGGCGTGGCGGGGTCATGCGAGGCAAGGCAAGACAAGGCGAGGCAAGGTAAGACAAGGCAAGGCAAAGCAAGACGAGTGAAGGAGGTAAGACAGGGCGAGGTAAGGCAAGGCGTGGCGGGGTCATGCGAGGCAAGGCAAGACAAGAGGCAAGAGAGGCGCAGGACAAGGAAGTAAGGAGACTTCCAAGGGGGAGGCAAGGCAAACCAAGGCGAGGCAAGGTAAATTAAGGCGAAGCAAGGCAAGGCGAGGCAAGGCGAAGCGAGGCGAGGCAAGGTTAGGCGAGGTAAGGTAAGGCGTGGTAACGAGGGCCTAGTAAGGCGAGGCAAATCAAGGCGTTTTAAGGCGGGGCAAAGCTAGGCGAGGTGAGGCAAGGCGAGGTAAGGCAAGGCGAGACAAAACGAGGCAAGGCAAGAGAAGACGAGGCAAGGAGAGTAGGGCAAGACAAGATAAGACGAGACGAGGTGCGGAATACAAATCAAGGCGAGGCAAGGCAAGGCAAGGCAAGGTGAGGCAAGGCAAGGTGAGACAAGGCAAGGCAAGACAAGGTTATGAGGGGTAACGCGAGGCAAGGCAAGGCAAGGCGCGATACAACGCAAGGCAAGGCAACCCAAGGTAAGACAAAACAAAACAAATCAATACAAAATAGTTCAGAGCATAACAGAATAGAACAGAATAGATAGAATTTATTTATCTAGAACATTATTAAAGTAATATGGGATAAGTCTGCAATACAAGATGTTCCCTCATTAAAATTAAATTATTGTAACATCAAACATACACATCTAATTAAGTCTTTTCTTTTCCTCTTTGCACAAAATTTGTAACAAAATACCAGTAAAGTGTATGTTGACATAAAGTGTTACTCAGAAATTATGGATTTTAAAATGAGCTCTCATTTATTCCTCTTAAGACCAGGGAAATAAAAATTTTTTAAAACATATATTATACATTTTTGGAAGAAACTTCACAAAATAGGAAAATGGAAAGCCTCAAACTATTGAAATACATTTGGCACAAGAAGAAACACCAGAAGTACTTGGGAAGCATTTTAGTTACCAGTTAAGAACATGAAAATGGACCTAAGAAGCAAATACACATCAGAACAATATAATATCGCCCTCTTGTTATTGATATACAAGAAAGGCAGTAAAATATTCACTAAAATAAACTGAAACTGGTTTACTGCATGAAGATGACAACGTATCTGTTGAAACGGCGTTGTAAAAAATTATTTTTTTAGTGTTAGCATTTCCACTGTGAGATTAATGTTCAAGTCCTCGAAAAATAAAAATAGAATGAAGTACTTGAACAGATTCCATATCAGTCAGGATTTCTTACAGCAAGTATTGGTCTCCACTGTTTGATAATTCGTCTTATTCGCCTGATCTGAGACTGTGTGACTATTATCCGTCCCAAAAGTCACGTGCGCAATAACAGAAGTATTAAACTCCAGACCGTAGAATCTGTGAAAGGAGAAGTGGCATATGTCATGAACAAACTCACAAAAGAAGATTCTTATGACTGTTTTGTGCTATAGAAAATTCGCAGGTTCTATAGTAAAAATGATAATTAGATTGTATAAATTTAAATTAAAAAGTTTTTCAGCCTTGGTGTTTTAATTTATATGTACTCCTTGTATATCTATATTATGAATAATTCTTGTATTACTCTATATTTTGAAACTATATTATGAAAACTTACCTCATAATTTAAGTGTGTAAAAAAATCAAACGAAATTCATAATGAAATTATAAATTATGGAAGATTACTACTATGCATTTCTTCAAAAGAATTTAAACTATTTAACAAATATCGGAAGAGTGCTTGATGAATGGAAAGAAAGCAGCAATCATTTATAATTAAAGGAAATACGTTTTGAAACCACTTTAATGTTTGTTCGGTATACTTGGTTGCATAAACTTGAAGTCTGATGTACTACAAAAGATTCTGGTAATACCTAATAAAATAATTCATATATATTTTTTAGGACGGTTCCAAATACTTCCAAAAAGGAGGAGGTTATCAATTCGTCAGCACGTTAATTTTATGTATGCTCAATGATTATTCAAAAACGGTTTGGGCAAATTTGATAATTTAATGTCATATTACAGAAAGGTTATAATTTTCAATAACGCGAGATTTACGATTTTTCAGAAAATCAGAAAAAAACTGTAATTATGAGACTACATTTAAGTGAATTTCAATAAATCTACAACATTTTCTCTAAAAACGGCTCAACCAATTTGAATATTTTAAAATGTATTCTACAAAGAAACATTCCAGCTTGATAACTTTTATGTTTTTTTGGGGAATAACACCACAATAGAAATAAAACTACGTATATTGCAGGAATACCAAACGTTTCAAAGTCTATTCTGACTTCGTTGACAGAATAGAACAACGAAGTCAGAATAGACTTTGAAACGTTTTGGTATTCCTGCAATATACGTAGTTTTATTTCTATTGTGGTGTTATTCCCCAAAAAAACATAAAAGTTATCAAGAATATGCCACATACAACGTTTAGAAGACAATTCCAGCTTGATTCCTCATAATTATAACGTAAAATATACCGTTTTTCCAAAAATCGTAAAAATATTTACCAAAACACGGTTAATATCAATGTAAATGTAAAATTTTCATCACAAATATCTAGCTTAAATGTCAAGATATGCCATGAAAGTGTATAGAACAGGGTGTTTCTAAGGGTTTTTATTGCAGTCGAATGAAACGGCACAAAATATTCCATTAGTATATCGAAAAGAAATTATTTTAGGTGAGCGATGTTTTCTATATGGTATACAACGGTAGGTGTGTGCAGGCATCGAAATTCACCTGCAAGCAATGTGAAATATTGGTTGTATTAAATTTACAGTTAGATAGATGGGTTTAAAAATCTTACAAATAAATGTGATATTGGGTGCTACATAGCAGTTCCATTTATAGGATGACTGATATATAAGGTGAAATAGAATTAAAGTTATACAAAAAATGTTGTATAGGGTGGCACATAAGTAGTTGAGTATACAAGGTGGTTGAAATAAGAGTGAAGTACAACTATAGTTATACAGAGTGGATAAAAAACTTAAAAAATGTTTAAAAGAAGCATATACAGTAAGGATATTCGAGTTATAGGACGAAGGGCTCAAGAAATGTTAGAAGCAGGTGCATATACAGGATGATTAAAATGTAAGATGTAATGGAATCATCTTGATACAGTGTAGTTAAAAAAATGTTATATAGTGTGGAACATAAGTAGTTGCTTATACTTGGCATATTGGGCGAAGTAAAATTATAGGTATAGGGGGTAAATCTTTTGTCGTATGCTGTAATGACCTTTAAATAACATGTACAGTGTAAGATCGAAGAGATTCTATTCGGTTTTCTATTCACTAGAAGGTATTTGGATGTTTTCGTTGTTTTGATATAAAAATTGATGTTAGCTGCGAAAAATTAATTGAGTTCCGTCAAGGTACAGGGCATTCAAAAAGTATCGAGCCTCCAATTAATTTTTGTCTGAGACGTTTCCTTCCTCTGTTAGTTCTTCGTTCATGGGCGGAGTATTCTGTGCTCTAAAAATACCTTGTATCTCCATTATGGAGCAGTTCTTTCAGTTCTGTTCTTCTTCTGTCTACCTTAGACCTCTTCCCACGATCGCCATGTGATAATTCTACTATTCCATCGGTCATTTTTAGTTCTCTCAACGTGAGCAACATAATCCCACTTCAGATTCTCTCTATCAATTCTCTCAGTTATTTTGGTGACTATAGTTTTTTCGCCTAATCCAAACATTACGATGTTTGTCCCTCTGGGATATACCCACAATTGATCTTTTTTTTTTTGTCTCTGTGTTGTTTTAGTCGATGGTTTATGTGTTGTGTGGGGATCAACGTTGATGCTGCGGTATTTTTTTATTTTTTATAATGTGAGATTGACGTTTGAACGCAGCCCTTCCAAATCATCTGCTTCTTTCAATTTCACTGACCCTGTTTCGTTTACCAATATCTGATATCCTAAGTAGATTCTTGAACGTTTTCTATCTGTTTGCCTGAGGAATTCTTTGAAATATATTTACCCATTACCCCTCCCCGTCCTTTGGATCCAGCACTGGGTTTCATACTTTTAGAGCACCCGGTATAATCTATTGTGGAAATATATTGTTTAACAATTAATTAATTTTGTCCTCTCATACAAATTTATATTTGTTTATATTCAATTGCTACCACTGAATTCATGTCATGAGTGAGAAACCGTGGTTGCAGCCCAAACAGTTTAGTATCAAATTCAGAACTGTGACAATAAATAAAATAAAAAATGTGATGAATTACTTTCATTTGTATCAACAGCGAGTCAGAGTCCTTAATAAACGATTTCATTAATTATGTAAATTCAGCCTGTAATTTGCTTATTCGTACCGTGTTTCTGTCATCGACAACTTTTTATAATAAACGTCTATTTTAAGGCGGGATTGCCAATAGATATATTTATATTGACCCCGTATATTCTTCCTACAAATAATATTGTAAACCTACTTGATATCCACTGAGCACCGTTGCTTTTTATTACATCTTAACTTTTTACTGAGATGACGTAAGTTTAACAATAATAAGAATTGTTAAATTTGTTTTACGATCGGTCAGTAAAATATGAGTAAAAATCATACAGGGCGAGGTACAGGAAAATAAACAGTTTGAAGATTTGTTAATTTACAATGAAATATAAATATAAAGCCATTGACAAAGAAGGCAGAATAGACTTTGAAACATTTGGTTTTCCTTCAATATACGTAATTTTATTTCAATTGTGGTGTTATTGCCAAAAAAAAAAACATAAAAGTGATCAAGAATATGCTACAAACAACGTTTAGAAGATAATGAAATTTGTTTAGTGATATTATTGGATCGATTTTATCTTACATTTTTTTTCACTTGTTTGTTAATTATGCTGGCACTTCCGTATTTATTTTCAAGAATGTCAGATTCATATGCATCCAATCATTAATCTAGTCGTGACTTAGATTTCGTTACATCAATTTCAACCCTGGGCTCTCACTAGGCAAGAGGAAAAGAAGGAGGATGGATCGAGAAGAAAGTAACAGCTACCACAAAATGGATTCAGTGAGGTCCAGATGATAGCTGCTTCTAGGTGTCCTGTGTCCAGAGCATATCAGTAAAAGGCGGAAAAAGAGCACTATGGAACAAGCGGAACAGGCAACTGATCTAGAATCTAGAAAAAAGTTGGGTTGCGGCGTTGGAATTTAGCTACCTAATGCATGTATAACTATGTGCAATTTATAAACAATCTAGAAGATCAAGAATATAGGAATAATTAATTATTGTGAAGTAATCAACACCTCTGCCAGAGGAAGCCGACAAGTAATGGGATAAGGTTGGGTGAGCAAATCTGCAAGTACCTCCGCAAGCCCACTTTTAAATTTAAGACTTCGCAGGAACCACAAAGGTTCATTGGTACCTACAATATCCAATGATGGAAAAAAACTTTTTGGAAGAATGTGGAAACAAGATATTAAAACCAAAGCATATGCAAACGAAATAGGTCAAGTACTTTGTTGCTGGTGTGCTGTTTTAAAAGACTTGGGAGCAAAGTTAGAAGTAGTATTATTAATGAAAACAAAGTGGATAAAGATAATGTATACTTGAGAGCTCATAAATGAGAGGATTATAAAAATACTGTAAGGATATATCGAAAATTATATAAAGAGACCAAGGCACAACCTATGATGGCCCTATAACGTTGAACATACACTGTATGAATATATGGGCATATTGGAACGGGAGATCCAATAGAGTAAAAACAATTAAATAACTCGGAAACCTAAGCGTCTAAATGTAAGAATACGCGAAAAGAAAATAGATCCCGCACAAGACTACCATATGGAAAAAGTAATGAACAACAATTGTGTGAGACTCATCTGACTATGGAAACTAAGTGATTTGAAAATAACCAAATGATTTTTTTTTTGATAAAGACATCCATCAACGAACTTGAATTCAGGAAACTAGAATATCGGGTTCCAATAGAGAATGCGTTAAAGTCTCTATCTACAAAAAAAAGAAAAAAAAACAGGTGGAGGCAGCGCCCTTGTAGAACCAAAAT